>ML793826.1:100929-181611 GCA_009831015.1 Picea engelmannii
TATTTATTTATAAATAAAAAACCCTAAAATTATCATAACCTTTAATAAACAAGAATTTAAGAAACCCTAGTGATATTTTTTATAAAATAAATCTATTAAATAATTCTACTTAGCCGACACTAATAAACTTTCCCACTTCTAGTATTTATACCAACTCTTTCCTTTCTCTTAAAACCCAGGCTCTTTGTCCTGAAGATGGATCCTGATCTGGATCCGAAATGTCGACAATCTAATGACTACACTGTGGCTTTTCCGATCAAAACTAATAATTTACTTCTTGAATCAAAATCATCACCAATTTTACCCGACAAACCAACTGTTGTGATCTTAGTCTCATCACCTGAATCATACCTCAAGTCTGTTGGTCGTGTTTCCATTGCAAATTTTTTCCTCCCTTTCCTCTCTTTGAACCACTTTGGTCTTTTCTCTGGGTGCAATTGCCAACAATGCTCATCATCATGCCCTTCTTTCTTGCAATGCTTGCAAGAGAGCTTCTCTTCTTTCACTGTCGTTGAATTTGATTTCTTCCCATTACCTTTTCCTTTGCTATCTTTCTTTGAAGATGATTCCCCTAATACACTAACTTTGGTTTTTCCTTCTTCAATATATGTTGCTTGAACACAAACCTCATTAATATTAGTAGCTCCAAACATAAATACAATATTACGAATATAAGCAGGAAAGCCTCCTATGTACTTCATAAGAGTTTCTTGTGTAGTCAATGGAACATATAACATCAAATCCATCTGTATATTCCTACATTGATTGTCCTTTTCTTAACTTAAGACTTTTCCATTCAATTAAACCCTTTTCCTTATACCCCAAATGTTACGAGGAAAATATCTCTATGGCATGGGGTAAACCACAACAAACGCTAACAAGACAAGATATGAAAACGGTAAGCTCTTTAATCCCAGGTATGCTATATAAACAAATATGCTAACAAGACAAGATAAAGAGCTTACCTCGTTTGCAAGATACCAGATATATAAAATATGCAGAACAAAAATAAAATGCTAGAAATGGCAGAATAATAGTAAAATATCCAGCATAATCTCCACAATAACACATAAATGATATAAGAACAACAATAGAAATAGCACTTTGATTCAGAAAGCAATGTTCACAGGCCTCTTTGAGGGGGCAACCTCCAATCGAGCAACACTCTGTTACAATAATCTCCAAGCTAGGGTTTTCATACCCTCGACCCTTATTTATACAAAATGCTTATCAAGAGAAGCATCTAGAGGAAGATCCTTCTAGAAGCGAAATCTTCTATTAGGTCTTCTTACATCCACCTTATTCTATTTTATTGAAAGGCCTTATTAATATTGAGCTTTATTACATACAAATATATTAATATACCTATGTGTGGGTTAGGACCCTAACATGTCCGCCCCCTTAAAAACAACCTTGTCCTCAAGGCTTGAGATGAGGAAACTGCTTCAGAATGGTAGCTGGTTCCCAAGTGGCATTTGCTGGATTCGTATCTTTCCACTAGACTAGCACTTCCTTGATGGTTTGCTGATGCAGGCGACGCTCACACTGGTCCAAAAATGCTTCGGTCTATAGCAAAATGGATCCTTCTTCAACTAACTCAGGAAGGTTGGTTTGAATTTGGCACCGAGTTCCAATCACCTTCTTTAAGCATGAAACATGGAAAACTGGATGTAGCTTCGACTGACTGGGCAAAGCCAATTGATATGTGACGGACGATAGGTTTATCTAAAGAGGGCTTCAGGAAATCTAGGCTGATCCTTACAGAGGTGCTGTCTGATGTGCTACCACTCGAAGGGGTACCAACAGGGGTTACAAGGGTGGCCAACAGATGTGCGCTTAAGAACCACTTGTATTTCCTGCGTGTATGAATCCCTCAACCGCGGGTTTATGCGTGTAACGACAGATATCTGTGGTTTAAAGACGCTGGAATACATCTCTACCCTGAAAAAAAATTCCCACAACTTCTGCCATGGAAAGTGCTCTGATACCACTTGCAAGATACCAGATATATAAAATATGCAGAACAGAAATAAAATGCTAGAAATTGCAGAATAACAGTAAAATATCCAGCATAATCTCCACAATAACACAAAAATGATATAAGAACAATAATAGAAATAACACTTTGATTCATAAAGCAATGTTCACAGGCCTCTTCGAGGGGGCAACCTCCAATCGAGCAGCGCTCTGTTACAATAATCTCCAAGCTAGGGTTTTCATACCCTCGACCCTTATTTATACAAAATGTCTATCAAGAGAAGCATCTAGAGGAAGATCCTTCTAGAAGCGGAAGCTTCTATTAGGTCTTTTTACATCCTCCTTATTCTATTTTATTGAAAGGCCTTATTAATATTGACCTTTATTAGATCCGAATATATTAATCTACCTATGTGTGGGTTAGGACCCTAACATCGTCTAGACGTTCGATGAAGTCCATCGTTGAGAACTTGAATCAAAGCAATACACCTGCAACTTGTCCTCAACAACCAAGAAATGCAAGCATATGGTGATAATATATAAAGTTATAACATTCAATAGCATAATCCATCAACATTCATAACAAATATTCCCATGGAATAACAATTCAAATATTTGCAAGATATTAATTGGACGAGAAAACAGTAATTCTATTAAAATGTAATCAATATAAGTGAATGAATTACAAACTTCTGTGTCGGCACGGTTCAGAACTGAGAAAATAAGTCCCTTCCAGTTGGGCCTCCACCACTTCAATCCTCCACCAAAGGAAAGATCATATAATAGAGACAATGAGGTTCTCAATCAAGTAGGGAAGCGCTTGGGGGCTGAATAATGTGTTCAGACTTACAAGAACAGAGGGATGCAAACTCAATATGAAGTGAATAATTTCTCTAGAGTAACTTTTCTCTCAAAGTTGAATTCTTCTCCTCTTTTCCACAACTTGGATATGGCCCATTTATATCCTTCAAATGGGATTGAAGGGCCGATTTAGAACGTTTCTAGTATATGGAAGGTCAAGGATCATGGATCCCATGACGTGACATGGAAACCCGACACTATTTTTTAATTTTGGGCACAAAACGCGATGTACGCAGATTGTAATGATGCAACTTGTGTATACACATGCTTTATAATAGTTAGGGCGCATATATGTGGAAAAATATTGTTTTTAGATCTAGGATTTGCAAAAAGGGACTTCAAGTTTGCATAGGGAAATGGAAAAAGGCCTTTTGATCAAATTTGCATAGGGTGAGGAAAATCTTGCTATACTAGATGCCCCCAATGTATGAGGTCAGAGGAGTATCTGCGATGGCCGAAATACATTATGATACCCAGAAGTGGAGTAATGGAGACTCAACTGGAAGAACTAGTTTCTCATGAGAATATTACAATCTGCACTAACTTTGCACACATGACTGCCAATTTGAATTACACTGCAGATCCATGTGAAAATATATGAAACAGTTTTTCATGGCCATGAGTAGGCAAGACAAAGGTATTTATATGCCAAAGGATGTCATAGTCATGAACACGGCCCAGTAAAACTAGTCTCAAAATAAATCTAAAGATATCTATATACAATGGAGTACAATCTGATCTACCATGATCACTGAAGTCACATAGGTACTGGTCCAATGAAAGATATCAACAACTCAGGAAAGCTGTGACTATGAACTAATGTATTCAAGTCTTCTAAATGATCCTCAAAAGGTGCAAGTGTACATCGTGTGAATAAAGGAGTTGAGGTAGAACACAATGAGACTTCATTTGATTACCGATCATTAAGGTATATCGTTAACAAACGTGAGACAACCTACCGATAATGAAAGTAGGTATCAAGGCACCGAGTACATTCTTACAAGTGTGAATAAAGGTGTCGAGGTCAAAAACTTGAAGAATCCATTGATCAAGGGACATTGATGTATTCCCAACTGTCGATGGCGGGAGAACCTGCCACTAATGACTGCACGCCTATAGGTACTCATAGGAATCTAGGTCTTATTTCTAGAATAGATGGGATGAATTTGATGGAAGGAGACCCGTTGAAAGGAGATAATTGAGGAATCTCTCATCATTCAACACGAGGTACAAAGCATGACCTTGATGATTTGGAGGAAATTGGACGAAGAACATGTTCATGAACCAACAACTTCGTGCGTCTTTCACGTGTTCCAGATGCAAGCGAGACACAAAAAAGACCCTCTGAATAGAAGCCAATAAGGAAAAGTGTTGACAAAGGTGAGGAAACCACCAATAAGGCTAGTGGCATCCAAGACACTACACGAATCCCAATGTGTGAATATATTTCTTGTTGTCGAACACAAGGGAAACCCCCCAGTCAACGACCAACGATGAAATTTCAACTTTTGGGTTCAAGGTTACCTACCAATGATGAAAGTAGGACCAGGGTGCACAATAGGACTATAGTTTCATGTAATTCTGAGATATACTGAGGGTATGACCGACATGCAAAGTTAAGAGTTCCGAGGAATGGTCGACACAGGTTGATAGACATCCTTTGAACAAGAGCATGAGACATATGGAAGACTCTGGCAACATAGAATCAATGATGAAACTTTGAGATGCAGGAGGGATCAATCAAACTCTCAATAGGGACTGGAAGAGTAACTAGTCGGGGGCGTAAACTCTACGTAACGAGCTCAGT
Organism: Picea engelmannii; assembly: GCA_009831015.1. Classification (NCBI taxonomy): domain Eukaryota; kingdom Viridiplantae; phylum Streptophyta; class Pinopsida; order Pinales; family Pinaceae; genus Picea; species Picea engelmannii. The sequence continues at coordinate 105,575 of ML793826.1, forward strand.
TTCCTAAGGTCATGCTAAACCCAAAATTTCTATGTCAATTGGACTCAAAAGTTTTGTGCTCTCCCGTATTTTTTTGTTTTTTCATAGTCAAATGAATGCTATGAGACAAAGGAGGAAATGAGTGTCACAAGTAAGCAACTAGTTCCAGTGGTGGAACATACCTATGCTTAATGCAAGGAGGTGCATGCAAGAGATGGATACTCGGGGGAATGTTTCCTCTCGGGTATAGGGTGTCAAGCTACAAAGTATATAAACAAGGATTTGCTTGGCTGATGATGAAAACTACTGAGGTGATAGGATTATAACGCAAAAGCAAGAACTGACAATAGGCCCAATAATGCAAGCAAGAGAATGAGATACAATTACAACCTAATGCAAAAAAATGTCCTTTTTCATAATCTTAGTCTACTTGGTTTGAAAAAGGGGTAAACTTACACCAAATAGACGTCCTTTCAAATACAATTTATGAGTGTGAAAGAGACAAGTTCACTCGACAATATTTTTTCTTTTTGAGAGAGTCGAAAAAGAGATTAAACTAAACTCATTGGAAATTTTCTAAGTGACACATCATGGGGGAGGCCAGGGATCCTGTGCATGACTTTTGTTAAAGGTCAACATCTTACGAACGACTGACACAAGCTTGGGAAAACCCAGATCTTTCCAAGTAGAGGGGGATAAAATACTTGCGGAGGTTACCTTCTCAATGATATATCAAAGAATGCCTCTTATCTGAAAGGGAATATAAGAAGGGATTTGATACCCCAAAAGACCATCCCAGTCAAAGGGAACCTCCCTAAGACTTGGAGGGAGAGTACTTGGGGAGAGTAAAACTCTCTCTTGTTCAGAAGGTACATGACTAGAAATGTTAATTACATGGTCAAAAGAAGCCTCAATCCTCAAAACAAGAGCCGTTTCAGGTGAAGATTGCATCGACATGAATGTTGTGTCAATCAAAGGAGAAATAGAATGTTGGGAAACCAAATATGACTCTGAACTGGAAGGGATATCAGACAAGGACTGCACTTACAAAATTTTGTGTCGACATGGTTCAGAACCGAGAAACTAAGTCCCTTCCAGCTGGGACTCCACCACTTCAATCCTCCACCAAAGGCAAGCTCATATAAGAGAGACAATGAGGTTCTCAATCAAGTAGGGAAGAGCTTGGGGGATAAACAATGTGTTCAAACTTACAAGGACAAAGGGATGCAGACTCAATATGAAGTGAATAATTTCTCCAGAGTAACTTTGCTCTCAAAGTTGAATTCTTCTCCTCTTTTCCACAACTTGGATATGGCCCATTTATATCCTTCAAATGGAACTGAAGGGCCGAGTCAGAACGTTTCCAGTATATGGAAGGTCAAGGATCATGGATCTCATGAGGTGACATGAAAACCCAACACTATTTTTTATTTTTGGGCACAAAAGCTGATGTATGCGAGTTGTAATGGTTCAACTTGTGTATACGCATGTTATATAATAGTTAGGGTGTGTATATGTTGAAAAATATTGTTTTTAGCTATGGGATTTGCAAAAAGGGACTTCAAGTCTGCATAGGGAAATTGAAAAAGGCCTTTTCATAAGATTTCCATAGGTTGAGGCAAATCTTGCTATAACACCAAAGGATAGAACTGTTTTCTATGTGCGGAAATAAAATCATGCCATGATGGAAAAATATTACCAACTTGCTGAGTTCCATGTTGCGTTTTACTTTGCCACCAGATGAGAGTTGTGCCTTCAAGACGAAGCGATGCCAATCTGATTTTGGTTTCCTCATATTTGATTTTCTATAGATTAAAATATACTCCATCTGTCTAACCTAGTTATCAAGTTTCTCAACATTAACTTTGCCATCATACCTAGGCAAAACAAATTTTACATCAAGTTTAAGTAATAACATATCAGGCTTATGTTTATGAGAATGTTTTCTTGAAGAAGCAGTATCCGAACTTGTACTTGAAGAAGAAGAAGATGATGGAGATGAGGAGGTGACATAGGAGATTTTGGAGTGTCCTCTCCTTCTTCACTTTTGGATTGATTTGAAGATTCCCCTTGAAAGATAAACATAAGGAAAAGTCAAATTCTAGCTGCAACGATGATTCAAAGGAAGATGAAGAAGTGGATAACTTCGTCAGAAGGTTGAAAACGGGAACCAAAAAAATACAAAGGTAAAATTCCATTGATTTGTTTTAATTGTGATGGTGTTGGTCATTTTTCCAATAAATGTCCTTATAAGAAAAATAAAAGAAACGAAGAAGAAGATGACCCTAAAAAGAAAAACAAAATTCAAAAGGGTAGAAGAAATAAAAAGAAGTTTTTCAAGAAAATTATTTGCACCAAGGAAGACAGTTCCTCATCAGATGAAGATGAAGCCAATGACAGTGGTACATAAAGGGTACTATTCATGGAAACAAAAGACTCTGATGAAGAAGGCTCCAAAGAATAATATGAAGAAGAAAAAGTCGATTACAAAGAATAATTGTTGAGTGCCATAGAAGTTATTAAAAGAGAAAATAAGAAAAACAAGTCACTCCAGGAAGAACTAACAAAGAAAGAAGAATCTCGGAACTCTAAAGAAGTCGAGTAGAAAATCACGAAGCTAAATATTCAGGCAGAAGAAGACAATAGGGTTAAAGAAGCACTAAGAGGAAAGTTAGATGAAAAGAACATGATCATTGAAAAGTGAGAAGCAAATATAGTCATTCATAGAAAATATCTTCATAAGCAAAGAGAGGATATAGTCATGAAATTGAAAGAAGTCAAGGATGCATTGGAACAATTGAAACTTACTACAACGCAAAAAAAACAATAGGTGCAACAACAACAAAATTTTCGGGAGAGAAAAATTCCAGAACAAGTGGCAACACATATTATAGCCATGGGGATTAAATTTTTTTTATCACCTAAGGAATGTTGCAGATAGATGAGGATACCGTGTAGAAGCCACTAAAGGAGATAGATCATTTGGACTTGGCAATGTCCAAGGTTCCAACGAAGGCACTGTATAAAATTCAAATAAGTGTCGCGTAGGAGATTCAATCAAGGGCATGTGCAGATGTGACAAGTTTACAATTGGCCAATGAAGTAAGTAAGACACATGTGATCCATATTATTTTCGACACGAAATGAAAGCCGAGATATAATAAAAAAATGTATAGAGATATCTTGGATATCCAATAATATAACATAAATGTATCATATATGCAACCATAAACACAAAGATACAATAATACACAATTTTCTATTAATGAACGAAAATGTACAAAGACTATAAAAATATAGAGTGAAAGACTCATTAGAATGGTGGCAGCTTATCTATGAGAAGAGATGTGATGGATACTCGCATCCATGAGAATATTATTTTACAATGAGGCTCCAAATGCCTTTTTATCTAAATAAAATACAAAACCCTAACCCCGAAAGATGAAAAGCCAACAGTTTTGTGGACCCTGTTTTGGGTAGTTTGGTGTATCAACTTCCCAGGGGCGTAACTTTGGCATACGATCTATGTTTGTGGCACACAATAGCTCATTGGAAAGGTGTCGTTGAGGAGATTCATTTTGGGGGCTAAATAAGATTCTTTTTCTATCATTGAGAAGCTCTATCCCGAAAAACCTTCATTTAGGCCCTCAAAATGGCCTCAGAAGTTAAAAAACTGCTAAAAATAGTAAATTACCAAAATTGCAAGAAAACTATTTTGAGTCAGTTGGAAAAGGTGGGTGGCCACCGATATCTACCTGGATCAACAAGAGATGACACTGAACCAGGCGCAAGTTGCGAGAGATGAAACAAAGAAACACACTGAAAGATTAGAACAAGAAGTGGAAGAAGTATTCAAAACTATTGTTGACAACATGCAAGGAGATAATGTACCTATAGAGGGGAAAATCATGAAAATAACACAAGCTATGGAGGATTACAGATCCCACATTGCAAAATTCATGGACCTCTTAGTACCTACTACTCCACCCGAAGTAGGAAAACAAAGGGAAAAGGAGGCTATAGGTCATTCAAAGATCATTGCGCCGAGCATCCAGGAAATCACAAAGTTGTATAATAAGAGCACACAGTTATGGAAAGATCTTCAGGAGGATGGAAAATTGCAAGAGTTAGACCAAAAGGAGGAAGGTTTAAATGTTGTGCTACAAGAACTGAAGAAAAAGTAGAAAATGATGGAAATATTGGACAAATTGAGGAGTGTGCAAGAAATGAAGAATTTATAGGCAGAGCTGAAGACTATAAAAGCAGGAAAGAGTTGGAACCACTACTAGAAGGCGCAAAATAAATGCGTACAGAGATTTACGCAACAAAGGGTCAGGTTGAAGAGGTTGGCTGAGAGAGTGGAGAACTGTTGAAGGATGATATTACTGCACAAATTGTGGAGAATGTAGCAGCAAAGAGCGCACTAGTCAAATATTGAGTTGAATAAATGTCAAGCAGGTTATGAGAGCTGGAGAAGTCCGTACAGGAGGCACACACTACTTGAGTGGCTTGGGATGAGCCATTTTGGGGAAAAATGAAGCAATTAATGAAGCAGTTAGGAAATGGACCAGAAAAGAAGCACACGTCATAAAATAGGGAAAAGCAGTGTCAATAAAGAAAGAAAGTCAAAGGAAGGACGAAAGAGGTGGATCAAAGAAGAAAACAATTGGAATTTTGACCAGCCGCACTTAGGTAGTTAGAAAGTAGAAAAAACTAATCCACATAGGGTTAGTGGGTTAGGGCTTTGGTCATTGTTTTAACATGTATTTTACCCCTTTTGTAATATAGATATGTGTTGTCAGATAGTTAGTAAGGTTGCTATCGAACTAGTTACTAGTTACTATTTGATGCGACTGATATGATAACGAGATGAGAAGACAGATAAAGATATTCATTGTAATCGAGGGTAAGGTCACAATTTGTGGAGCTTAGTACGATCTTGTCAGTCTCAACTGTAATACACATAGTGCTATAAACTTTGATGAAGAATAATAAAAGAGCAGAGAAAGCCATATCTTTGTGGATGTAGCCCATGGGAGATGAACCACGGTAAATTTGTGTCTTTGTGTGCAATGTTTGTATTATTTCTTGATATTGATATTATGAATGTCATTGATTACAGAATGGTAGCTATGGATATAATGATGTGTTAGAATAGTATATCTAATATACTTTGAGGTGGAAAGAATGTCTATCATCCCCCCAATAGCCTCCCTTCCAATATTTCATATATTTGGGTCGTTCAGTCACCCATAATCCGTCTTGGGTGAGACTGTATTGTGCACTCTGTGTGCAGTGTTTCCTTCTGGTCTCCACAAGGGCCGATGGTTTGCAGGTTTTTTTTGGAAACCTAAGGTAGAACCTAGGTCAAGATGAGAAACAACCAATAGGGGGGTGTTGGAACATCAAGTTATGATGGTTCATCACACTTCTCCTTGAATCATTCAGTCATGAGGTTTACCTACATATGGAAATAATTGGTTGGATGATTGACCTGATCTCTACATCAGTCCTTGCATTTTCAATATAAAAGAATGAAAATGCAAGGACTGAACAACAACTTGATATAAAGATTCTACTATATGTAAACAGAGACAGACCAAGTAGGATATCAAGAAGCAAACATCCAGTCCAAGATGAAAGGACAATCAATGAACAGGATAATGAGAAAGGCACCGCCTGAAAATTCAACCAAGAAAGGTTTCCTATCATTCTACAGACACTTAACAGTCATAACATAGACCCAAGAAGACTCAACAACCATCACAACTTACCTAACAAACATCAAACTCGGAAACCAAGAAAAAAAGGATGATGTACGCGATTGTTCAGGAGAAACCCACATATATATGTCTCTTGGAGAAGGACAACACGCGTATGTATGCGACTGTCAGGTAAAAACCCGCGTATATGTGTTAAAACACTGCCAGGATAAGGACAAGGCTAAGAAACTTAGACTAAAAATGAACATAGGCTGTTAAGAAATCAGACGACAAGCAACTCAATATAAACGAGATAAATCAAAGGAGAAAAACATTCCAAACCCCCAAAATAATATTTTTTCCCCAGTATGGTCGCCAATTCTGTTACGAGGAAAATTTCTCTATGGCATGGGGTAAACCACAACAGACGGAAATGACTGTAGAAATCAAATCTAATCCCAGGTATGCTATATAAAAAAATATGCTAAAAAGACAAGATAAAGAGCCTACCTCGTCCAGACGTTCGATGAAGTCCACCGTTGAGCACTTGAATCAACGCAATACACCTGCAACTTGTCCTCAACAAACACGAAACACAATCATATGGTGATAATATATAAAGTTAGCACATTCAATAGCATAATCCATCAACATTCATAACAAATATGCCCATGGAATAACAATTCAAATATTTTCAAAATATTAATTAGATGAGAAAAGAGTATTTCTATTAAAATGTAATCAACAGAAGTGAATGAATTACAAACTTTCATGTCGGCACGGTTCGGAACCGAAAAGCTAAGTCCCTTCCAGCTAGGCCTCCACCACTTCAATCCTCCACCAAAGGCAAGCTCATATAAGCAAGACAATGAGGTTCTCAATCAAGTAGGGAAGATCTTGGGGGCTGAAGAATGTGTTCATACTTACAAGGACAAAGGGATGCAGACTCAATATGAAGTGAATAATTTCTCCAGAGTAATGTTTCTCTCAAAGTTGAATTCTTCTCCTCTTTTCCACAGCTTCGATATGGCCCATTTATAGCCTTCAAATGGAATTGAAGGGCTGAGTCGAAACATTTCTAGTATATGGAAGGTCAAGGATCATGGATCTCGTGACGTGACATGGAAATCCAACACTATTTTTTAATTTTGGGCACAAAACCCGATGTATGCGGGCTGTAATGGTGCAACCTATGTATACGCATGCTGTATAATAGTTAGGGCACATATATGTGGAAAAATATTGTTTTTAGCTCTGGGATTTGCAAAAAGGGACTTCAAGTCTCCATAGGGAAATTGAAAAAGGCCTTATGAGCAGATTTGCATAGGGTGAGGCAAATCTTGCTATAACACCAAAGGATAGAACTGTTTTCTAAGTGAGGAAATAAAATCATGCCATGATGGAAAACTCTTACCAACTTGCTGAGTTCCATGTTGCATTTTACTTTTCCACTAGATGAGAGTTGTTCCTTCAAGACAAAGTGATGCCAATGTGATTTTGGTTGCCTCATATTTTATTTGATGCACATTAAAATATACCTCCATTTGTCTAACCTAGTTATCAAGTTTCTCGGCATTAACTTTGCCATCATACATAGGAAAAACAAATTTTACATCATGTTTAAGTAATGGCATATCAAGCTTATGTTTATGAGAATGTTTTCTTGAAGAACTAGTATCCGAACTTGTACTTGAAGAAGAACAAGATGATGGAGATGAAGGAGGTGAAGGAGGAGATTTTGGAGTGTCCTCTCCTTCTTCACTTTTGGATTGCTTTGAATATTCCCCTTGAACCGATCTCTTCCGTTCCAAGTAATCATCATACAACACTTTTACCATCTCCGACATGGCAAATAAATTTCTTTGAAACTCTCTTTCATTTTGAGAAAGTCCTTCTTCCGATGCCATCCTCTCACTTTGGGATGTCCTCTTTCTTGATCCAATCTCTTGATCTCCTTCTACAATCTCTCCTTCTACAAGATTTCACTCTCCATGACTTAGCTTTTCTCTAGTAATCATGCAAACTCAAACAACCAACTGTCAACCTACTTTGATACCACTTGATCCAAAATTGATCTTTTAAAGACTATGGTTAAGTTTATGCATGTGTTGATTTACCATTTAGGAATTAAGAGAAGAAGCTTAATGAAAGAATTTGCAGCCATATAAGAAGTAAAAACAAGAAAACCATAACACCAAGATTGATAACAGAGTTCGACACAAGTTTTCCTATGCCTCTAGGCCTTTGTCTCAGTGGATAAGGCTTCTTATTAATCTTCAATGCTTTAAGAATACAAAAGAAAGGCTTACATAAAAGCTCCTAAAACCACCTTTCATATATGCAACTTCTAGACAGAAACAAACATCACCATTGGCTGGAATAGGTAATTCTGAGACTTTTGAGTATAAAATCGGCTATGCTCGGCTCGACATATTGGGCTCTGGAGGCACTTTTTTGTTCGGCTACTCAGATGCAAAAACAAAAGACATATTTAGAGTCCCCTCAAAATTATGCAAATTTTGAGTATAAGTCGACTGGCTTCTAAACAGGCCATCGGGACCTCCCCTGGGCACAAATCCAAATGCCACGTTCTGTCAGATCCGTACAGTATCGAACTGCGTTCCAAAAAAACTCTATTTTATCGATTTCCATGCCCGACTAAATAATATGGACTCCACCAAATTTAGCAACAGATACCAAACTTAGTGACACTTAGCCAGATTTAGTGAGATTTCGCCATATTTGGAGGATTCCCACTAGATTTGGCAGAATCGCCAAACTTCTTTGACCTTCCAGAAGATGCCATGTGGCACCTCCTCATTGGGCCACATGTCATCTCATCATTGGCCTGAGCCACGCCACCTTGCACAGTCAGCTGCTACATGTCATTCATATGACCATGTCAGCCTACCCAGTCGGTTGCCATGTGTCATCTGTATGGCCACATCAGCCAACCAAAACCTACCACGTGTCATCTATACGGTGCCACGTCATCATCTGTACAGTACCACATCAACATCAATAGAGTGCCATGTCAACATATGTACAACCACGTGTCACCCTACCACGTCAGCATCTGTACTACCACATGTCACTTCCATACAGTGCCACATGTCACTTCCATACCATGCAAACTCATCCTGAAAACGCCATATTTGACTGACATGTGTTATCTCTTGGTGCTTCCATGTCAGCATGCTGATGTCATCTACCACATCACTTCTAACGTCATCTTGATCTCATCAGCTGCACTGTTGACATCATCAATTGACTTTGACTTTGACTTTGACTTTTTTTGCCTGTTCGAAAAAAAGTTCAGAACGCGATAACTTTCACATACGATGTCCATTTTTGAAAAACATATATGGCCTAAATTGACACAACGAGGCCTATGCAATGGCGCTGTTTTCATCCTATTCCGAGAAATTTTAAATTTTGTCCTTCTTCGATCCATTTGGATCATGGTTTCTCTTGTACTTGGATATGGTTTATGCTAGTTAGTTGGCTGAGTGAGAAAAACTCTTATGTATGTTACAACATTGATATGGTTCTTATAGTTCACATATTTGAGTTTCTTGTACATGGTTGAGGGATATTCATGTTGTATGGTGACATATGCATGAGGTATATGCATAGGGTCTTTGAGATACTTCATTGATGATATGGTACATATCTACATATGGTTGATGGTATGGTATATGGAACATGTTGTACATGGTTGATGCTCTAGTTAATTATTCACTGCTCATTTTTTATGTGTATTTTGGTTCATGATTGATGCATGAGATAATATGTATATTGGTATACACTTGTTGCATGGTATGGTACAATTTTAGTTGGTTGATGAACATATATAGGTTGATGTGACAATGGGAGAGACAATGACAAAGACATAGTGATAGTGACAGTGGTAGAGTTTGTGCTAGTGATAGTTGGTTTACATTTATATTACGTGGTAGTTGGACAAGGAAAGGATAGGTGGTTGCAGCCACCTTCCGGTTGGAGACGAAAAACTAAGGGGGTTGTGGCCTCCTTCTGGTTGGAGCCACAAAATTTATGGAGTTGGAGCTTCCTTCAGGTTGGAGCCTGAGAACAGGGGGTTGGAGCCTCCTTCCAGTTGTAGCTAGAGAATTGGAAGTTGGTGCTTCCAATGAATGTATTCTTTTGACATATAAGAAAAACATTTGATGGTTTTCTCCCATTTGGGTTTCCACGTAAATTATGGTGTGTTGTGTATGTATGGTGATGTGATGTTTTTTATGATTATACTGCTGATGATATATTGAATACTAATGATAAAGTGTTGAATATTTTTTAAGAATAAACTATGGTTAAAAGTACTATTATTTCTCATTACTGATTCACCCCCCTCTCAGTAATCCAACAATTGGTATCAGAGCAGGTCCTTCAAGAAGAAATCCAACCACTGGAAGGAGATATTGGATCATGCTAGGATTAATGTACCATAGTTTGATGGTGAAAACTATGCATTATGGAGAAGAAGAATGAAAACCTATATTCAATAACAAGGATTTGATGTTTGGTGATCAGTAGTAGATGGATACAAAGCACCTGCCACTCCCTCGATAGATAGAGATGGAAATAAGCTTGAAGAAAATGTTTCAAGGGATAGAAATTCTATCAAGAATGGTGTGACTCAAGCGATACATAACAAAATTAAGTACCGTGATTCCGAAAAATAAATGTGGGATAAACTGAAGACTATCTACGGAGGAGATACAAAAGTTAAGGAAGCCAAAATTCATATTTTCAAAGCCAAGTTTGAACAATTGAAGATGAATGAATATGAAAACATAACAACCTACTTTCTACGAGTCGATGAAATATTAAACGGTATCAAAGGATTTGGAGACTATATAAAGGAACAGGTCGTTGTGAAAAAGGCATGAAGATATCTACCAATGAGATTTGATTCAAAAAGATCATCTCTAGAAGAAAGAGGGGAGCTAGATACAATAACCATGGATGAGTTGGATGGGATACTCAGAGCTTATGGGATGAGGATAGAATAAGACAATTCGGTCTTGAAGGAAGCAACATTCAAGGCATCCAAGAAGACGAAGAAGAAAGATAAACAGAAGGAAAAATCAAATTCTAGATGCAATGATGATTCATAGGAAGATGAAGAAGTGGCTAACTTCGTCAGAAGGATGAAAACGAGAACTAAAAAATACAAATATAAGCTTCCATTGATTTGTTTTAATTGTGATGGTGTTGGTCATTTTGCCAATAAATTTCCTTATAATAAAAATAAAATAAATGAAGAAGAAGATGACCCTAAAAAGAAAACGAAAATTCAAAAGGGTAGAAGAAATAAAAATAAGTTTTTCAAGAAAATCCTTTGCACCAAGGAAGACAGTTCCTCATTAGATGAAGATGAAGCCAACAACAATGATACAAAAGGGTACTATTCATGGAAACAAAATACTATGATGAATAAGGCTCCAAAGAATAATATGAAGAAGAAAAATTCGATTACAGAGACTAATTGTTGAGTGCCATAGAAGTTATTAAAAGAGAAAATAAGAAAAACAAGACACTCCAAGAAGAACTAACAAAGAAAGAAGAATCTTAGAACTCAAAAGAAGTCAAGCAGAAAATCATGAAGCTAAAAATCTAGGCAGAAGAAGAAAATAGGATTAAAGAAGCACTCAGAGGAAAGTTAGATGAAAAGGACATGATCATTGAAAAGTGATAATCATATATAGTCATTCAAAGAAAATATCTTCAGAAGCAGAGAGAGGAGATAGTTAGGAAATTGACAGAAGACAAGGATTCACTAGAACAATTGCAACTTACTACAACACAACAAAAACAATAGGCGTAACAACAACAAAATTTTCAAGAGAGAACAATTCCAGAACAAGAGGCGGTACATATTATAGCCATGGGGATGAATTTTTTTGTATCACCCAAGGAATGTTCTAGATAGATGAGGATACCGTGTAGAATCCACTAAAGGAGATAGATCATTTGGACTTGGCACTTCCTAAGGTTCCAACGAAGGCACTGTATAAACTTCAAATAAGTGTCGCGTAGGAGATTCAATCAAGGGCCCGTGCAGATGCGACAAGTTTACAATTGGACAATGAAGTAAGTAAGACACATGAGATGACACTTAACCAGGCGCAAGTCACGAGAGAGGAAACAAAGAAACACACTAAAAGATTAGAACAAGAAGTGGAAGAAGTATTCAAAACTATTGTTGACAACATGCAAGGAGATAATGTACCTACAGAGGGGAAAATCATGAAAATAGCACAAGCTATGGAGGCTTACAGATCCCACATTGCAGAATTGACGGACCTCCTAGTACCTAATACTCCACCCAAAGTAAGAAAACAAAGGGAGAAGGAGGCTATAGGTCACTCAAATATCATTGCACCGAGCATCCAGAAAATCACAGAGTTGTATAATAAGAGTGCACAGTTATGGAAATATCTTCAAGAGGATGGAAAATTGCAGGAGTTATACCAAAAGGAGGAAGGTTTAAATGTTGTGCTACAAGAACTGAAGCAAAAGTAGAAAATGATGGTAATCTTGGATAGATTGAGGAGTGTGCAAGAAATGAAGAATTTGCAGGCAGAGCTGAAGACTATACAAGTAGGAAAACAATCCAAGAAGGCGTAGTTGGAACCACTACTAGAAGGCGCAAAAAAATTCTTACGAATATTGACACCACAAAGGGTTAGGTTGGAAAGGTTGGCTTAGAGAGTGGAGAACTACTGAAGGAGAATATTACTGCACAAATTGTGGAGAATGTAGCAACGAAGAGTGTACAAGTCAAATATCGAGTTGAAGAAATTCCAAGCAGGTTCCAAGAGCTGGAGAAGTCAGTACAAGAGGCACACACTACCTGAGTGGATCGAGATGAGCCATTTTGGGGAAAAGTGAAGCAATTAATGAAGCAGTTAGGAAATGGACCAAAAACAAAGCACGCACTGAAAAATAGGGAAAATAAGTGTTGATAAAGAAAGAAAGTCAAAGGAAGGACGGAAGAGGCGATCAAAGAAGAAAACGGTTGGAATTTTCACCAGTCGTGCTTAGGTAGTTAGAAAGTGGAAAAACCTAATCCACCTAGGGTTAGTGGGTTAGGGTTTTGGTCATTGTTGTAACATGTTTTTTACCCCTTTAGTAATATAAATATGTGTTTTCATATAGCTAGTAAGGCTTCTATCGAACTAGTTACTAGTTACTATTTGATGAGACTGATATGATAGAGAGATCAGAATACATATAGAGATATTCATTGTAATCGAGGGTAAGGTCACAATTTCTGGAGCTTAGTACGATCTTGTCAGCATCAACTGTAATACACACAGTGCTATAAACTTTGATGAAGAATAATAAAAGAGCGAAGAAAGCCATATCTTTGTGGGCGTATCCCATGGGGTTTGAACCCGGGTAAATTTGTGTCATTGTGTGAAATGTTTGTCTTATTTCTTGACATTGTTAGCTATTATGAATGAATTAATTTGTTAGTATTAAAATGCAGTGCATAGTAGGATGAAAATATCATTATTGTAGAATGAATCTTAAATGAATGTCATTGATTACAAAATGGTAGCTATGGATATAATGATGTGTTAGAATAGTAGATCTAATATATTTTGAGGTGGAAATAATGTCTATCATCCCCGCAGTAGCCTCCCTTCCAATATTGTAGATATTTGGGTCATGCAGTCACCCATAATCCATCTTGGGTGAGACTGCATTTTGCACTTTGTGCATAGTGTTTCCTTCTGGTCTCCATAAGGGTTGATGGTTTGCAAGGTTTTATTGGAAACCTAAGGTAGAACCTAGGTCAACATGAGAAACATCCAACATGGGGGTGTTGGAACATCAAGTGATGATGGTTCACCACACTTCTCTTGGAATTATTCAGTCATGAGGTTTACCTACATATGGAAATAATTGGTTGGATGATTGACCTGATATCTACATCAGTCGATCGAGTAGTTGACAAGCCTATCGGTCAGACAATCGACGAGCAGTCAAAGATAGTCGATCGGTGGACTGACCAGCCAAGAAATCGAATACGAGTTGGATGCATGGACAATCAGGTTGAGCATCCTTGTCAAGATGACTAGACAACACAAATTTGACGAAGTTAAATCTAAAAACCGATGGTTATATGTGAACAAGATACTCTCGATTTCAAGGAAGTTGATTAGATATTGAATCTATAAATAGTAGACCCGATGGGTGATTATCATCATGTCGATATGTTTTTTATGTACAAGATGTCCAATATCCATTGTGATGTTATGATCACAATACATTGTTCTTAAGTGCTATAACAATGTCTTTAGGCACCACTTTTCATCTTTAAAATGTTTTTTCCTTTTCAATTATCTACAATTATGTTTGTCTGTTCTATATAAGGTTACACCCAATACCCAACAAATGTTTTACAAAAAGAATTAAAACATTATAAAGTTGGTCCAAAAAAAGAAGTATTAGATACTTATTGGTTGGAGGAAACTGTTGCGCAAAACAAAACTCCAAGAAATTTCCAATAATATCATCAAAATTATTTGGGCAATGTTGGAGTATTGAAAAGGAATGTAAGGGTAAGTGATGTACCTTCTCTTAGAGATTACCTTGTGATTCTGAAAAAAGTTTAGTTGACAATCCTACTTGGATCAACTCATCATTTCCTTCATTGTGCATGATGATGGGAGGTGTACATATTGTTGTTCCTCTACGGGGATATGGATTTTTTTTGTACTTCATGCTTTGTATCTTATACCATCAATGTATTTTCAGAGAGATTATTAGCTATATATTGTACAAGACCAATGAATGATATATTGGTGCTCAAAATCATTTTTGAAAAATAAACATAGTCATCAAAAACAAGGTTTTCATGGTAAATCTTTGTTTCGTTATATTCTAGAAATCACAAATAGTTTTTGGAATTATGCACATTGAGTGAACTAGTACTATCAATGCATCTTTGATCAATCAAGGTTTGGAAATATTTCTTCTCTCCCTCATCACTATGTGTTTTATTCCTAAAAGAGAGACATAAATGTTCTACTACATGATAATCTGGTGGATTTTCTTGTAAGGGAACATTATCAAACATGTTTGTGTAGAGGGAATATAAATTTTCATAATCTAGAAATGACTCTATTTCTTCATAAATATATTTTTCACAGAACGTAGCATATTTTTTATTTTATTAACCATCAATATGAATAGGTGTTACAATTTCGAAAGGAATATCATTGGTATTTTCACATTTTCATCTTAAGGAGTTTCTAAATTCTAATGGAAGTTCCTTGATTTCGATGCTACAATACTGGTTAGAAATCATGTCTTCTCTATCCTCTTCCCTCAATTCATGATTTTCATGGGAGGATAGAGGCTCTATGTTTTCCAATGCTAACCTATCAATCGAATTTATAAAAGTATTGGAAATTGATTCTTCATTAAATATAGGATTAAAATCATCCTTTAAAATACTACCCTTGAATTGCGCTTTCAAATAAAATTTCAGAGTACATGAGGCATGTGTGGTCTCTATGAATAAAGTGATTTCCTCATGATAGGAGGTGGCTGAATTCTCATTGTGAAAATATGAATTAGAGAACTGAGAAATAACTTCTTGTAGGTTAGAGACCTTTTCATTCTAGAAATGGTCTTCTTCTATGATATCTTATAGACCAGTGCCAATTAGTTTCAATGAGAGGTAAACAATTTTCTTTTGACAATTTTGTCTCCCCTAATGGTAATTATAATGGGCCTGTCTAAAAAATCACTGAGGGTGATATTTCATGTGGGAAACACCCATGATGCTATAAATTTTCCTCATCGTTTGAGGGTAACTTACAGGGTAATATGTCAGGTGGGAAACACTTGAGGTGTTGTATTTTTTTTTTCTCTTCTTCAGAGATAGAGAGAAGGTATACAAATCATTTAAGGACTTCTTGGTCAAATTTTACATCACTTTTAGGGAACATAAAGTAAATTTTCATAACCCTTTCAGAGAAATCATCGAAATTTTCATTTATGTTCCTATGGATCCCTTCAAGTTCACTACGTCGTTCTTCATAGTCTAATTTAAATGAGTCGTGATAAATACTTCCATGAATTATCTCCAACTATGAATTGATTTCGTTATTAATGTTCTATGCTAGGACCTAATTCATCCTTCCAATGTGAGGGGAAATAATCAAGATATATATCATTGTCCCATTTTTTTTTTAAATTAGGATGTGTAATTTCAAATTGATTAAGATGCATGCATACATAGACTTGTCCCTCACTATTGAACTTCAAATTTGACAAGAGATCAACTTTATTTATTTGGATGTAACCTAATGGTATTAGAAGAATCAAAGGATGACCCCATACAAAAATATGGAGAGGATCAATGAGCTGGTTAAAATATTTCGAAAAAATGGCTCCACACAGGTTGACTTATCATCAAGACCTCTTTCTAGTGCCAGTTTTGTTGATGGGTAAGAACAACCTTTGTGAACATCAAGGGTTACCCCTAGTGAGAAGTCCCAACTAGTCCTCACATTGTTTGGAATAGGGAACCCATCTAGGTTCTAGACCGACAAACATTAATGATTTTCGGGCTTACCAATTGTGGTTTGATCCACCGTTTATAGTTTTCTAAACTAAAGAATGAAATGCAACTAAATTAAATTGAAAATGAATGCATCCAAACATAACTAACAATAAACTGAGAGAAAACAAAAAATCGCACATGATCATGTCAATGACCCATAAATTACTTCACTAAGAATAAATACAAGAATATGAGTAAATGACTGCAAACCCAAATAGTCCAACGTTAAAAAAAACCCATCTATAGTCATATGATTATAGATTTATACAATCATTTCCAAAGAACATAAATAAGAACACATGAGCTACACATAATAATAGTCTACAATGTGAGTCATTCTTACACAACTCCAGTATTGAGAAAAAGCAACAAAATAGTCCACAACATATATACACCTGAATAAGAGTTCTCCATAAAACAACTTGGCCAAAATTGACTTCTCCTTATTAAATTTATAGCAATAGTACATGAAAACTCCAAGAACCAAAAGCCCCTTCTCCTTAGATTTTCTAGTATTTATAATTATTTACAAAATCATTGCCCGTCTCTTTGGTGGCCAAGTGCTAGTTTCAGTTTCAACAAACTATCTAAGTGGCATTTTCAGTTTCAATAAATTGGCAAGGTGGAAATTCCAATTATCTTCTTGAAAGTTAAACAATTTCTCTAACTACTTTTGACAAGTGGTAGTCCATATTTTCTTTGAGATGCCTCCAAGTTTTGTCTTATCCTCTTTATGAATGATGACGATTAACATCATTTTTACTTCCATTGTGGAATGATATATATATTTCATAAGGTTAGTCAAGGTGCAAGAAACCCCCATCATCTCTCACAAAATTCCCGTTTCACATCCTTTTAACTTTTGGTATGATATGCATTTCAAACTTCATGTATCACATGGAAAATGGTTTTTTGGTGCGATATGTTTCTTCCTACTTATATTTATGTGTGAAAGTCTTGTATTGATATGTGTATCACATTAAACAAAACTTTCGTGTGATTCTATTAGCACCAGAAGTCACCTATGGATTGCAACAGAGGTAAGCCTCATACCCATCAGTTTGTATGTCACAAAGGATAAATTTAAATGCGGTCTAATTGAAACAGACTCAGGATAGTATCGTTCTAACTCAAAAAACTGGGTTGGAAAGCACAAGCAGGTGAGGTCTTGGTCTAACTTCAGTTAGTAAGTTTGGTATAGTGGTGAGTAACGGAAGGAACTTGAGGAGAGTGAAGAGGTATGCTATGGACATCCGGTCTTCCAACAACTTAAGGAGGAAAATATTCGAATACAAGATCCTCTTGGATTCACGACTTCAAGTAACTGAAAATGCTATAACAGTACTACAATAAAAAATTCATTACAATACAGTCACAACAACCTGACTAGATCATCCATGCCCAAGCTCTCAGTATCAAAGGGAAAATAGAACACAAGAAACTGATTAAAACTGGTTGCAATGTCACTATGATCAAACCTACATCACAAAAACATAACTACCCTCTACTAGATCATCCATGCCTGAGCATTCTAACACAACTGTTACAGAGAGACGAAAGGAAACTGACTTACATTAAACAATAAGTATCAAATGCATATGCATAACCAAAGAACCAGAGTGTTCATTAAAACTTTACAAATCGAGAGCTTAGCTCAACCATCGACCCTAACAAAATATCAAAACTGAGTGAGTATTTATACTCAAAACAACTTACTCCCTTCAACAATACACTCTGGCCATTGCATTCAAGGCTTTCCGTCTGCATATTCTTCTGTCAGGCTACACTTGCATTCTTCTGTCAGACGCAAGATCAGATCAGTATGGGCTTCATAAGAAAATCCATGACAAAGAACTTTCGGCTGACAACCTGCCCTTCACAACCAGATTTTCCATTCTTTCCATTTATGTGGTTAAACGAGGTTTCAACCACCTTCCCCATTTTCATTAACTACTTTCATTGGGATCAGGGCAAGGTCTGACACCCATGAATGTTTCAGGTGAGCTCACAACTCCTTCAAGTCAATTTTGGCGCCTCGAGGCTGCGTGGATCTTTCTCTGTGGCCAACTCGGGCACTTTTATTCTTTGTGCAACTCTTTTTCCTTTGTCCCACACAACCACGATCTGTGACCTCATGCTTATCCATATGAAATCTTGGGATTTCTCATTTCAGGAGTTTTCACTCCCCTTTGATTTCAAAAATCCCGATGCCCGCTCCCGCAAAATGGCCCATTTGGATCAACGGTTGGATTTTCCTCGATTCCAATGGCCAAGATCATTGCCTTGAACAAATTTATCCACCCTCTATTTGACGAGCACCTTCCTTTTATTTATGGCTCCGCTCCCATGTGACCCTGGGTCGTGACTGTAGGCCTAAATCCTAGGTGCGTCGCGATTTCGCGTTTCGCGAACTCATGGTGTGCTTCGTGCTCAAAACTCCGAATCGTGAAATCATGATCCCTCGGATCGAATGACATGCATCCCTCTGAAATGGATGACCCAGATTGGATCGACGTTTCGGGACCTCAGACCATCGACACTTCTCACCTCATCTTTCCCGAAAGACTTTCTCCGTGGTTCGGATCCTGCGCAACGTGCCCTTCTAGACTGTACGGCCCTGATTATTTCGCGACTTTGCTTTTCACGAGTCCTCATGAATCTGCCCTTTGAATTATCTATTCTGCGATTCAGCAAAATGTTGATCCTACGCCATGTGTTCTTCCCAGGATCGACGGCTAGGATGACATCGCGGTTTCGCAACTCTGCCTGGTGCTATTCTTCGTGCAATTGTATGGTCCTGATCACCCGATGGACGTTGATCTGATCTATCTGATGAATCTCCAGCACTGAAATATGATCTTTCTCTCTCACTTGATTTGAGTTCATATTAGATTGTTCTAAGTGTTGCTCTTGGTGCTCATGACTGTGGCCTATGAACAATTACTTGGATGACTGGCTGAGGGTTCAGGAAAACAAAAGGATTAGCGACAGAGGAAAGGAGAGAAGTGATCTACCTTAGGGAAAACATGAAGGCTAAGGGTGGACATTTCTGAAGAAAGCTGCTAAGGAAAACAGGTATATCAAACGGGTGAAGAAAAACAACTGAAAAGTATGAGCCAAGAGGAAAACTTATGATTGAGTCTACAAAAGGAGGAGAAACAGGCAAAATTACAGACCTATGTAGAAACCACAGACTCACAAGACCCTGAAAAGTTTATGTGCTAACATTTGGCTCCATAGGGGATGGCATGCTCCCTGTGAGCTGCTAAGAATGTGTAGCTCTAGTGCCTTTGCTTTGGGTTATGGATTCTCCTATTAAAAAACAAAATAAAAATCAAACCGAGATGGTATTTACAATGGTGGGACGTCGATTGTGGATTTAAACAAAAATATTTTTCAGGAAGTGCCCATTTATATGGCCACCAAAAACTTTGTCTCCCTCCAAATTCTGCAACATGTAAGTATTATTTTGCAATGTCTCAGAAATATTGAAGGGGATGATCCAAATGGCTTCAAATTTACCATGTTTTCCCTTGTATTGTCTGGGCACGTCCCATTTGAGCACTAGATCTCCCTGCTGGAAATCCTCTTTTCTTACTTTCCTGTCAAACGCCTCCTTGATCCTTCGCTGACGATCATGTGATTGGTTCGTCATCTTCTCCCTTGTCTGTTGTACTTCTATCAGTTGATGAATCCTCTTGATCATGTCATTAGGCTCTTCCTAGAAATCTTGGAAGAACTTTGTCATAGGCAAGGCAAGTTGAGAAGGAAAAACTGCTTCAATCCCATATACACACTGGAAATGAGAGATGCCCAAGGACCGCTTTGTTGTCACTCTATCATCCCACAGAGAAAATTTTAGCTTTGAATCCCATGCTTTCTTGTTATCCTCTAGCAATCTCTTGATGATCTTTACCAGGCTTTTGTTAGAGGATTCCGCTAATCCATTGCCTTGGGGATAATAGGGGGTAGAGTAAATCAATGCAATTCTGAATTGCTCACAAAACCTGATCAATGGTTCAACTTTGAAGGATGCAACGTTGTCAATGACGATTTTGGTCGGGCAACCAAACCTTACTATAATATCCTCTAGAAAACCAATGATCACCTTATGAGAAGCATTCCTTGTGGGGATATCCTCTATCCACTTGGTAAAATAATTTGTTGCGGTTAAGATCCATCTCTGCTGACCACTTGAAGGAGGGTGAATCTCCCCAATAAAATCTAGGCCCCACTGCTGAAAGGGACCTGAAGATACTATAGGCTTAAGTACCAGGGACTTGAGTTGTTGCTTTCGAGAGAATTTTTGACATTTAATACAAGCCCTGACTTTCGCACAGACATCAGTGAATAGAGTAGGCCAGTAGTACCCAACCCTGTGAATTTTTTAGGCTGTGGTCTTCCAGAAATGATGTCCCCCACATAGGCTGCTATGAAAATCAAACATAATCCTTCGGGCCTCCTGTGGGTCTAGACATCTCAGAAGCACTCCTAGAGGGTCTTTCCAATACAAGACCTGGTCAATAAGGCAATATCTAATTTCTTTGAGCTTTAAATCTCTTGCCTTGCTCCTTCCCATACCATCTGGAGGCCTTAAATATTGCAGGAAATATATAATGTCTTTATACCAGGCGCATTGTGTTAATGGAGGGTTGTCCCGAGGACTTTTGTCAAACGCTTCAACCTACTAGTTTTCTGAGCAAGTGTTGATGAAGATAACCCCCAAAGATTTACAATTAGATTCAACCGACAACTTGGCTAAACCTTGGCCTTTAACTAGCTTGGTGGGTTTTATTTCCAGCTCAAATTCGAGGATTTTGGCAATCCACTTGCTCCTTCTCTTGTCTATGTCAGGTTGAATGAGAATGTCCTTCACAGAAGCTGTAAGAACATACACAATGATTTTTGAATGTAGAACATAGACTCTGAAACCTTTGAGAGCTTTCACCAAGGCATAGGTCTGCTTCTCCATGATATCATATCTGATCTCTGCATCCCTCAATGCCCTGCTAAAAAATGAAATAGGTTGCTGAAGCCCTTCAACATTCTTTTGCAATAAAACAACTGCCACTGTATCAAAATAAGCAAAGAAAAAAATCAGAAAATCCTTGGAATAATCAGGGCTGGTTAGAACAGGTGCTTTAGTCAATGCCTTTTTTATTTGGTTGAAGGATTCTCTAGGATATGCAGTCCATTTTACTTCATTCCCCTTCCTGAGCATGGATGTGATATGTTTCACCAATTCAGGAAAATTTGAAACAAACCTTCTCAAAAAATTATTTTTTCCCAGGAAAGACTGAACTTCCTTCCTAGATTTGGGAAGTGATAAGGTTTTAAATGCTTCCACCTGGCTGGGATCAATTATTACTCCCTCGGAAGATACTATGTGCCCTAACAATTTCCCTTCCTGCATGGCAAATAAAGACTTCTTGGGATTTAGGGAGAGACCAAACCTTCTGCATTTTAGGAAAAAATTTCTTAGATGTTGACAATATTCGTTATCAGATTTGGAGAAGACTATTATGTCATCCAAACAGATGACCACAAATTTATCCCTTTCTTTAATGAAAGCTATGTCCATGGCTCGCTGAAAGGTTTCTCCTGTGTTCATCAATCCAAAGGGCATTTTGGTATACATGAATGTGCCCCAAGGAGTGGTGAAGGTTGTCTTTTCTCTGTCTTCTGGCAGGACAAAGATCTGATTGTAGCCAAAAAATCCATCAATCATGGAAATCCTAGATGCCCCTGCCACCCTCTGCAATATGTGTTCCATCTTTGGAAAAGGGTAATTGTCCTTCTTGGAGCTTCTGTTTAGGTTCCTGAAATCAACACAACCTAATTTCTCCATTTTTCTTCCTTACTGGGACCAAGTTGGCCACCCATTCAAAATATCTCAAAGGGACAATGATCTGGGCGTCCAACAACTTCTTTACCTCCCTTTTCATAATAGGCAGCAACATAGGATTTATTTGTCTTAATTTCTGCCTAAATGGTTTGGCCTCCTCTTTCAATGGGATCTTATGATGAATTACGTTTGTGTCATATGTTCTGAGGTCTTCATAGGTCCATGCAAACAAATCAGCGGATTCTTTTAATAACTCAACATACTCATCCCTCTGCTCCCTTGACAAGCTTCTTGACATCTTGAAAAACTTTGGATTCTTATTCGTGCCAATAGTACACTCAGATACATCAGTATCCTCATTTGAAACCTTACCTTTTGCTGCCACATCATTCCCATTGAACAATATTTCTAAAGGAACTAGTCCCTTTGGAATGTGATTGCTAAGCCACTGAACAATATGGTGGTCATCAATTTTGTTCCGAAAAACATTGGCATGAGGCTCTATTTCGGAATCAGGATCTTGATCAATGTGTAATGCTGAAAACTCACCAACAGTCTCCAAGAATCTTCTGATCTCAAGATCATCCTCAAACACTTTCCAATGCTTGACATTGTCAGGTATAGAGGGTCTATATTTCACTTCCATGTCGTACCTGAGTTTAGGTGGTAGAGGGACTTTGAAATGGCTCACTGAGATGACCAAAGAATCAACCATGACATTTTCTTCTCTGGGAACAAATGAAATGTTGAAATCCAAGAAAAAATTGTCAACCAGATCCCACACTTGATTTCTGTAACTTCTGAGCTGAGGGTGCTTGGCCTGGTAAGAATTTTTGATCTGCTGGAAAATCAACTCAACATCCCCGAACATTTCTATCTCTTCAATTCCCATATCTTTTGCAGCCCTCAAACCTAAAACAAGAGCTTCATATTCTGCCACATTATTGGTAATTTAAAATTCTAATTTGTATGACAGATATATGGTTTCTTGAGTAGGAGAAACAAAGACAACTCCAACACCAACACCTTCTCTAGAAGAGGCTCCATCGAAGAACATTTTCCACATAGAAGTAATTGGAGGAGAGTCTTCACAGAAATCGATGGGCTTTCTCATCTCAAGGGCAGATTCAGGGGCATTAGTGAGCTGCAATATGCTGGATCTCAAATCAGTATCAAGGGAGAAGATATGATGATTGGTGGGGTCTGCTTCATCACTGATAATGTAGGCCAACTGAGCTTCTCTGTACAATCTTCTATGCTCCCCTTTGAACACTGGAATTGTAGCATATGTGAGGTCCATCTGCAACGTTCCTCCGAGCCTTTTTATCCAAGATCTTGAAAATAGCATGCCAAACTTGGGAGGAAATTTAGCCACCACAATATCCATGACCACACTTTTCATGGGTAGCTGAAACAAGGTCACCACCAAATCTTTGATGACCCCAAGACATTGCTCTCTTCTCGAATCAAAATAATATAAATCATGATAAGATTTAGTGATTTCTAATCTGATCTCTTCCATGACAATTTTGGGCATGAGGTTATGAGATGCCCCAGAGTCCATCAGACAGTTATGCAACACCTTATCATGTATGTTTAGTGATGTGTAGAAAGGAGGGTATGAATCATCTCTATCTTCTACCATAGGACCTAAGATGACTGCTGGATTTTCATCTTGGAGATTCACTAAGTCTGTGGAATGGAAGGATGGCTTGGACTGCAATAGTTTAGAGAGGGACATTTTGAAGTCTTTGTGCTTGACTAACTCTAAAAGGGGGACAGGGATTCTGATCTTATGAATTTCATGCTCAAGCTAAAGGAGGAAAGGGGCTTCAAAATTTCTCTCACCTTTGGGACAGGGTCTTTGGCTATGGGTGGGGGATTCTGAGCTTTCTTTTCTTTGTTGTTGTTTGTTGTGTCTTTAGTAGGCTTCTCTACTCTGGAGGGCTGATCAGGGATGTCAGACTTCCCTTCTTTCTTCTTAGACTGGAGGTTGTATTTGTTGGGACCACTATTTTCCTTCTCCCCCTTACTCAACTCATTTATTTGTCTATCTATGAGGGATTCCTCGTATGAAAATTGAGTTAAATGAGGAAATGGGGAGGTGTCTCCAATACAATGAATTTCAGGGTCAATCTCTTCTTCTTCCCCTTCCTCATCAGTAACAAGGTTATTCTGGAGCGGGTTTTGAATTTTCTGATCATTTCTATCTCTGTCCCTTTGTTCCCTTGGCATAATCCTAGGAGCATTTTTATTCGGCCTCCTGAAGTTGCCTCCGTTATCAACATTTTGAGGATTTCTGTATGTCGGCTTCCCCTCTACTTCCAATTTTTCCATTCTAGTTGAAAGTGATTTTAGTAACTTGGTTACTTCATCCATTTGAGGGGGGAAAATAGAGGAGCCGAAGGTGGAGGCTTCATATCTCTTCCTTGGTATGTCTCTATCAACCTTATTCTTGAGTCGGTTAGTGGCCAACACATTAGATTCCACCTCCAGGGTTGCATCTTGCATGTGAGCCAAGGACGTAGCTCTTCTCTCTCTTAGCAGGAGGCAGAAATCAGGGTCAAAAGCACTAACATAAGTGATTTTGGCAAAGGCTTCTGTGGGTTTTATCTCAGTGAGGATCTTGTTGTACATTTTATTGAATCTTTTGGAGAAGTCATAGACAGATTCTCCTTATTTTCTCTTTAGTGACCCGAACTCTGTGATATAATGCATAAAATATTTTTTATCCCCCCACTACCTCAACAAAACATCATCTAGAGCCTCAATTCCATCAATAGATCCAGGGGTCAATCCCCTAAACCATTTTCTAACCTCACCATCTGTTATCACATAAGCATGTAGGGGGGTGTTTTCCTTATGAAGCGACCCCCCTTTGGCGAAAAGATATAAATAAATGGGTAAAAACCCACTCCTCCTAAGTTAGTGATGGGGCGCATATGTTTTAAAAGAGGCATGGATTTGGGCGGCCATGATCCACGCAACCAGATCTATGGATGAGGTCCAATTCCAGACCCCCTCCGTCATTCTTCCTTTAGTGGGGGGGGGGGGGTCCGATATGGTAGCGAGAAAGTTTGAACGGGCTAGATTAAAGCGCCCAGATCTGTGGATGAGGTCCCATTCCAAGCCCCCCTTGCCATTCTGCCTTTAATGGGGGGGGGGGTCCAGAATGAGGCAGTTTTGTATGGGCCCCCTTTATGGCCTCTTACCGCTTCTTCCTCCGCTTACTGCCTTCACCTCTCGGTGACATGTGTCCTCCACCTTACCTCTCTCATGCCACAGTCACATCTCCACTCCCCTCCTACCTGTCGCCACTACAAACCTATGCCTCCCTTTTCTACGCCACCTCCACTTGTGTCGGGTCCCTTCTCCCTGACCAGTTACATTTCAACTGCCTCGTCACCTTCTCGTG
Source organism: Picea engelmannii (assembly GCA_009831015.1). NCBI lineage: Eukaryota > Viridiplantae > Streptophyta > Pinopsida > Pinales > Pinaceae > Picea > Picea engelmannii. Next base: position 131,122 of record ML793826.1, read on the forward strand.
ACACATAAACTTGTCATCCGATGTCCTCAACCTCTGTGTTTCCTTCCCTTGGTGCCTCCACCTCAGTGTCCATGAGTCTTTCCACTCATCCACTTGATCGCTTCCCTTCCATCACAACTATCCACGTGGCCTCCCCTCATCTCATTCCCACACCATGCATGTTAAATTGTCACTTCCTGTCCACCACCCATTCACCATCTTACATCGTGTGTCCTATGTTATCTTTGCCCCCCTCAACAACCCTCGTCCATGTTCGCAGGACGGGCATCGTCGTAGCAGTCCAGTGAAGCAGTAGCAACCAAAGATAGGTCACCATGTTGTCCAAGTGAAAAATTGATTGGAACTTACCTGTTTCAGAGAAAGCAGTTATTGAGGTAGTTTATGGTGGTTGAATGTCGTCTCCTTCCATAAATAGAATTTCGGGAAGGGAAAATCGCAGAGGCACATTGTCAGTCCATCCTGACAAAGATTGCGTTTGACAGATGACTACATGGGCAGTCTGCCCAACGTCTACATGCGCAGCCTGACAGAGAAGCTTGTCAATGTAATGCCTTGAATGCATGACATGATCCTATCTCAGACAGTTCAAGCCAGTCTGAGTATATGTAGGAATTTTTTCCATTTTTGTTGGTATCGATGGTAGAGATAAGCTCTCGATTGTAAAGTTTTAATGAAGCATTGCTTTTTTTTTTTTGGTTATGCATTTGTATATGAGATTTCATGTTTATTGAAAGTCATCCCCTTTTCATCTTTGTAATGACCGTGTTAGAGAACTCAGAATTGGAGGATCCAGTTGAGGGTCATGGTGTTGTAGAATGATGTAGGTTGGATCACTAGAACACTTTCACCAGTTTTAATTGGTTTTCTATATTGTGTTTTCCTCCTCACACTGAGTAGCTCAGAATTGGAGGATCTAGTCGAGCTGTTACTGTAGTCGTTGTGATGCAGGTTTGATCACTGTGTTACTGTAGCTGTGTCATTTGCGAACATTTCACTGTTTTGTTCTTTCTTCCCCAAGCTGCTGGAAGGCCTGATGCCCATAATAGTCTTGTTCATCTTTCTCACCAAGTCTTCCCCTTACTCATTTTAAACTCAACTTATTGAATAAAGTTAGATAAAGACCTCACCTTTTCATGCATAGCCCGGTCCAGGATTCTGATTTAAAACAATATTGTTCTAAGTCTTCTCTCTTTCGATCACCATTTTATAAACAATTTGTGACATATAAACTGATGGGTATCAAGATTACTCCTACCCTAATCCAGGAGTGACTTCTGGTGCTAACATTTTTGGCGTCGTTGCTGGGGACGAAGTTGAATATTTTCCGAGGATTAAACGACATTGAGCCTATGATTTTGAAGGTGTACCAGGCATTAGAGCCCTACAAGATTTCTATTGTGCCCCTGGCGACTCCATTGTGATGAATCCACTGTGGCGAACCTGCTATTTCAGTTGTGGCTTCAAGAAGCAGACACACACGGTCTCATCCACAACTTCCTCTAGTTACACCTGAAGCAGATCCAGATAAAATTATCATAAAGGGAAAGGCCCTCGGAGAATGAGCTTCAGCTGTCGAACCAGGTGTTTCTGATAGTTCTCATTTCCCTCTGTTAGAAACTCCAATATCTGCTTCTCATTTTTCTATCAGACCTCTGGTTGGAGTTTCTTGTTTGTTAAAATTTGGGAGTGTTCTTGTTGAGTTTTCTCCTCCTGGTATTAGATTAGAAGGAGAGAGAATTATCACTCCTATTTCCCCCGACGTAGTAGCCTGGTCTAGACCCAGGAATTCAGGAGATTTTCCTACTCTAATATTTACAACCCCTCCTCCTATTACTGTTACTACTGTTGTACCCACACCAAACTCTTCCCCCTTGAGCCTTGTAGCCTTTCCTTCAATTCCTCTGTTGTTTCCTTTTCCTCCTGTAAACTCAGTTTCAGTTTCCCCCATTCGAGCCCCTTCTCCTCCACCTAATATCCCTATGGAAGGAGCTAATCCCCCTGTAAACATAATGGATTCCATAGTGGCTGCAAGATATGCCCCTCTAGTCCTACCCCAACCCTTAAATCCTCTCCCTGCTAGAGATTACTTGAAGTATATGCCTAAATTCACTGAAGAGGAAGACATAACCACTGAAGAGCACCTTGCTGCCTTCTACAACTATGCAGACAAACTGAACATTGTAAATGAAGATGTCTGGATGAGAGTCTTTGTCCAGAGCCTTGATGGTGAGGTTAGGAAATGGTTTAGGGGACTGACCCCTAGATCTATTGTTAGGATTGAAGCTCTGGATAATGACTTCTTGAGACAATGGGGAGATAAAAAAGATTTCATGTATTACATGACAGAGTTTGGATCCTTGAAGAAAGTGGAAGGAGAGTCTGTCTCTGACTTCTTCAAGAGATTCAATAAGATGTATAATAAAATCCCTGCTGAGATAAAGCCCTCATAAGCCTCTGCCAAAATCACCTATGCTAGTGATTTTGACCCCGACTTATGCCTCCTGGTCAGAGAAAGAAGAGCTTCTTCCTTGGCTAACATGCAGGATGCAACCCTAGAAGTAGAATCCAATGTGTTGGCAGTTAACAGGCTCAGAAGCAAATTTGACAGAGACAGGGGAAAAGGGAAGTCTGAGGCCTCAACCTCTGGTTCTTCCACAACTTACCCTCAAGCAGATGAATTGACAAAGATGGTAAAGACTCTGTTTGCAGAAATGGAGAAGATGAAAATGGAGGGGAAACAAACTTACATAAATCCTCAAAATATTGACAACAGAGGCAATTTCAGGAGGCCAAACAACAATGTTCCCTATATTATTCCAAGGGAACAAAGAAACAGAGATAGGGATGATCAGAGGATTCAAACCCCTCTCCAAAATAACCTAGTTAATGATGAGGAGAGGGAAGATGAAGAACTAGATCCTGAAATTCACTGTATTGAAGAAACCTCCCCTTTTCCCCATTTGACTCAATATGCATATGAATAATCCCTCATGAATAGTCAAATCAATGAACTGAGTAAGGGGGAGAAAGCCAAAGACAACAGTCCTAACATATACAATCTCAGGTCAAAAAGGAAAACAAAGAAGTTTGATCAGCCCCTCATAGCAGAGAAGCCTGCTAAGAAAGCAACAAATAACACTACCAAGGAAAAGAAAACTCAAAATATCTCGCCAATAGCCAAAGACCCTGTCCCAGAGGTGAGGGAAATTCCTAAGCTTCTTTCCTCCTTTAACTTTGATCATGAAATTCAAAAAATCAGAATTCCTGTGCCCATGTCAGAGCTAGTCAAACATGAAGATTTCAAAAGGTCCCTCTCTAAGCTTTTGCAGCCTGAGCCATCCTGCCATTCCACAGACTCAGTGAATTTCCAAGATGAAAATCTAGCAGTCATCCTAGGTCCCATGGTATAAGAAAGAGATGATTCATCCGCTCCCTTCTACACATCCTTGAACATTCATGATAAGGTGCTGCATAACTGTCTAATGGATTCTGGAGCATCTTATAACCTCATGCCCAAAACTGTCATGGACAAACTTGGGTTGGAAGTCACAAAATCCTATCATGATTTGTACTCCTTTGATTCAAGGAGGGTGCAGTGTCTTGGGTTGATCAAAGATCTGGTCGTGACATTATTTCAGCTGCCTATGAAGAGTGTGGTCATGGACATTGTGGTAGCTGATGTTCCTCTCAAGTTTGGCATGTTGTTGTCGAGATCTTGGATTAAAAGGCTTGGGGGAACATTACAAATGGACGTAAATTATGCTACCATTCTAGTCTTTGGAGGGGAACACAGAAGATTGTACAGAGAGGCTCAACTAACCTGCATTGTAAGTGTTGAGGCAAACCCTACCAATCATCCCATCTTTTCCCTTGACACTGATTTTGGATCTAGCTTGTTGTAGCTCACCAACACCCCTGAAGCTCCTCTTCAACTCAGAAAGCAACAAATTATCCCCCATGAAGATTCTCCTTCAACTGATTCTATGTGGAAAATGTTATTTGATGGATCTTTTTCTAAAGATGGAGCAGGTGCTGGAATAGTTCTTGTTTTCCCTACTCAGGAAACCATATCTCTGTCATACAAATTAGAGTTTGAAGCTACCAACAACGTGGCAGAGTATGAAGCTCTTGTTTTGGGTCTGAGGGCTGCAAAGGACATGGGGATCAAGGAAATATCAGTGTTTGGTGATGCTGAGTTGATCATCCAGTAGGTCAGAAACATTTATCAGGCCAAACACCCTCGGCTTAGGAGCTACAAGAATGAAGTATGGGATCTCATTGACAGTTTTTTCCTTTCTTTCAATATATCATTTATTCCAAGAGGAGAAAACACTGTGACTGATTCTCTGGCTGTTTCAGTGAGTAATTTCAAGGTTCCCCTACCTCCCAAGCTCAGGTATGACATATAAGTCAAATACAATCCCTCCATACCTGACAATGTCAAGCATTGGAAGGTGTTTGAGGATGATCTTGAGATCAAAAGGTTCCTGGAGATTGTTGAAGAATTTTTAGCACTGCATATTGATCAAGACCCTACTTCTAAAGCAGACCCTCATGCTGATGTTCTTTTGAACAAGATTGCTGACCATCATATTGTTCAATTACCCAAAAATCACATTCCAAAGGGGATGGTTCCTTTGGAAATTCTATTTGAAAGCAATGATGTGGCAGTAAAAGGTAAAATCTCATATGATAATGCTGATGCAACTGAGTGCAACATTGGCATAGAGATGGAACCAAAGCTGGTCAAATTGTCAAGCAGTTTGAAAAAGGAGTAGAGGACCGAGTATACTGAGATTTTGGAGCAGTTTGATGATGTATTCGCCTAGACATATGAAGACCTCAATACATATGACATAGTTGTCATTGAACACAAGATCCCATTGAAAGAGGAGGCCAAGCCATTCATGCAAAAGCTAAGATAGATTAATCCTATGTTGCTACCTGTCATGGAGAGAGAAGTAAAGAAGCTGTTGGATGCTCAAATCATCGTCCCTTTGAGATATTCTGAATGGGTGGTCAATCTGGTCCCAGTGAGGAAGAAAAGTGGAGAAATCAGACTCTGTGTTGATTTCATAAATTTGAACATGAGCTCAAAGAAGGACAATTACCCTCTACCAAAGATGGAAAACATATTGCAGAGGGTAACAGGTGGATCTGGTATTTCAATCATTGATGGATTTTCTGGCTACAATCACATCTCTTTTCTTCTTGAGGATAGGGAAAAAACAACCTTTACCACTCCTTGGGATACATTCATGTATGCCAAAATGCCTTTCGGATTGATGAATGTAGGGGTAACGTTTCGGCGAGCCATGGACATAGCCTTCATTGGGGAGAAAGATTAGTTTGTGGTGATCTATCAGGATGACATCACAGTCTTCTCCATAACCGATAAAGAGCATTGATGTCATCTGAGGAAGGTCTTCTCAAAATGAAGGAGGTTTGGTCTCTCCCTCAATCCCAAGAAGTTTCTATTTGCCATGAAGGAGGGAAAGTTGTTAGGCCACATAGTATCTGCAGAAGGGGTGAGGATTGATCCCAGCAGAGTGGAGGCAATTCAGACCTTGTCACTTCCCAGGTCTAGGAAAGAAATCCAGTCTTTCTTGGGAAATATTAATTTTCTAAGGAGGTTTGTTTCAAATTTTGTTGAGTTAGTGAAGCATATCACAGTCATGATCAGGAAGGGAAGTGAAGTAAAGTGGACTGTTGAACCCAGGGAATCCTTTGACCAAATAAAAAAAGTACTGACTGAAGCACCTATGCTTATCAGTCCTCACTATTCCAAGGATTTCCTGATATTCTCTTTTGCTTCTTTTGATACAATGGTTGTTGTTCTACTACAAAAGAATGATACAGGGCTATAGAAACCTATTTCCTTTTTCAGCAGAGCACTGAGAGATGCTGAGATTAGGTATGTTATTATGGAGAAGCAGGTCTATGCCCTGGTGAAAGATATCAAAGCATTTAGAGTCTATGTTCTACACTCAAAGGTCATTGCATATGTTCCTTTAGCTTCTGTGAAGGACATTCTTATTCACCCTGACATAGATGGGAGGAGGAGCAAATGGATTGCCAAGATCCTAGAATTTGATTTGGAAATAAAGCCCACCAAGCTCATTAAAGGCCAAGGTTTAGCCAAGCTCCTGGATGAATCTAACTGTAAGGATTTGGGGGTAAATTTCATCCACATTCACTCAGAAAATCAACAGGCTGAGTTGTCTGATGGTCATCCTCAAGGCAACCCTCCATAAACATAATGCACCTGGTATAAATATGTTATATATTTCCTGCAGGAGTTAAAACCCCCTAATGGAATGGGGAAAAGAAAGGCAAGATATTTAAAGCTCAAGGGAGTCAGATATTTCCTTATTGACCAGGTCTTATATTGGAAAGACCCTCTGGGAGTGCTCTTGAGATGTCTGAACCCACAGGAGGCCCAAAGAGTTATGTTTGATTTCCATAGTATCCTATGTGGGGGACACCATTTTTGGAAGACCACAACCTACACAATTCTCAGGGCTGGGTACTACTGGCCCACTTTATTCACTAATGTCTGTAGAGAAGTTAGAGCTTGCATCAAATGCCAAAAAATCTCAGGAAAGCAACAACTCAAATCTCTGCCATTAAAGCCTGTGGTATCTTCATGACCCTTTCAACAGTGGGGGTTGGACTTCATTGGAGAAATTCATCCTGCCTCCAGTGGACAACACAAGTGGATCCCGACTGCCACAAATTACTTCACCAAGTGGATAGAAGTTGTCCCTACCAAGAATAATTCTCATAAAGTAATCATTGGATTTCTGGAGGACATCATCATAAGGTTGGGTTGTCCCAGTAGAATTGTCACTGATAACACAACATATTTCAAGTTCGAGCCTCTGGTCAGGTTCTGTGAATAGTTTGGGATCTCACTGATTCACTCCACTCCCTATTATCCTGAAGGAAATGGACTGGCAGAGTATTCTAACAAAAGTTTGATCAAGATCATTAAAATATTGTTGGAAGACAATAAGAAGGCCTGGGATTCAAAGCTCAAATTCGCTCTGTGGGCTGATAGAGTGACGACCAAGAGATCCCTAGGAACCTCCCCTTTCCAACTCGTTTATGGGATGTAAGATGTATTTCCCACTCAACTAGCTCTACCTGTCGCCAAATTATTTCAAGATTATGAAGGAGATCCAGACCATATGGTCAGAAGAATTCACCAACTAGTAGAAGTGCATCAGACCAGAGAGTAGGTAATGGACATAGCTCACAATCATTAGCAGAAGATAAAGCAAGCCTTTGACAGGAAGGTCAAAAAAGAGGAATTCGAGCTGGGAGATCTGGTTCTTAAGTGGGATGCACCCAGGAAGGATAGAGGTAAACACAACAAGTTATAAGCCCTTTGGATTGGGCCCTTCAAAATCTTTGAAGTATTTTTAACTAACACCTACAGGTTGCAGGATTTGGAGGGCGAAGAAGTTTTTAATGGCCCTGTGAATGGGCATTTTCTGAAGAAGTATTTTGTTTGAGCCATGAGTGGATTTTTGGTTCATTGTAAATATTGTTTTCCAGTTTGTTTTTGGCTTAATAAATGACTCCATAACCCAACAACAAGGCACTAAAACTACAGAAGAGTTCTTGGCAGCCCGTAGGGAGCGTGCCATCCCCAAAGGAGCCTAATGTTATCACATAAGCATGTAGGGGGGTGTTTTCCTTATGAAGCGACCCCCCTTTATCAAAAATATTGAAAGAAATGGGTAAAAACCCACTCCTCCTAAGTTAGCGATCAGGCGCATATGTTTTAAAAGAGGCGTGGATCTGGGCGGCCATGATCTACGCACCCAGATCTATGGACGAGGTCCAATTTCAGACCCCCTTCATTGTTCTACCTTTAGTGGGGGGAGGGGGGGTCTGATATGGTGCCGTGCAAGTCTAAATGACTGGGATTAAGGCACCCAGATCTACAGATGAGGTCCCATTCCGGCCCCCCCTTTCCATTCTGCCTTTAATAGGGGGGGGTTCGGAATGAGGTGGTTTTGTATGGGCCCCCTTTATAGCCTCTTACTGCTTCTTTCTTTGCTTAACACCTTCACCTCCCGGTGACATGTGTCCTCCACCTTACCTCTCTCATGCCATGGTCACATCTACGCTCCCCTCCTACCTGTCGCCACTACACACCTATGCCTCCCTTTTCCACGCCACCTCCACTTGTGTCGGGTTCCTCCTCCTTGACCAGTCTCATTTCTGTCGCGTCATCACCTTCCCGTGAAACATCACTTTGTCATCCGATGTACTCAGCCTTTGTGTTTCCTTCCCTTGGCGCCTCCACCTCAGTGTCCATGAGTCTGTCCACTTGTCCACTTGATCACTTCCCTTCCGTCACAACTGTTCACGTGGCCTCCCCTCATCTCATTACCGCACCATGCATGTTAAATCATCATTGCCTATCCACCACCCATTCACCATCTTACGCCGTGTGTCCTGTGTTATCTTCACCCCCCTCAGCAACCCTCGTCCACGTTCACAGGCCGGGCACCCTCATAGCAGTCCAGTGAAGCAGTAGCAGCCAAAGAAAGGCTGCCACATTGTCCAAGTGTAGAATTGACCGGGCCTTACCTGTTCCGAGAAAGCAGTTATTGAGGTAGTTGATGGTGGTTGAATGTCATCTCCTTCCATAAATAGAAATTTGGGAAGGGACAAGCGTAGAGGCATACTGTCAGTCCATCCTGACAAAGATCGCGTCTGATAGATGACTGCATGGGCAATCTGCCCAACGTCTGCATGCGCAACTTGACAGAGAAGCTTGTCAACATAATGCCTTGAATGCATATCATGATCGTTTCTCAGACAGTTCGAGCTAGTTTGAGTATATGTAGGAATTTTTGCCATTTTTGTTGGCATCGATGGTAGAGCTAAGCTCCCGATTGTAAAGTTTTAATGAAGCACTATTTTTTGTTTTTTTTTGGTTATGCATTTGTATCTGAGATTTCCTATTTAATGAAAGTCAACCCGTTTTCATCTTTGTAATGACTATGTTAGAACACTCGGAATTGGAGGATCCATTCAAGGGTTGTGGTGTTGTAGGATGATGTAGGTTGGATCACTACAACACTTTCACCAGTTTTAATCGGTTTTCTGTATTGTGTTTTCCTCCTCACACTGAGTAGCTCGGAATTGGAGGATCCAGTCGAGCTGTTACTATAGTCATTGTGATGCAGGTTTGATCACTGTGTTACTGTAGCTGTGTCATTTGGGCACATTTCAGTGTTTTTTTCTTTCTTCACCAAGCTACTGGAAGGCCTGATACTCATAGCAGTCTTGTTCATCTTTCTCACCAAGTCTTCCCCTTACTCATTTTAAAATCAAATTATTGACCGAAGTTATATCAAGACCTCACCTGTTCATGCATAACCCGGTCTAGGATTATGAGTTAAAACGATATTGTTCTGAGTCTTCTCTCTTTTGATCACCCTTTTATAAACAATTTGTGACATATAAACTGATGGGTATCATGCTTACTCCTGCCGCAATCTAGGAGTGACTTCTGGTGCTAACACCATCAAGGATCTGGACAAAGACTCTCATCCAAACATCTTCATTTTCAATGTTCAGATTGTCTGCATAACTGTAGAAGGTAGCAAGGTGTTCTTCAACAATTATGTCTTCCTCTCTAGTGAATTTGGGCATATACGTTAGGTAATCTCCAGCTGGGATATCATTCATTGGATGAGGTAGGACTAGAGGGGCATATCTTGTAGCCACTATGGAATCCATTTTGTTTCTAGGAGGATTGGAACCTGCCATAGGGATGATTGGTGGAGGAGAACAAGGAGGAGATGGGGTTCGAACATGGGAGACTGGAACTGGATTTCTTGGAGGAAAGGGAAACAATAGAGGATTTGGAGAAAAATATATAGGGTTTAAAGGAACAAAAGTTTCCCTTCCTGGAAAATCAGTAACTCTAACAAGAGGAGGAGTAATAAAACTTGTAGAGGGAAAATATTCCGAGTTCCTAGGTCTAGACCAAGGTACAACTTCAGGGGAGAGAGGAGTGACAAGGATTTATCCCTCCAATCTCAGACCAGGAGGGGAAAACTCAACATGAACACTCCCAAAGTTTAAAATTTGGGAAGCTCCAACAGACGGTGTGATAGGAAAATGAGAAGTAGCTATCAGAGTTTCTAAAGGAGGACAATAAAAATCATCAGAAATACTTGGTTCAACAGTAGAAGTACTTTCTTGAAGGGCCTTCCCTTTTCTGACAATTTTCTCTGGGTCAGATTCAGGTGTTTCTAAAGACAGTTGTGGAGTAGACCTCGTGTGTTTGCCTCTAGAAGCCAAAACTGAAACAATGGAGTCGCGAGTGGATTCCCTAGTGGAGTCGCCAGGTGCACAATTGCAATCTTTGGTGTACTAAGTTCTGATGCACCTTCAGAGCTAGTAATATTTTTCATTCAATCCTAGGGAAAATCTTCAATTTCATCCTTGACAACGACGCTAGAAATGTTAGCACTAGAAGTCACCTCTAGATTGCCGCAGAGGTAAGCTTGATACCCATCAGTTTGTATGTCACAAAGGATAAATTTCAATTCATTCTAATGGACGCAGACTTAGGATTGTATCTTTCTAACTCAGAAAACTGGGTTGGAAAGCACAAGTAGGTGAGGTCTTGGTCTAACTTCAGTCAGTAAGTTTGGTATAGATGTGAGTAAGGGGAGGAACTTGAGCAGAGTGAAGAGGTATGCTATGGACATCTGGTCTTCAAGAAAATTAAGGAGGAAAATATTAAAATACAAGATCCTCTTGGATTCACGACTTCAAGAAACTGAAAATGCTATAACAATACTGCAATCAAACATTCATTACAATACAGTGACAACAACCCGACTGGATCATCCATGCCCGAGATCTCATTATCAGAGGGAAAAGAGAACATAAGAAACTGATTAAAATTGGTTGCAATGTCACTGTGATCAAACCTACATCACAAAAACATAACTACTCTCGACTGGATCATCCATGCCCGAGCGTTCTAACACAACTGTTACAGAGAGACAAAAGGAAATTGACTTACATTAAACAAGAAGTCTCAAATGCATATACATAACCAGAGAACTAGAGTGTTCATTAAAACTTTACAAATCGGGAGCTTAGATCAACCATTGACCCTAACAAAATATAAAAAATGAGTATTTATACTCAAAAAAACTTGATCCCTTCAACAGTGCACTCTGGTCATTGCATTCAAGGCTTGTCGTCTGCATCTTCTTTTGTCATGTTGCACTTGCATTCTTCTGTCAGACGCAAGATCAGATCAGTATGGGCTTCACAAGAAAATCCATGACAGAGAAACTTTCGACTGACAGTCTGCCCTTCACAGCCATATCTTCCATGCTTTCCATTTATGCAGTGAAACGAGGATTCAACCACCTTCCCCATTTTTGTTAACTACTTTCATTGGGATCAGGGCGAGGTCTGACACCCATGAATGTTTCAGGCAAGCTCACAACTCCTTCAAGTCAATTTTGGCACCTCGAGGCTACATGAATCTTTCTCTATGGCCAACTCGGGCACTTTGATTGTTTGTGCATCTCATTTTCCTTTGCCCCATGAGACCACGGGCTGTGACCACATGATTATCCATCTAAAATCTCAGGATTTCTCATTTCAGGAGTTTTCACTCCCCTTTGATTTCAAAAATCCCGATGCCCTCTCCCGCGAAATGTCCCATTTGGATCAACGGTTGGATTTGCCTCGATTCCAACAACCAAGATCATTTCCTCGAACAACTTCAGCCACCTGCTGTTCAACGAATGCCTTACTTTTATTTATGGATCTGCTCCCATGTGACCCCGGGCTGTGACCGTGGGCGTAAATCCCAGGCGTATCACGATTTCACGTTTCGCGAACTCATGGTGTGCTATGTGCTCAAAAATCTGAGTCACGAAATCACGATCCCTCGGATAGGATGACACGTGTCCCTCTGAAATGGATGGCCCAGATTGCATTGACATTTCGAGACCTCGGGCCATCGACACTTCTCACCTCAACTTTCCCAAAAGACTTTCTCCGCGGTTTTGATCCTGCAACACGTGCGCTTCTAGACTGGACGGCCCTAATTATTTTGCGACTTCACATTTCACGAGTCCTCATGACTCTGCCCTTTGACTGATCTACTCTATGAGTCAATGAAATCTTAATCCTGTGCCACGTGTTCTTCCCAGGATCGACAACTTGGATGACATCGCGATTTCACAAGTCTGCCTGGCGTTATTCTTCGTGCAATTGTATGGTTCCAATCACCCGATGGACATCAATCCGATCTGTCTGATGAATCTTTGCCACTGAAAGCTGATCTTGTTTGCTCACTTCATTTGAGTTCATATCAGACTATTCTAAGTGTTACGCTTGGTGCTCACGACTGTGGCCTATGAACAATTACTTGGATGACTGGCTGAGGGTTTGGGAAAACAAAAGGATCAACGACAGAGGCAAAGAGAGAAGTGATCGACCTTAGGGAAAACGTGAAGGTTAAGGGCCGACATTTCTCAGGTAAGCTACTAAGGAAAACATGTATATAAAATGGGTGAAGACAAACAACTGAAAACTATGAGATGAGAGGAAAACTTACGACCAAGTCTGCAAAAGGAGGAGAAACAGGCAAAATTATAGACCTAGGTAGAAATCATAAACTCAGAAGACCCTGACAAGTTTATGTGCTAACATATTCCATAAAGAGTTGGTCACAGATATGGAAATCTTGGTTGATCCAGGTGGATATTGGTGGTCACCCACCTATTACACTAGCTCAAAGAACAATTTCCATTTTGTCATTTTGTTTTTATAGTTTTGCAGGTCCCAAACTTTTGGGGCCATTTTGAGGCCTTAAACGACGTTTTTTGGGATCGATAGCGCATAGCATGTTGTTAGAGGAAGATTCTAGGACGAACAAAATATGTACTCCTCAGCTATACCTTTCCAATGGTGTATCGAGTGTCCCAAATAGAGCTTGTATGCAAAAGGTACACCCTCTGGAAGTTGACATATCAACTACTCCAATCGGGGCCCACAAACCTTTTGGCGTTTCATCTCCTGGGATTAGGGTTTTGGATGCTTAGGGTTTTCTCATTTATGTTTTATATTAAAAATCTCTTTGGAGCCTAATTGTACTCATCTTCTTGCAAATGAGCGTAGCCGTCACATCTCTTCTCAGCGATTTTGTTTCAGTATGAATTTTTATAGTTTCAACAAGTTCTCTTTATTAATAGAAGTCAAGTTTTGTTGTATCTCTGTGTGTTTCTTTGTTATACATTTGTATTTCATTTCCTTCCATTTATAAATTCGGATCTATGGTATCAAAGTGGTATTCTCTTTATTTGTTTCTCTGTGCATGTCCCCAACGAGGTCAGGGTACAAGCAGTTGGGACTCGATGTTGTTGATCCCTTGCAAGACCATCCCTGTCAATCACAATTCCCTCCCATGGTGGAAGAAAAGAGAGAAAATGGAGCAGGATATCATTTTAAATTGTTTCCTGAGAAATCCCTCACGTGACAAAGGAATGAGATGATGGACAATTTTGCACACATCTTTCGACGACTACCAACATGAGACACATATTCATCAAGTGACCACTTTGAAAGTGTCACCCCCTTCAAGGCACAATTCAATTTTGATATCCCCTTATTTGAAGGTCAGATAGATGCAGATGTTGTAGACAAATGGTTGAATCTACTAGAAGGGTACTTTTTTGTCTTTAATATTTCCAATAGAGAAAATATTACCTTTGTGCTCCTTAAGGTTGTCCCCCATGTCAAGTATTGGTGGAAGACTTACTGTGATTAAAATGACACTAAGGAATCTACAATATTTTCTATCGCACCCACTTGGGATTCTTTCATGGATGCTATTAAGGAAAAATACTACCCTGTTGGAAGCTACAATGAACAATATATGAAATATACCACATTGCGACAGGAAATTGGCCATACAGTACCATAGTTCACAAATATCTTCCATACCATGCGCACCAAGTTGGGTATCAAAGAATTTGAATGACATATGGTGCTCAAGTACCATGGCTATCTACATAGATACATCCAAACATAGATGGAATTTTTGGACATCTCATCACTAGCCGCGGCTTATCAATATGTTGTCGAAATCAAGAAGAAATTTAAACAAAAGAAGCGGGAGTTTGGATATGAAAATTCCTCACAGTAGAAGCAAGGAAAAGGCGGCCTCAACCCACAGAAAAAAGGATATATCAAGGATGGACCCCCTCATAACAACCAGGCCAAGCCACAAACAATGAAGGGTAATGAGAAGATGAAGAAAGACATTGGGAAGTGGTGTGAATTCCATAAAATCCCCTGGAATAACACCGATGAATGTCACTCGAAGAAGTCATTGGTGGCCGAGATGAAAGCCTCAGAGTTAGAGGCAGGTTATGACTCTGAATCAGATCCAAAAAAGGGAAATTGGATCATTGATGCAGAACTCAGTGCCACTGTCGCTACCACCAAGGTCCAACCAAGTGAACCAGAAGAACTAGAGGAAGGTGAACACCTTTTTCACTCATAGATGTGGGTGAAGGGTGCTTCACTGCATTTCATTTTTGATAGTGGAAGTCAAAAGAACTTTATCTCAGCAAAGGTTGTCAAGCGGTTGAACCTACCGATGGCACCACACCTGCAACCCCACACCATTGGGTGGCTCCGCCAAGGAAGAGATATTTGTGTCAACCAAAAATGTCTTCTTCCCTATGGCATCAAGCCTGATCCAGGATCTTTTCATCAGGTGACTTATTAAAGAACTGTATCAAATGAGCATAAAATAAAGTACACCATAAAGAAGGAAAATCTCAAAAGGAAAGAGACATAATCATGTAATATGAACAAAAATAACTTGATAACAGAGTTCATCCCTGGTGGACTATGTCTCTAGGTCCTTCTCTCAAATGGGTATGTCTTTTTATTAACTCCACAAACAAATTGGGAAAAATACATAAGTATACCTCATTATGGAGTTAAGCTATAGAAGCTTTGCTAAGATAAGAAAACTAACAACACTACTGCGTTCGTGATGTTGTTTTACCTAAAAATGGCTGTCTCCATGCCTCGATCCGAGTTAGACACTTTTTGACCCAAGAAGCACCCTTGCCTCGATTTGCGTGCCACTGCTCCAGCAATAAATGATGAAAATATCGAAAAGCGTGAAAAATCCATACAGGTCAGTATGATTCCATACGGGCGTGCTCAGTCTCACCTCTCGTGTGCTTGTGTTGTTCTGAACTTTGACTAAATCCCCCTTTAAATAACATTTTTGCGGGTGGTTAACATTAATGAGGAGGTTGGCATGATAGTTAACGTAGCTAATTTTAGGGCGTGGTTAGGCAGAGGTCCCAGGGTCGAATCCCATGGGCCTCCCCTTTTGGTAAGTGGTTACAAGAATGTTGGCGTGCTCTACCAAATCTGGCGGGTGACCACTTAAATGGTGGAGAATATGCTGGTTGAAATATAGTGGATAGCTAAATATGGTGGGAGTTTTGGTGGAGGCTTAGTGGTTGGCTTAATTTGGTTGAGGTGGAATATACCGCCAACTCTGGTGGAACCCCTGCCATATTTGGTGGTCAGTTTTATTATATTTTTTTCAATTTTTCATTTGCTGAGCTTCCTTGTGTATTTCGGGGGTACCACATGGCGCCTTCCTATTGGGCCACGTGGAATCTTCTGATTTGTCCACCTATGAGTGATGATGTCACCTCAAACACATGGTGCCTTCTAGGTGATGCCACGTGGCATCACCTGGGGGTGCCACATGGCACTTTTTTAATCATCCACGTGGTGCCCTAAAAATTCCAAATCCGAGTGACATGTGGTAGCCTCTGGTGCTGCCACATGGAATACTGCCGTTATGCTGAGCTTTCTAAGTTTCTTATGTGCATTCTGAGTTATTCTTAACCTTCTTTGGATCCTTTTTGGATCACGCCTTCCCATTGAGAGCTTTTTGGACCACCAAAATCTTTCATTAATCATCTGGTAAGTGAGGGAAGAGTCTCGTCAGTTTATCCTTCTCAATACACTTTGCCTTGCTTGGATGTGTGCCCTTTAAGACTACATGAAGATAATCAACATCACCTCTACGTGAAGTCCTCATCCTTCTGTCCAGGATGATATCTTCCTATAACTCATCCAAGTACTTAGGTGCAAACTCATCAACTGAAGGTATTGAAACTTCCTCATCCTAATCCATGATCATGGGAGGCTCAAAAAGTTTTAAGTTCTCTATGTTCACAACTAAATACATCTTCATATAACGTGGAATATCTAAATGAAAAGCATTAGTGCTACTTTTCTCCAAAATAGTGAAGGGTCCATATCGGATGGGCTTGAGTTTCTTTCCTTCACCATTCAATCATTCCTTCCTGATATGAATCTATACTCGGTCTCCAACCTGGAACTGATGATCAACCCTGTGCTTGTCATGCCGAGCTTTATACTATGCTTGAATCTTCTCCAACTGTTCCCTAACTGCCTGGTGTATTTACTGAATCCTCTGGATGAACTTGCGGGCTCTGTCCTCTGTTCATTCTTCATTCACATAGACATCTCTCCCATACATCAAGTCCAAAGGAACCTTTGGTACGTACCCAAGACATGTCTCAAAAGGTGAAATCTGAGTGGATGAATGTAAAGCTCGATTATAAGCATGATGTACATAAGGTATCTGTTCATCCCATAACTTAGGATGCTTACTGCAGTAGCCTCGAAGCAAAAGTACCACTGTTCTGTTTACCACCTCTATATTTCCGTTGATATATGGATGAAAAAGAAGTGCTCCTCTTCATTTTGATGTCCATCATTCTCCACAATCTAGGCCAAAAATCCCCAAGGAATCTAGTATCTCGATCTAAGACAATGGACGTGGGTAATACAAAGTGAACCCAAACATACTGAAAAAAGAGATTAACAGTCTTCTCAGTAGTGATCTGCTTTTTACATGGCGTCAAGATACACATCTTGCTGAACCTATCCACTACGACATACAAATAATCATGACCCCCTTTGGTCATTGGTAAACCCCCTACAAAATCCATGGAAATACTTTCCCATGGATGGGATGGAACATGAAGTGGTGGGTATAGCCCCAATTTTCTATTAGTGGGCTTACAAGTAGAACACATCACACACCCCTTTACATGTTTAGTTACAATTTCTTTCATTTAAGGCCAATAACAAAACCTTTACAAATGAGTCATATTTTTTCCTACCCCAAAATGCCCAGACACAAGAGAAGTGTGAGATTCTCATATCACATGGAATCGTTCACTTGTAGGAATACATAGCTTCCCAAGATGATAGAGTAACTTTCCTTGCAGAAAATAGTTCTTTGCCTGTGCACCATGGGTTAGCTTCTCATATATTTCTTTAAAATATTCATCGATGGCATATTTTTCTACATAGCTATCATGAGATAAAGAAGTATTCTTCAAAATAATAGAAGCAACAATAGGAGGTCCATAAAGCATAGAAACTAGCTTGTTACTTGTGACCTTCTTGTACCTGATTACCAAATGAAATTGTTGTAGAAAACCCATCCATCTGTAGTGTCGAGATTGTTGCAGCTTGGTCTGTTCTTGAATATACTGTAAGGGCCGGTGATCTATATGTATGATGGTTTCCTTCCCTAAAAAGTAATGCTTCCATTTCTTTACGCTTTGAACTAATGCATACAATGCTTTATCATATGTAGGATAGTTAACAATAACTTGGTTAAAAGTCTTAGAGTGGTATCAGATAGGATTATGATATTTCATCAATACTGCACCCATGGCGTATTTGCTGGCATATGTCTTGATATTGAATGGATGTTGAAGTTTCGACAGTGCTAATACTGGTGCGGTACTGATCTTCTCCTTCAAAGTGTCTAAAGGTTTTTTTTGCTTTCCTTCCCACTGAAAAGTGTTCTTCACACTGGTTAAGGCATGCAAAGGAGATGCTATAAAGGAGAAGTTGGGAATGCATCTCCTCCAATACTAGACTGCACCTAAGAAGCTTCAAATCTTGGTTACACTCTTTGGCTCAGGCCATTTAACAATTACTTCAATTTTGGAAGGATCAATTTTCAATTGTCCTCCTCCCACGATATGAACTAAGTATACAAGTGCAGTCTTTCCAAATTCACATTTAGACATTTTCACATACAACTTTTCCCTTTGCAAAGTATCCAATACCTTCTTTACATGCCTTACATGTTCATCCCAAGTCCCGCTAAAAACAAGAATGTCGTCTAAATATAAAATAAAAAAGTCATCCATGAAAGGCCTGAATACATCATTCATCACATGCATGAAAGTTGTCGGAGCATTGCAAAGCCAAAAAGACATAACTAACCACTCAAACAATCCCTGTTTGGTTTTAAAGAAGTTTTCCATGCATCCTGTTCTGCAACCCTGATTTGATGATATCCACTACGCAAATCCAACTTAGTGAAATAAACAACATTCTTCAACTGATCAAGTAAATCATTTATGCGAGGGAGAGGGTATCGATTTTTCACTGTGATTCTATCTAAAGCCTGGTAATTGACACACATTCGCCATGTGCCATATTTATTTAGCATCATCACAATCAGAGAACCACAAGGCGATGAACTGGGCCTGATGACCCCTTGATCCAATAAGCCCTGTACCTGCTTCTTGATATTTGTCATCTCCACAACTGACATCCTATACAAGCCCACCTTAGGAAGAGGAGAATCATGTTGAAGATGTATCTCATGTCGGATTTCCCTCTTAGGAGGTAATCCATCTGGTCCTGAAAAATCTCATCATACTTAGAAACAATATCAATTAATTCCTTTTTATGAGACGGATCACACCCTTGGAAAACGTCGGATGTCTCGACATCTTTCTCTTTGACGACCATGAGTACATATCTCTTATTAGTGGTTATGAGTTTTTTCATTTGCCCTTCACTAACAAGTGTTGTATTTACCCTCATTCTGTGAGCTCTAACAATATATTCCACTCCCCCTTTATTAAGGTGGTATTTGTTCTGATGACGAAATAATACTGCTTTTCTATCAAAAAGATAAGGACTTCCCAACACTATGCCACATATATCAAGTGGTACAACATCCAAATCCACTTCATCAATCAACTTGGAAGCATTAAAAAATTTGACCCTACATTGTTTGGTAACATTTAGCTTTGATTTATCACATACCCAACCAAGAGGATAAGACTTTGGATGTGGTTTTATTACAAGACCCATCTTCTTGACAAGTGCTTTAGATATTAAGTTTACTTGGGAACCCAGATCAAATAATGTATCTATCTTAGTATGTTTAGATACAAATTGTATATGAAATAACTCATTCCTCTTTCATTCATCAATATGAGACTCATCACTGGAACTTGAACTAGCATGAAGAGAATCTTTACCTTGTACTCTAGCCGTTGTGATGTTTCCTTCATCTCCTGATTTGAAACCAAGATCTTGTTGCACTGTAGAAGCAATCTTTATCTTCCCCTTTCCACCGAACTGTTTCGGTTTCTTTTCTGGATGTAGTTTCTAACAGTGTTCTTCATCCTGACTGCTCTTCTTGAAATATGTGCAAGATGATTTTCCTCCTTCTCTCGTTACCGTAACAGTCTTCTTGTCCTTCCTTTTGAATTTCTTGAAAGTATTGTGTGGGAAATTGGAAGGTTTCTTCGTGGGATCTTCTTGAACATGTTTCCCCCTATTCTCAAGGTGAGTGGCTTTCACACAAACTTCGTCAAGACTAGTGGAGTTAAACAAGAGAAAAGTATGACAAATATAACTATGAAGTGTGCCAATATACTTCATTAAATTTTCATAAGAATCCAAAGGAATATTTAATGATAGAGATTTCTTCCTAAATTCTTCTATGAAAATTTGTATAGTCTGACCTTTACTCTGTCTCAACGTTTTCCATTCCATCATTGCTTTATGTAAATACCCTAATGGATAAAACTACTTCCTTGTCTTTATTTTAAAATGTGACCATGAGGAAATAGGATTACCACACTTACTTCTGTCATGTAGCTTTATCTCCCACCATACGAGAGCGGTGACTTCCAACCGAAGAGAAGCCAGTTGCACTTTAACTTCCTCTTCATCAATATGATGAACACAACAATATACTTCAACTTGTCGGATCCAATTGTCTAACTTTTCAGGATTAGCATCTTCATTAAACACAGGTAAAGCAACTTTACATCAAGCTTTAATAATGGTTTCTTAAAAGAGGCTTTATGGTTAGAATGCCGAGAGTGATGAGAATGCTCAGAGGAATAAGAAATAGAACTTGAAGGTGAAGATGGAGGCTCAGGAGGATCTCCTCTATCCCCTTGGTTTACCGAAGCATCATCATCTGGTGGTGCTTCCTTTTTCTTCCCTTTCTTCTTCATCCTCCTCTTGTAATCTCCATACATTCGTTCGACCATTTACGACATGCGATAAAAGACCATGTGAAAGTTTTTCTCCTATTCATCACGCTTGTCCTCTTCTACCATCTTCTTCCTTTGGGATGCACAACCAACTTCGGGATTGAAAGTCTTAAGAGTTCCTTCACCCTGCTTATTCTTGGCCCTAGTAAGAATTCATACTCAACAATTCAAGTCAAAGACGTCTGCTCTGATACCAACATGATCCGGGATATTTTCATTAGGTGACTTATTAAAGAACTGTATTAAATGAGTGTAAACTAAAGTACACCATAAAGAAGGAAAAGCTCAAAAGGAAAGAGACATAATCATGCAATATGAACATAAAGAACTTGATAATGAAGTTTGTCCCTGGTGGACTATGTCTCCGGGTCCTGCTCTCAAATGGGTAGGTATTTTTATTAACTCAACAAAAGAATTAGGAAAAATACATAAGCATACCTCATTCTAGAGTTAAGCTACAGAGGCTTTGCCTAGATAAAAAAACTAACACCACCACTGTGTTCCTGGGATTGTTTTACCTAAAAATGACTGTCTCCACACCTTGATTCGAGTTAGACACTTTTTGACCCAAGAGACACCCTAACCTAGGTTTGTGTGCCATTGCTCCTGCAATAAATGCTGAAAATATAGAAAAGAATGCAAAATCCGTACCAGGCTGTACAAGTCCGTATGACTCCGTACGGGCCACTCAGTCTCACCTCTTGTGTGTTTGTGGTGTTCTAAACTCTGGCCAAATACCCCTTTAAATAACATTTTTGCAGGTGGTTAGCATTAATGAGGAGGTTGGCATGATGGTTAATGGAGCTAATTTTAGGGCATGGTTAGGCGAAGGTCCCAGGGTCGAATCCCATGGGCCTCCACTTTTTGCAAGTGGTTACAACAATGTTGGTGCACCCTGCCAAATATGGTGGGAGACCACTTAAATGGTGGAGAATATGTTGGCTGGAATATAGCGGACAATTAAATATGGTGGGCATTTTGGTGGAGGCTTAATTTGGTGGAGGTGGAATATACCACCAACTCTGGTGGAGTCGATGCCATATTTGGTGGTCAGTTTTATTATATTTTTTTCAATTTTTCATTTGCTGAGCCTCCTTGTGCATTTCGAGGGTGCCACATGGTGCCTTCCTATTGGGACACATGGAATCCTCTGAGTTTTCCACCTATGAGTGTTGACATCACCTCAGACACGTGTTGCCTTCTGGGTGGTGCCACATGGCATCACCTTGGGGTGCCACATGGTACTTTTTTACTCGTCCATGTGGCACCCTAAAAATTCCAAATCCAAGTGACATGTGGCAGCCTCTAGTGCTACCACGTGGCATGATGACGTCATGTTGAGCATTTTTGGAAGCAGACCAAAGAGGGAAAGCAAGGGGATTTTGGGATAGAAAGCATGCACGAGGAAAGCTACAACTAGAAGGAAGAACAACACGCGTGCATGTAGGGAAGACCTAACGACAATAGGGTTAGATTTTTGGTAATCTATTGTAACAGTTGAAGAGACAGAAAATATATAAATATCGGTACTTAGGTATCATAGTGGGGTTCCGTTAGTTCAGTTGGGAGTATTACCGAGTTTTAACGAGTTATCTATGAGTTGTTGCATTATGCAATATTTTGATGTATGACCTAATTTTTTAAGCTATTGAGCTAGAGAGCATGGGGGAGGGTATATCTTGAGGTTTAGATCGCAGGCTGAGGAGCCTGGTGCGATCTAGTCTGCCTCATATAGATCTTACCCAACTAAGGAGAATTGTAATGCGCGCGACGTTGTAGATGCGAAAATACTATAATAAAAGAGTCGAGAGCCAAATATTTGTGGACGTATCCCAAGAGGGGGTGAACCACGGTAATATTTGTGTTATGTGATGAATGTATGCATATATGTATTGTCTTCAGTAGTTATTGTTATGTTTAATGAATGAGTTGATATATTTCCTGTGTATTCGCAAATGGCGGTATATTGTGGTTACAAGTTATAATAGTGGTTCAATATTCAGTTCTCATATCTCGCACTCAATCCTAGGCTGTAAACACATGAGTATTGCAACCACCCATTAAAGCTATCTTGGGTGAGACTGCGTAGCACATTCTGTGCATTGTGTTACCTTCTGGTTTACCAGGAGGGTCGATAGTTTTAGAGGCTTTGTTGGAAACCTGAACAGACATGAACCCTGGGTCAATAAACTCAGAAAGGATATAAGATAGTGTAAAACCAACAAATGGTTCCGTTGCTGTTGGTAGGAACAAAAGAGGGTTGAGTAGATGACATAAGTCGAAGGTCTGTCAGATGCAGAGCAAGAAAATACTAGGGCAGAGAGCAATGAACTGCTAGAAGGGGATGTTGAGACCGTGGAATCCCACAAAACAAAGATCGAAACTTGGATAAGAACCAAAGAGCTGGAGTTTGCACAGAAAGATAATAGAAACCCTAGAATAACACCCCGTAAATACCTTGAAAAATACATGTTTACTGATTTACACGAAGTCTTTTTCTGTGATTTTCCACATTTACTGCAAGTGTGGATACTAAGGTTGAAGGATAACCATGCAACAAACCGGATTCTATAGTTAGAGTGGACCCCGATACAGATTGAGAATTTACAACAGGTGGACAACAAATTCACCCGCGCAGTATATTTTTGGCTTGACAGTATTGTAGCAGGCTTCATAACAGAGTTTGCAGTAGACACAGTGAAGTCGTAGAACGCAGCAGAGAAAGAGTTTCTACATGGACCTCGAGGAAGGTACATTTGATTGTTGTATACTTCTATTAAGATACTACTATATAACAAAGGTGTACTAGCAATGGAGTCAGACAATTAAACTTACTTGCATCCATGGGGGAAGGGGGGAAGCACTGACAGAAAGAGGTGAAATGGAAGGAGGAAAGGATAAGGGAAAGAAGGAGGAACCATTGGACGCGATCATGATGGATGACAACCAGATCAGGTGGATCTTGGAGACAACTGGGAATATGCGTAGCGGATTACCCTACCAATATAAGGTGAATACCAAGAAGAGAGTCGTAGCCACGAGGGAAGGATTGACGAGTGACGAAGAAGAGGTAGAGGATCTCCGGACTGTGGAGCATATTGAGGAAATCCTATGCGCAACATATGAAAGGAATATGAGAGGTCCAAGAATGGGAAGAGAATGCAACAATCCTATCCATATTAATGTCAGTGTGGAACCCATAAACCCACGTGAAAATAATACACCAAAGAGAACACAACCGTTTAGACAACTAAAGTTCAGAAGCAATCAGACAGCAGGAAGTACATCCACACAAGGAGAAACAACTGGAGGATCTAGTTTAGGAAGCACCAGTCAAGTATCTACACCACGTGGAGGTAGTATTTTGACATTCAAAATGGTAAGACACGATCCCACCATCAGGTTACTAGAATTTTGAGGAGAAGCAACAGAAGACCCTGAGAAACACTTGTTCATTTGTGCAAAGATCTGGGAAGCAAAAAAAATCACTGATGAAGATACCAAACTTGTGCAGTTATCTATTACGCTAAGAGATCACACACTAGACTGGTACATGAGTTTAGACACAAACAGTGCACCTGGGACGACAAGGACACTGACAAACCTTAAGAAGTTACTGATAAATGAGTTCCAGAAGCTGAGCTCAGAGGATCAATACATGAATGATATGATAGAAATCCAATAGAAACCAAGAGAATCCATATGGGAGATTGACCAGAGATTCAAGCGACTGAAGGGGAAATTGAAATATCTCATGACTGATATGCAACATTGGCACTTGTTTGTCAATTCACTGCTCCCACACTTAAAATAACCATTGCGACAACAAAAGTTTCAGACGCAGGCAGAGGCTCTGTAGGCAGACCTGCAACTGGAAGAAAACTGGTATCAGTAGAAAGATCCAACTATCAAAGAACTAAAGGAGGATTTGAAGAACTTAGCGTTCCAACCCAACTAGAATAAGAATAAGGATAAACGGGAAGCTTTTTGGTGTACTACATGCAGGACGAAAGGACACAATAAGAACGAATGTCCAACATTTGCGTAGTATATGGCAGCCAAAATGCCAAACCCGTTACCAACATGAGGACTATGGTGTGAAGTCTGTAAGAAACCAGGCCATGACCCATATCACTTCCCTATGATGCAGAAATATCAGACAGTCCCAAAGAGTTCGTATTACACCTTTTGCAAGTCAGTAGGCCACAACGACAAAGATTGTAGAACTATGGATTTGATGCGAGAAAGTACATCAGATGCATATAGAGTGCAAGAAGAAATGATGACTGGGCAAGCCACGCCACAGTTTAATCAAGTTCCAACTCCATACAACATTTCACAACAACAGTATAATACTGCTCAACAACCATATAATAACACACAACCATAGTACAACGGAACACAACCTCAGTACAATATCGTGCAGTATAATCAGGCACCTTAGTATAACGCGCTGAGAGGAGATCGAGCAGGCTATAGAGGTGGAGGAAGAACGAGAGGAAGTTTTGAATGAGGTAGAGGACCAGTGGTATGTCATAGTTTTCAACAACCTGAACATTATGCAAGGGAATGTCCACTTCCACCAACAACTTTTATGTATTATCGTGCATCAGACCATGATACAGAGGAATGTCCGACACTATTAGTAAAGATCCAGGAAAAGAGGAATGATAACAACCAGAATGTTCAGTGGATCTCAACCGAAGCAAGGGAGGAAGGACAAAACATCAACATAGTCACTCGTGGAGGAGCTAAAACGGGAAATGATGGAGTCCAACAAGATCCAACAAAAAATCAATGGGTGAAGAGAAATGTCGAACCAAGAAAACAGTTCGACATGAAGAATGATAAGGAAATATCTATGGAAGCCAGAAAATAATTTCAAAAGGAAGACATGGCGTTGACTTCAACTATGCAACAAAGCAAGGAAGCACCAAAATACGAAATGCCTCTGTTATTATATCATACCGACGAGATACATTCCATGGGACAAGTAAGTACAATCAAAGGATTTCTACAATCATGTGTAAAAGTATTAAGTGATCCATCATCTGTGAAAATATTGCAAAACATCCTAGAAAAATGTAGCATCGAGATGGAAGAAAAACTAGAACCCAAATCAGTCAATCACCTACATACTAGGAGAAGAATAAGTACGGAGTTTATATGGAATGCAAACATTGGAGACTTCAACATGGGAGACATCATACTAGATTTGCGATCCTAGGTCAATGTATTACCAAAGAAGACATGGCAATGTATGGGAGAACCCACATTAGGATATTCACCAGTTCAACTAAAAATGACAAACCAACACAGAGTCCTACCAATCGGTAGATTAAAATGAGTAACAGTAGACCTGGATGGGGTGCGCACTAAAGAATATTTTGAAGTCATTGAAATAGTGGATGACACAACACCTTACCCAACATTGCTTGGTCTGGATTGGGCATTTGACAACCAGGCCATAATCAACTTGAAGACTAGGAAAATGACATTTGATTTAGGAGAATACAGGGTCATTGCGCCATTAGACCGATCAGAAGGGGAAAGGTTTGTAGAACCTACTTGCTTGGACTTAGAAGAAATCAACGAGTTGCATAGAACAACTGTGCGCGATGAGGATTACGTGAACCCAACTACAGACGAAATACTCAGTTGGTGGAGCATTACTTCATGTTCAACAGACTCAGATACCTCTTTAGATAACTGACAACAAAGGCTACACAAAGTATCCATGAGAAGATGTGCAAGAATAGACAGGGTAGTAAGATGGGTAGGTACGAAGATAAGGGAACCACCCAGTTTCCACAGAATAAATGATCTAGAAACATTCTTGGCATAGTACAAAGATGAAGTTCCAGAAAAAAAAAGAGTGTTAGCAGTCGATATATCACTCAAGGCCACACCATCAAGATGGGGGGGCACACACAAAGAGAAAATCAAAGATTGGTACCAATGTAAACGGTTACTGTGCATAAGGTTTGGCGCGGAAGGGGAAAACAACAAGCAACAGAGGTAAGATGGACAAGAGGCACCAGTGGAACACTTGAAGAAGTGTAGAACACTGTGGAAAATGAAACCCCCTCAAGAATGGCATCATCATTTCATACACACTCTAGACGACATACCAACGAAATGGTATACAAACCAGGAACTGTGCAGAGAAACTGCGACCTGGAAAACACTGCAACAAAATTTTATAGTTACTTTCTGATTCGATCATGAGAACCCCAAAATAGATGCATCTCTTAAACATATAAGAGGAGTGATATTCATCAAAGAACCATAAGTAGAACTTATCACAAAAGAACAACAGTGGAACAAACAGACAGTCAAAGAGTTGTTGTCATGTTACCATGTGCAAGAGGAAGCACCAGATGAAGATGAGCCACGTGATATTCAAATAGAAGAAGAAGAAGGCAAAAGAGAAGTGGAGGGAGCACCTATAGAATCAAAAGTTATTGTTGTGCCGATCAAAGTAAATAAAGTCAACATTGGGACAGTTGAGCATCCCAAAATGGCCAACATCGGAGATTACTGGGATGAGCAAACAGTGGAAAGCATTACAGAGTTACTGCGCAAGTAGTGCAACAACCTATTTCCCACAACATTTACAGATATGAAAGGTATATCAGGAGAGCTAGGACAGATGAAGATACCACTCAGACCTAAAGCGAGATCGATCAGACAATGACCATATAGATTAAACCTTATATACAAGCATAAATTTAAAGCTGAGATCGAAAAAATGATCGAAGTTGGAATCATAGAGCCAGTGGAATAATTTGAGTGGATAAGCCTGATGGTAGTTCAAGACAAGAAACAAGGAGGAATATGGATATGCGTTGAATTGATGAAGTTGAATGATGCATGCCTACATGACCCATTCCCTACACCATTCATGGACGAAGTATTAGAAAATGTAGGGGGACATGAAGCTTACTCATTCACTGATGGATTATTAGGCTACCACCATATTAAGATAGCATAGGAAGACAGATACAAGATCACCTTTGAGACAGAATGGGGATCTTACCAGTACACAATCATGCTTTTTGGACTAAAGAATGCACCAACAATCTTTTCCAGAGTAGTCATTGTTGTGTTTAAGGAATTCATCCACCAGTTTCTAGAAGTATACTTGGATGATTGGACAGTCTACAGTTTGTTGAAAGACCATGTATAAGTCTTATGCCTGATGCTAGAAAGATGTAGACAGTGCCATATATCACTAAACATAAAGAAATGCATATTCAGAACACCGTTTGGGATATTATTGGGCCATATAGTATGAAAACAAGGTTTATTAGTAGATCCTACAAAGATCAAAGTAATTGTTAACATACCGCCACCAAAAAATGTCCATCAGCTAAAAGCGACATAGGGACACATAGGATACTATAGAAAGTTCATCAAAGGGTATGCACAAATTACTGCATCAATGGAAAATCTCTTAAGAAAAGATACAAAGTTTCAGTGGAACGACGAGTGTCAACATGGTCTGGATACCTTGAAGGAAAAGATGGTCACCGTGTCAATATTATTATTTCCAGACTGGGAGAAGACATTCCACGTGCATGTAGATGCATCAACCATAACACTTGGAGCTATCTTGGTGCAGCCAGGAGTGGGAGACTTAGATCACCCGATAGAATTTGCGAGCAGGAAGCTATCAGAATACGAGCAGAAATATAATAATACAGAAAGAGAAGACCTAGCTATGGTCTACGCACTGCAGAAATTCAGACACTACTGATTGGGAAAACACTTTAAGATGTTCACAAATCACTCAACCTTGAAATACCTAGTCAACAAACCAGTGTTGGGGGGGATCATCTGTTGATAGTTACTACTATTTCAGGAGTTTGACTTCGAAGTCATAGTCAAGCCAGGAAAACTGAATGCAGGACTTGACCACCTATCAAGTGTCACAAATGGAGAGGAACCTATGAATTTAGAAGACAACTTCCCGTATGCACAGTTATTCTTAGTCCAGATTGTTGATGAATACTTAATATATATAATTCATTACTTGAGAACAAGCACTGTGCCACAATAATATAACACCACGTAGAAGAAAAACCTAGTAGTCCGTGCCACAGACTATCAATTGATTGCAGGACATCTATACAAAATGGGTGCAGATAACATCTTATGAAGGTACGTGTTAGAGAATGAATGACCAAGAGTCTTAAAAGAATCCCATGAGGGAATAGCAGGAGGACATTACGCAGGCAAAGTTATCATGCATAAGGTATTACACGCAGGACTATGGTGGCCGACGATTCACAGAGACTCGAAGGAGTACTGCCAGATATGTGATGTCTTTCAAAGGGTAGGTAAACCCAACAGAAGGGATGAGATGCCATTAAGACCACAAATAAAATTACAGGCATTCGATAAGTGGGCAATATACTTTGTGGGACCAATCAACCACCAACAAAAATAAGAGGATCTAGGTACATTATCACCGCGATGGAGTACCTAACAAGATGGGCGGAAGCCACACCACTGAAGGATTGCAGCGTAGAAACAAAAACACACTTCCTATTTGAACAAGTAATTACTAGATTTGGATTCCCAAGAGTTTTGATGAGAAACCAAGGCACACACTTCATAAACAACACCATCAATGCTATGACTAAAGAGTTTGAAGTCCATCATCAGAAGAGCACACCATATCACCCACAAGAAAATGGCATAGTGGAAGCATTTAACAAAATCCTTGAGAATGCTTTGACAAAGATCTGTAATGTCAAAAAGGATGACTAAGACCTCAAAGTACCAGCAGTATTATGGGATTACAGGACTACGTGCAAAACGTTGACAGGGCACACGCCATTTAAACCGGTCTATGGCTAAGAAGCAGTGGCACCATTAGAATTTTTAGTACCAAGTTTGCACGTAGCAACAATTACACATATGAAAGAATGAGGCATAGTACAGGAGAGACTAAATTAGTTAGTGACCATGGAAGAAGATCAGATCTTAGCAGGATTCCACCAACAAGTTCAGAAAGCAAGGGACAAATCTTGGCATGATAGGCACATCAAGAAGAAAACTTTCAAGGAAGGAGATTTAGTATTGATGTATGACAACAAATCATTTCATCACCCATGAAAGCTCAGAATGCATTGGCTAGGACCATACGAAGTAAAATCTGTCATAGATGGAGGAGCTGTACAATTGAGAGACTTATCAGGCACAAAACTCAGAGGGATGATTAATGGGAGCCAACTGAAGCTATTCAAGGATAGTCGACCACCCACTTGCATCGAAATTTTGGGACCTCAGGCCATCGACACTTCTCACCTCAACTTTCCCAAAAGACTTTCTCCGTGGTTCTGATTCTGCAGCACGTGCCCTTCTAGACTGGACGACCCTAATTATTTTGCGACTTCACGTTTCACGAGTCCGCATGACTCTGCCCTTTGACTGCTCTATTCTGCGAGTCAATGAAATCTTGATCCTGCGCTAGATGTTATTCCCAGGATCGACAACTAGGATGACATTGTGATTTTGAAAGTCTGCCTGGTGCTATTCTTCGTGCAATTGTATGGTCCCAATCACCCGATGGACATCAATTTGGTTTGTCTGATGAATCTCTGCCACTGAAAGATGATATTTTTCGCTTGCTTCATTTGAGTTCATATCAAACTGTTCTAAGTGTTGCTCTTGGTGCTCACGACTATGGCCTATGAACAATTACTTGGATGACTGGCTGAGGGTTTGGGAAAACAAAAGGATTAGCGATAGAGGCAAAGAGAGAAGTGATCGACCTTAGGGAAAACGTGAAGGCTAAGGGCTGACATTTCTCAGGTAAGATACTAAGGAAAACATGTATATCAAACGGGTGAAGAAAAACAACTGAAAACTATGACCTGAGAGGAAAACTTATGACCGGGTCTGCAAAAGGAGGAGAAACAGGAAAAATTATAGACTTAGGTAGAAACCACAGACTCACAAGACCCTGACAAGTTTATGTGCTAACATATTCCATAAAGAGTTGGTCACAGAGATGGAAATCTTGGTTGATCCAGGTAGATATTTGTGACCACCCACCTATTGCACTAGCTCAAAGAACAATTTCCATTTTGTCATTTTGGTTTTACAGTTTTTTAGGTCCCAAACTTTTGGGGCCATTTTGAGGCCCTAAATGACGTTTTTTGGGATCGATAGCGCATAGCATGTTGTTAGAGGAAGATTCTAGGACGAACAAAATATGTACTCCTTGGCTATACCTTTCCAATGGTGTATTGAGTGTCCCAAATAGAGCTTGTATGCAAAAGGTACGCCCTCGGGAAGTTGACATATCAACTACTCCCATCAGGGCCCACAACCCTTTTGGCATTTCATCTCCTGGGATTAGGGTTTTGAACGTTTAGGGTTTTCTCATTTATGTTTTATATTAAAAATCTCTTTGGATCCTAATTGTACTCATCTTCTTGCAAATGAGCATAGCTGTCACATCTCTTTTCAGAAATAAGCTACCATTATTCAAGCAAGTTTGTTTCAGTATGAATTTTTATAGTTTCGACAAGTTCTCTTTATTAATAGAAGTCAAGTTTTGTTGTATCTCTGTGTGTTTATTTGTTATACATTTGTATTTCATTTCCTTCCATTTATAAATTCAGATCTGTGGTATCATAGTGGTATTCTCTTTATTTATTTCCCTGTGCATGTCCCCAACGAGGTCAGGGTACAAGGAGTTGGGACTCGATGTAGTTGATCCCTTGCAAGACCATCCCTGCTAATCAAAATTCCCTCCCATGGTGGAAGAAAAGAGAGAAAATGGAGCAGGATATCATTTTAAATTGTTTCCTGAGAAATCCCTCACGTGACAAAGGAATGAGATGATGGACAATTTTGCACACATCTTTCGACGGCTACCAACAGGAGACACATATTCATCAAGTGACCACTTTGAAAGTGTCACCCCCTTCAAGGCACAATTCAATTTTGATATCCCCTTATTTGAAGGTCAGATAGATGCAGATGTTGGAGACAAATGGTTGAATCTACTAGAAGGGTACTTTTTTGTCTTTAATTTTTCCAATAGAAAAAATATTACCTTTGTGCTCCTTAAGGTTGTCCCCCATGTCAAGTATTGGTGGAAGACTTACTGTGATTAAAATGACACTAAGGAATCTACAATATTTTCGGTCACACCCACTTGGGATTCTTTCACGGATGCCATTAAGGAAAAATACTACCCTGTTGGAAGCTACGATGAACAATATATGAAATATACCACATTGCGACAGGAAAGGGGCCAGACAACACCATAGTTCACAAATATCTTCCATACCATGTGCACCAAGTTGGGTATCAAAGAATTTGAATGACATATGGTGCTCAAGTACCATGGCTATCTACATAGATACATCCAAACATAGATGGAATTTTTGGACATCTCATCACTAGGCGCGACTTATCAATATGTTGTCAAAATCAAGCAGAAATTTAAACAGAAGAAGCAGGAGTTTGGATA
This sequence comes from Picea engelmannii, assembly GCA_009831015.1. NCBI lineage: Eukaryota > Viridiplantae > Streptophyta > Pinopsida > Pinales > Pinaceae > Picea > Picea engelmannii. The sequence goes on from ML793826.1 coordinate 163,078, forward strand.
TGCAAATTCGTCACAGTAGAAGTAGGGAAAACGTGGCCCCAACCCACAAAAAAAATGATATATCAAGGATGGACCCCCTCAGAACAACTAGGCCAAGCCACAAACAAAGAAGTGTAATGAGAAGACAAAGAAAGACAATGGGCAGTGGTGTGAATTCCATAATATCCCCTAGAATAACACCGATTGATGTTACTCAAAGAAGTCGTTGGTGGTCGAGCTGAAAGCCTCAGAGTTAGAGGCAGGTTATGACTCTGAATCAGATCCAGGAAAGGGAAATTGGATCATTGATGTAGAACCCAATGCCACTATCGCTACCACCAAGGTCCAACCAAGTGAACCGGAAGAACTAGAGGAAGGTGAACACCTTTTTCACTCATAGATGTGGGTGAAGGGTGCTTCACTGCATTTCATTTTTGATAGTGGAAGTCAAAAAAATTTATCTCAACAAAGGTTGTCAAGCGGTTTAACCTATCGATGACACCATGGGGTGGCTCTGCCAAGGAAGACATATTTGTGTCAACCAAAAATGTCTTCTTCCCAAAGAGAACACCACCGTTTAGACAACCGAAGTTCATAAACAATCAGACAACATGAAGTACGTCCACACAAGGATAAAAAACTGGAGGATCCAGTTCAGGAAGCACCAATCAAGTATCTACACCATGTGGAGGTAGTAGTTCGACATTCAAAATGGTAGGACACGATCCCACCATCAAGTTACCAAAATTTCGAGGAGAGGCAGCAGAAGACCCTGAGAAACACTTGTTCATTTGTGCAAATATCTGTGAAACAAAACAAATCACTGATGAAGATACCAAACTTGTGCAGTTAGCTATTACACTAAGAGATCGCGCACTAGACTTGTACATGAGTTTAGACACAAATAGTGCACCTGGGATGACAAGGACACTGAAAAACCTTAAGAAGTTATTGATAAATGAGTTCCAGAAGCCGAGCTCAGAGGATCAATACATGAATGAGATGATAGAAATCCGACAGAAACCAGGAGAATCCATATGGGAGATTGACCAGAGATTCAAGTGACTGAAGGGGAAATTGAAATATCTCATGACCGATATGCAACATTAGCACTTGTTTGTCAATTCACTGCTCCCACACTTAAAATACCCATTGTGACAACAAAAGTTTCAGACCTAGGCAGAGGCTCTGCAGGAAGACCTGCAACTGGAAGAAAACCGGTATCAATAGACAGATCTAACTATCAAAGAAATAAAGGAGGATTTGAAGAACTTAGTGTTCCAACTCAACCAGAATAAGAATAAGGATAAATGGGAAGCCGTTTGGTGTACTACATGCAGGACGAAAGGACACAATAAGAATGAATGTCCAACATTTACGCAGTATATGGCAGCCATAATTCCAAACCCGTTACCAACAGGAGGACTATGGTGTGAAGTCTGTAAGAACCCAGGCCACGACCCATATCACTTCCCTATGATGCAGAAATATCAGACAGTCCCAAAGAGTTCGTATTGCACCTTTTGCAAGTCAGTAGGCCACGACGACAAAGATTGTAGAACTATGGAGTTGATGCGAGAAAGTACATCAGATGCATATAGAGTGCAAGAAGAAACGATGACTGGGTAAGCCACGCCATAGTTTAATCAAGTTCCAGCTCCATACAACACTGCACAACAACATATAATACTGCTCAACAACCATAAAATAACATGCAACCATAGTATAACGAAGCACAACCTCAGTACAATATCACACAGTATAATCATGCGCCTTAGTATAATGCGTCGAGAGGAGATAGAGCAGGCTACAGAGGCGGAGGAAGAACGAGAGGAAGTTTCGAACGAGGTAGAGGACCAGTGGTATGTCATAATTTTCAACAACTTGAACATTATGCAAGGGAATGTCCACTTCCACCAACAACTTTTATGTATTGTCGCACATCAGACCATGATACATAGGAATGTCCGACACTATTAGTAAAGATCCAGGAAAAGAGGAACCATAACAACTAGAATGTTCAGTGGATCTCAACCGAAGCAAGGGAGGATGGATAGAACATCAACATAGTCACTCGCGGAGGAGCTAAAACGGGAAATGATGCAGTCCGACAAGAGCCAACACAAAATCGATGGGTGAAGAGGAACGTCGAACCAAGGAAACAGTTTGACATGAAGAACGATAAGGAAATATCTATGGAAGCCAAAAAATAATTCCAAAAGGAAGACATGGTGTTGACTTCAACTGCGAGCAAAGCAAGGAAGCACCAGAATACGAAATGCCTCCATTATTATATAATACCAACAAGATACATTCCATGGGACAAGTAAGTACAATCAAAGGCTTTCTGCAATCATGTGTAAAAGTATTAAGTGATCCATCATCTGTGACAGTGCCATATATAACTAAACATTAAGTATTAAGTATTAAGTATTAAATGCCTGATGCTAGAAAGATGTAGACAGTGCCATATATAACTAAACATAAAGAAATGCATATTCGGAACACCATTTGGGATACTATTGGGCCATATAGTATGAAAACAGGGTTTATTAGTAGATCTTGCAAAGATCACAGTAATTGTTAACTTACCGCCACCAAAAATAGTCCATCAACTAAGAGCGACATAGGGACACATATGATACTATAGAAAGTTCATCAAAGGGTATGCGCAGATTACTGCACCAATGGAAAATCTCTTAAGAAAAGATACAAAGTTTCAATGGAATGACGAGTGTCAACATTGTCTGGATACCTTGAAGGAAAAGATGGTCACCGTGTCAATATTAGTATTTCCAGACTGGGAGAAGACATTCCACGTGCATGAGGATGCATCAACCATAGAACTTGGAGCTATCTTGGCACAGCCAGGAGTGGGAGACTTAGATCACCCGATAGAATTTCCAAGCAGGAAGCTATCATAATACGAGCAAAAATATAATAATAAGGAAAGAGAAGAGCTAGCTATGGTCTACGCACTGCAAAAGTTCAGACACTACTTTTTGGGAAAACACTTTAAGATGTTCACAAATCACTCAGCCTTGAAATACCTAGTCAACAAGCCAGTGTTTGGGGGGAGCATCTGTCGATGGTTACTACTATTTCAAGAGTTTGACTTCAAAGTCATAGTCAAGCCATGAAAACTAAATGCAGGACCTGACCACCTATCAAGTGTCACAAATGGAGAGGAACATACGAATTTAGAAGAAAACTTCCCATATGCACAGTTATTCTTAGTCCATATCATTGATGAATACTTCATAGATATCATTCATTACTTGAGCACAAGTACTGTGTCACAAGAATATAACACCACGCAGAAGAAAAACCTAGTAGTCCGCACCGCAGACTATCAATTGATTGCAGGACATCTATACAAAATGGGTGCAGATAACATCTTACGAAGGTACATGTTAGAGAATGAATGACCAAGAGTCTTAAAAAAATCCCATGAGGGAATAGCAGAAGGACATTACGCAGGCAAAGTTATCATACAGAAGGTATTGGACGCAGGACTATGGTGGCCGACGATTCATGGAGACTCAAAGGAGTACTGCCAGATATGTGATGTCTGTCAAAGGGTAGGTAAACCCAACATAAGGGAGGAGATTCCATTAAGACCACATATAACATTACATGCATTCGATAAGTGGGCAATATACTTTGTGGGACCAATCAACCCAGCAAAAAAAAAACAGGAGCTAGGTACATTATCACCGCGATGGAGTACCTAACAAGATGGGTGGAAGCTGCACCAGTGAAGGATTGCAACACAGAAAGAAAAACACACTTCCTATTTGAGCAAGTAATTACTAGATTTGGATTCCCAAGAGTTTTTATGAGCAACCAAGGCACGCACTTCATAAAAAACACCATCAACGCTATGACTAAAGAGTTTGAAGTCCATCATCAGAAGAGCACACCATATCACCCGCAGTCAAATGGCATAGTGGAAGCGTTTAACAAAATCCTTGAGAATGCGTTGACAAAGATCCGTAATGTTAAAAAGGATGACTAAGACCTCAAAGTACCAGCAATATTATGGGATTACAGGACTATGTGGAAAACGTTGACAGGGCACATGCCATTTAAACTGGTCTATGGCCAAGAAGCAGTGGTGCCATTAGAATTTTTAGTACCAAGTTTGCACGTAGCAACAATTACACATATGAAAGAATGAGGCACAATACATGAGTGATTAAATTAGTTAATGACCATGGAAGAATATTGGATCTTAGCATGATTCCACCAACAAGTTCAGAAAGCAAGGGACAAATCTTGGCATGATAGGCACATCAAGAAGAAAACTTTCAAGGAAGGAGATTTAGTATTGATGTATGACAACAAATCATTTCATCACCTAGGAAAGCTCAGAATGCGTTGACTAGGACCATACAAAGTAAAATCTGTCACAGATGGAGGAGCTATAAAATTGAGAGACTTATAGGGTGTAGAACTCAGAGGGATGATTAATGGGAGCCGACTGAAGCTGTTCAAGGATAGTTGACCACCCACCGCGTAGTAAAAAANTATATATATATATATATATATATATATATATTAAACGATACCAACAGAGGATCAATGCGCCAAAATAAGAAAGGGCACGCATACTTAGGAACCCAAACTTGGCGAGGAGAAGGAAAATGACCACGTATAAAGCGAAACAAGAGAGAAACGAAAAAACGACAAAAGCAGTACGAAATGACAGAGTCAAGAGGAATTTAAGGACAGAAAGGATCGATGGGACACCACATTAATCGTGCCAACTAGAGATGGCAAGGTAGAGTAATGGCAAGTACGAAAGAACCAGAGGTGCATTGAACCTAGAATTAAGGAAGCATCCTCGACAAGCTTCATGTGATGCCCATACAACACACAGATGCGAGAATAAAGAGTCTATTTGTGAAAAGAGAATAGACCGAGAGCGATAGAGGCTAAGGAGCATAGAGATAAGTTCACAGAGGTCACAAAGATCATTCAAATTCAACAAAACTTTGATAGTCACCACTATGGCACCACCAACTTAAGCAGAAGCAAGCCAGAGTGTCAGACAACCCAAAGTTAGAACCAGGTCACAGGTACTAGTGGAAGAAGGAGAAAAGCAACAACCGGAGATTGTCAATGTCAAGAAAATCCCATCCCCAGACACAACACCGGTGAAGTCCACACCTGTAGTGGAGGAAACCCACCAACCAGTACTGAAGGGAACAAAGATAGATAGACCGACGAGGTACAAAAGCAGTAGAACCGTGGCATAGAAACATTGAAGGAGGCACAACCAGAGAACACCGAAGAAGCTCCGAAAGTCAATGGAACGATGAAGAATCAGGAAGCAACAATTGAGACAGACGAGTCTCAAACCACCGTGTCAGAACACCCACTGGAAGGAATAGTAGAAGATATCACAGGTTGGAAAAAATGGTATTCTGAAACACAACCGGGAGTTGTTGGAACCTCGAGCTAGCCACCACCAACGTCGAAGAAAGACAAGCAACAGGTACCTAGGTCACCTCACAAGCAACCCATCACAACCCTCATTCTACTGCATATACCATATGGGGTAAGGGTGGAATCAGGCTTGCTTGGGCAGATTGATAAGATAAATACTCGGACCACGATGTAGAAGACACAGACAAGTTTCCAGAATTTGCAAAGAGAGTGTACTTGGAGACTATAGGCATAAACCTGAAGGGGGAACCAATTGATCAGCCACTCCAATGGGCAACAAGGCTGGCGAAAAAAAGAATTTTAGGTCTGTTGGATCTACCACATTTTGGCAGAGGTCAGTATGCAAGAGGGTGCGTCAAACAACTGTTAGTAGTCACACATGGTGGAGACATATGGTTGGATAAGCTCGTCTCTATAGACATAGATATTATTGCAAACATAATAGGATTTCCATCCCGGTGCATGGATCCAATGCAGTTTCTGGATGACAAAACCAAGTAGAAAGCACTAGTGAAAGAGATGAAGAAGAAGTATGGCACCGACAGGGGGACACAAGGAATCATTCTCAAGAGGATCAACGATGTCACCACACAAATGGGCGCAAAAATATTAGCCTGTAAGCTACCAAGGAAATGCTGCAGAGAGGAAGTTCCAGCTGGGGTTGTCGCAGTTGTAGCTCAATGCGTCGAGGGAACCACAGTGAGCTGGGCACCCTATCTCTTTAACTTATTCCTGGATGATTGCAAGGATGTGCAGGATCTAGAAACAGAGTTTCACTATTCATGGCTAATCATGTTAATAGCCTTTATGGGATGGAGAGAACCAAGATATGTAATGTTCGGTACCAGACCCAAGCCGAATCAGAGAGAAAGATATTTATTTCTGAAAGCGACGTCGGATGCTAAGCACAAAAGGATGAACGAGTCCATATTTGAAGGATACCTACACGATTTGCAGGAGGCCATCAACAACATGTGGAGAATGACACCAGAGGCTGTCGCACGGTATCGGGACATCACCAACTTCAAGGCCACATGACATACGATGTGGATACATGCACGGAAGGATCCCGACAAGCAGTGGCTACAAATGCGCTACTGTATCATATAGGGAGACATTGACATGGTAATCAAAGACTGGGAAGATGAATGGAAAATTCCAGTCCTCACCCAAGACTTGTTGGAAAGGACAGTGGAAGAAGAGGCAGGGCAGGGAGAAACACAGCCTCAAGAAGTCCCAGTGCCCAAGAAACGAAGGACGGGCTAGACAAAGCCAAAGAAGACAGACGAAGGCACAACTAAGACAGGAACCCAGAAGGGGAAAAAGAACACTATGCAGCCGACTCAAGTGCAACAGAAACAACTCGAGGCAATGTAGGGGACCATAACAAGTCTCAACCCACAGGAACCAGGTGGGAATAAGAGGCCATCGATGCATATAGGAGGAGCGTGTAAGAATATGAAGGAACAAAAAACACCTCTAGAGTATACGATCACGGATGACAATGGGGAAATGATAGCCTGAATGGTCCAATATTGTTTATCCGAGGATTTTGACAATGCTGTGCACCATAGGGACAGGATTCAAGAGGAGTTGGCATACATGCAGCTTTTCCTCAAGTAAATTGGGCAAGTGCAAATAGCAGGTAGTAGCATGGGAACAAGGCCGTCAACACCGTAGACAGAGAAAAGAGTGGAAGAAGAAGAACAAGATATAGTCCATACAATGCTATAGACGAACACAACATTCCACATCACACCCAGTATGTTGCACATGGACGAGATCGTGGGGCAGACACCCCTAAAGGACTTAAGCCAAATACAATTGGTATTGCCACAGATACCATCCAAGGCTCTACACAAGTTGCTGGTCAACATAAACCACGAGGTACAGTCTCGTGCACACAAGTCTTAGCCAAATTGTAGCAAGCAAAAAAAGAGGGACACACTAGAAATAATATGGAAGCATGCTAAGTTCGAGAACCAAGAGGAAAAGGAGCGCATGAAAGGATTGGAGCAGAAAGTGGCAAGAACTTACGAGAAGATCCCAAAGGTCACGCAGGGGAATGAAATCACAACAAAAAAAAAGATTGATCATATTGTGTAGGCAATTGATCAATACCAGAAGGAGATTGAGAATCTCCGAGAATAGCTCACACCCACAAATCCACCAACAGTGAAGGAGAAAAGGAAGCAGGAAGCAGTAGTGCAGCTATATGAGATAGAGCGACAGGTTAGCACAACCGCTGACTTGTTCAAGAATGCAACACAAATTTAGACAAAGCTGGAGGAGGATCATAAAGTCCAGAAGTGGGACAAGGAAGAATAAAGGATAAGCGCAGCTATCCAGGACCTCAAGCAGAGGCAGAAGACAATGTCCATCACGGAGTACGTCAAAGGGGCGTAGGACATGAAGAAGATGCAGGCATAACTCACCATTGCACAGACACGGAAGAAGGAGCATCGGGCTCAAATGTAACCATTTCAAGAGCGAGTCACAGAAGTCCTGGAACATGCAGAGGAATCCAAGACATAGATAGCATAGACCCAGGCAGAGTGCACATAATTAATCAGTGACGAAATTGCAGTCCAGATAGTGGACACACTCACAGAGAATACTGCGCAGGCGCAGACATAGGCAACAGAGCTCCAAGAAAAGTTCCAGGTGGTGACCAGGGAGATCAAAGAATTGTGTTAGGTGGCTCAGGACGAGCCACATGTTAGTGTTGGGGGCCTATTGGAAGCATACCAAAGCAGGAAAGCAAGGTGATTTTGGTTAAGAAAGCATGCACAAGGAAATCAACAACTGGAAGGAAGAACAACATGTACGCATGCAGGGAATATCTAACGACGACAGGGTTAGGGTTTTGGTAATCTATTGTAATGGTTGAAAAGACATAAAATATATAAATATTGATACTTAAGTATCATAGTGGGGTTCGGTCAGTTCAATTGGGAGTATTATCGAGTTTTAACGAGTTATCTATGAGTTTTTGCATTATGCAATATTTTGATGTATGACCTAATTTTGTAAGCTGTTGAGCTAGAGAGGATGGCGTAGGGTAGATCTTGAGTGTTAAATCGCAGGCTGAGGATCTTGGTGCAATTTAGTCCACCTCATATAGATCTTACCCAACTGAGGAGAATTGTAACGTGCACAGCGTTGCAGATGCAGAAATACTATAATAAAAAATTCAAGAGCCAAATCTTTGTGGATGTAGCCCAAGAGGGGTGAACCACAGTAATATCTGTGTTATCTGATGAATGCGTGCATATCTTTATTGTCTTCAGTAGTTATTGTTATGTTTAATGAATGAGTTGATATATTTCTTGTGTATTCTCAAATGGCGGTATATTGTGGTTACAAGTTATAATAGTGGTTCAATATTCAGTTCTCATATCTCGCACTCAATCCTAGGCGGTAAACACATGGGTATTGAACCCACCCATTAAAGATATCTCGGGTGAGACTACACAACACATTCTGTGTGTTGTGTTGCCTTCTAGTTTACCAGGAGGGCCGATAGTTTTAGAGGCTTTGTTGGAAACCCGAACAGACATGAACCCTGGGTCAATAAACTCAGAAATGATATAATATAGTGTAAAACCAACAAGTGTTCTGAGTTGCTTCTGTGCGTTCTTAGTTATTCTTAACCTTCTTTGGATCCTTTTTGGATCAAATCCCTTCAAGGATGACGTATTGTGTGATATTAACCCCCTTGGAGTTTTTGATGTTCTTTTAGGCCAACCATACTTGTGAAAATGACATGTTGTATATGAGTCTAAACCTCGTAGTGTTATGATTACTTTGGTTATACAATTGTATAGGATACCATAGGTAGCTCCACCTACCACCATTTATTTGATCTCTGCTAAGAAATGCAAGAAGGTCATTTCCTAGAACAGGAAATTTGTCTTCTTCGTGATTCACTCTCAAAGTGAATTGAAGGTCACAACCACATCCATGGCCTCTGCATAGGGCCTCTCCATGTAGCAAAAGCACGTGGAAAATATTGTGGAAGAATACAAAGACATCTTATCCTCACCCATCGGGGTACCGCTGCACTGTTAAGTCATGACTACCACTATCTTTTCGATGCCAAAGTGTCTTGCCACCCGATTGTAGTGAGCTTCCCAAATCATCTTCGTGCGCTCTCTCGATGGAACGCAGAGATAGACCAAACAACACAACAACCCATCTTGAAGATGGAATTTAGCGACCACTGAGTTGGTGCCCAACATTTGGTAGGTGGTGGAGAAGTCAAGTTTTGTCTTGTAGAGGTGGGGCCATCCGGAGGTCTTGTGGCTGCAAGAGTCTAGCACCGTGGTGAGTGCCACGATTGGAGGTCGAATGAGGCAATCAACAAATTGGTCGGTACTTCCTGTTTTATACTTGATGTCGAGGTGGAACTGATGTAAGTATGTGGACCACTTCTGATGGTAGTCATTATTCAATTTTCCTTGGGTCTGCATGAAATGTAGTGGTTTGTGATCAATGTGGATGACTACCTCCTTCCCAAGAATGTAATGTCTCCATTGGCGGTAGGCTTGCACAATGGAGTGCATTTCTTTGTCATAAGTAGGGTACTTATGGACAACATCTGATAGTGTCTCACTATGGTATTCCACAACATAGTCTGAAGCATTTGTCTTGATCTCAAAGGGATGTTGCAGGTATGGTAATGAAAGTACTGTGGATGAGCACAAACACTTCTTCAAGTCATTGAAGGCTTGTTGTTGGGACAAGCCCCACACAAATTTTTCCTTACCGCCACCCTTGGTTACTTGGCTAAGGGCCCATGTGATATGAGAGAATCCCAACATGAACCTTCGATAGAAATTGGCGAGGCCCAAGAAGCTTGATCCCAAAAAACCTTCATTTAGGCCCTCAAAATGGCCTCGGAAGTTAGAAACTGCTAAAAATAGTAAATTGACAAAATTGCCAGAAAACCATTTTGAGCGAGTTGGAAAAGGTGGGTGGCCACCGATATCCACTTGGATCAAGATCTATGAGCTGGTTAAAATATTTCAGAAAAACGGCTCCACACAAGTCGACTTATCATCAAGACCTCTTTCTAGTGCCAATTTTGTTGATGGGTAAGAACAAATTTTGTGAACAACAAGGGTTACCCCTAGTGAGAAGTCCCAACTAGACCTCACATTGTTTGGAATAGGGAACCCATCCAGGTTCTAGCCCGACAAACATTAATGATTTTTGTGTTTACCAATTGTGGTCCGATCCACTGTTTATAGTTTTCTAAACTAAAGAATGAAATGCAACTAAATTAAATTGAAAATGCATGCATCCAAATACAACTAACAATAACCTGAGAGAAAACACAAAATCGCACATGATCATGTCAATGACCCATAAATTACTTCACTAAGAATAAATACACGAATATGAGAAAATGACTGCAAACCCAAATAGTCCAACGTTAAAAAACAACCATCTATAGTCATATGATTATAGATTTATACAATCATTTCCAAAGAACATAAATAAGAACACAACAAATACACATAATAATACTCTATAGTGTGAGTCATTCTTACACAACTCTAGTATTGAGAAAAGGAAACAAAATAGTCCGCAACAGATATACACCTGGATAAAAGTTCTCCATAAAACAACTTGGCCAAAAATGACTTCTCCTTATTAAAGTTCTAGCAATAGTACATGAAAAATCTAAGAACCAAAAGCCTCTTCTCCTTAGATTTTCCAGTATTTATAATTATTTACAAAATCATTGCCCCTCTCTTTGGTGGCCAAGTGGTAGTTTCAATTTCAACGAACTAGCCAAGTGGCAGTTTCAATTTCAACAAATTGGCGAGGTTTCAATTGTTGACGATTAAAATCACAACGAGGTTTTTTCCTGCAAAGTATTGCTAAAGCCTATTATTATAAGCGAAACAAGATATATAATACTAGTAGGTGGGACCCCCTTGTAGATTGGGAAATTAAATCTAATCTTATTTCATGTTATGTTGTTGTTCGACACTACTTATAGAGTTCTGCATGGTTGATGAAATCTTGGTTTATTAGCGATGGATAAGGCATGTTATGTGTTGTTTCTGCTGCTCTAGGCTCTAATTTCATGTTACGATGGCCTATGTTATCCATTGTTATCATTTCTATCTGTTCATGGATTCCTTACTGTGACACCTGCATAATAAACATGTTAGCAACAGAACATAAGAGCAATTTAAAAGAAATAAAAGCAACCTAAACAAAATGCAAAAGGAAGAGTCGAACTATGCTCTTATGCTACATGCATTGAAATTCAAATGATCGTTGTAACCCTAGCTAACAAATTAATACCTATGCAGTTTATGGAGTTATATGAAATGTGGTTGATATGCACTATTGTATAGTTGGAAATGGTAAGATATAATGTGGGTGGCGCGCTTGACAAAGTGATGGATGCATGGTTTAAATGAAGCTGGATAACGTGTACTAAGGAATTGAATGAGTGGGGATGGAAGTGTCATGCATTTACTGCATGTCACTCCTACTCCTTCCACCGACCACCACCCTAGTTTGGTTATATTTTCAACTATGCTTTGTTGTGGTTAGGCTCCGACTTTCAAGCATAGGAAGAACCGCTTGGCCAAGCTATCGTTTTAAAGGTGATCTTGGTTACAAGTATGTATTTTCGCCATTCATGAATTTTATCTGGTTAGGAAATAGAAATTGGCTCAGGATGTATGGATCTGTTCTTTTATCAAGTCTAGAAACTGTGTAATTTTGTGATACTTTTTTGGGATGAATTGTTGGTGTTTTCATTGAAATAATACTTGAAGTCATAATGTTATTGGTCGTTCTGAGTGTTAGCAGCCATAAAGGCTCTCTGTCATCCTTGCTGGTTTTAGTTGGAGGGTTTCATTTGGTCTAGAATGGATGGCTGTCTCCACACATTCATATCACCATTACCGGTCATTTTCTGTTTTGGGGTTACTGGGTTTTAAAAAAACGCCCCGTGTCCCTGCGCATTGTTTCACTTGGGTATGGTTGTTCATGCTACTAATGGTTGCACAATGGGTTATATTGACTTTCTCGGCTCTGTTATATCTCCGCATTGTTAGTTGGTTGATTGGGAAAACCACGATTGTTATACCATGCGTGCTCTAAGTGTTGCTACAAGAACATAATGGAACCTTGCTCCTCTGTTCATAATCTCTCCTATCACAGGAATTGTCACCATGTCTGCGAAGTTATTTATGGTACACCCTGTGTGTGCACCATTGGTATTGGAGGTTCTCATCGGGTGTTGGGGGTCGACTTCAGTCTCTTTGTGTTGGTCCATAGAGAAAACACTTGTTTTTCCAAGCCCGGGTTTTGATAGAGGGAGTCGTTATGGCCTGCCGGGGATACTGTTGATTGTTCTGAGTTAGTTGGTGTATTTTCGACAATGTTCGGTTTCTGGCTCGTCTCTGTTGATTATGTTGACAATGGTGTTGGTTTTGGGATTTAGTCACTGCATTGGTTATTATGACAATCAGATTGATAAACTCATCATTGTAATTTGGTTGATTGGAGAATTGGATTGAATGCATAGTTGTTGTCTCTTACATTATAATCGATTGAATTGTTAACCCAACGTTAGTTTACAATTGATTAATACACATCAATGCTTCATTCGTGATGCGTGGGTATGTGTGTAGCGTTCCTACAACATGTTAAGATGAGTTAATGATTGTTGTGGCTATGTGTTTTAATTTCCAAATGGAGTGTTACAATCGTGGTAATAATTGCATAGCCATCCACTGCATATGTTATGAGATCAGGCATGTCGTTGTTGCCTCGTTGTATTGGATTGATAGCCCAACACAATGGATGTTTAGATTCAAAATGATTGAACCTATACATTCACAGAAATACTCTTGCGTTTTTTTCGGATGTCTGTGTATTCCACAACATAGTATGTTTTGAATGGTGATGGTTGTCTGTGAGTTTAAATGGAAAGTTAAGATCTTTGATTTTAAAATATTGATGGTTGTATTTGGCTGTCCGTTATGTGTGTTGTTGAATATCATGCTTCATGGAAGAGACGGGCACAAGCCCTGTGATGGTATAACCTCATTGCAATTTAATTATTAAATGAATTAAAGGACAGAATCGAGCACGACCTTTGAGTTTGTATTTGATGATTGAAATAATTCGTGGGCAGTGGTTGATTTCGATGCTGAGCAGAGTGGAAATAAGTGACTGTTATGCATTTGAGAATATTTTAAAAATAGTAAATGGATAATTGAGAAGAAACAGGGCTCCTCTACGGGTTGTTGTGGAATGCATACTGTCTTGTTTTGATGACACCGTGTTAAATATTTGATTACAAACAATGATCAAGTTAGTGCACATAATTGTTTGAAATGTACACAATGGTTATTTTTTAGTCGTAGTGGCCATTTGATTGGTGTATTTCCTTTTATAGAATGGTTTTATGGATTACTTAATTGATTTTATGAACAATACCCACTCTCTTTCCCTACCATTATTTTTCTTTTCACTAATTACAATCCCATCGCCTTCCCACATTCATTTTTCACTCCCTGTTCTAGAATTTAATTACAGTCAAGAAGAATTCTGTATTAAAGCAGTTTGAAGTCGCATTTCTTTGGTTGGATTATAGTGATGTTTTCTTTGGTTTGCATTACAGTTGATTGTTTGTGGTCTTTGAGAAGTAACCGTGTTTCTCTTCCCCCTCATTATATCATTTTTTTCTCAATAAAAACCCCTCTCATATCCCAGGACCTTTTGTTCACCCCCTGCTTATCTACAACAGTTAAACAATTGTATGGATTGGATTGCATGAGTCTGATATGTTGCTAAGCCAAAGTCTATTTCATATTTTGAAAGAGTAGTCATGGATGGTTGTTAAGGGAACTATTTGCTAATCAATTATGCATACATGAATGAGCTATTCAAATAAAACACTGAAGACTGAGGCCCACTATGCCCCTATAAAAGGGAAAGCCACTACTACCCCTTTCTCACCTTCAAATGATTCTGATAAATCGGTGTCCTCCCGCATGCAATGGAGGGACGATTGCTCTCATGTGATTAGTGAGATTAGGCCTAAAGGCTCCACACAACCTAAGGCAAATTCAAAGAGTTTAAAAGGTGATAGCAGTAACGAAGGAAAGATCGCCTCACAGACTGGAAAATATGGATTTTAAGTTTTATTTATTTGTCTATTGGTGAAAACAGTTGACTTCAGATATTTGGGACAACAGGTTTTTTTTTGGGATATATTGGTAATATGTTTTAAAAATGATTTCAAATATCAGTGAGCTAAATTGTCAAATGCTAATGTGATGTTGGGAGTTACAAGGAGGGGTGTTTTTCTTAATTAACTAGTTATGTTATGATTGTTAAGAGCTGAAGGGAGTCACAAGGGGTCCCACCTACTAGTTATTATTTATTTATAACCCTTATTATGATTATTACTTTTCCCCCTAACTAAAAATTTGGTTGAGTCTTTAGTTAACCTAACTAATGAGGTAGTTCAACTACTTCAACCAATTCTAATTTTCTTAAAGGAAAAAGGAAAGGGAGGAACAAGAGGAGGATAGAAGGAGAAACATACTAAGGTTTTCTCTTTGAGTTTATGCTGAGATAGTTCAATTTTCATTCATTCCTTAATTTATCACAAGCCTAATTCTTTTTTATGATAGCAGGGTCTTATTGTAGACAACACGATTCAAGGTTGAATTACATCATAAAGACACTTGCTTTTCAGAAGTGTTGATCTATCTTTGACAGTCTATGTAGACTTGTCTGTTTGTGAATTAGTTTTCATGAATGACAAAGGATATTGTGCAGAGTCGAGTGGGAAACAATTTGTGGCAAGATGATCCAACTTTTAGAGTTCGGTTTTTGATTTTCTGTCAGAGGTCCTTTTGTATGTTCCATCAAGGATGTCTAAATTTGACATTGGTCTGAAATTTCTGCATGACCTTTTGTAAAAGGAATGACTCTTTGGTGAATTGGAATGAAATAAAGGATTGCTTTATGTCTCATATATATTGATTATCATCTTGGTGTCTTTACTTCTGTCTCTACATTTATTTCAAAAACTATTTTATTCAGAAAATCATATTTAAATGAATTTTCTAGCAAGCTTCTAATTGTAAAAAAGACTAGCCTAAGCACTTGTAATTAATACTTGTGTGTTAGGATTTTATTTTTATGGCTATAAACATAGGGCGACATTCCCGTCTATTTTTATTTAGCCAAGAAAAATCTGAAAATGTTTGAGTAAGATCGTTTCATATCTTTTCCTCAACAACAATGTCAATTATCTTCTTGAAAGTTGAACAATTTCTCTAACTACTTTTGACAAGTGGTAGTCCATATTTCTTCGAGATTCCTTCCATTTTTGTCTTATCCTCTTTATCACTGCTGACGATTAACATCATTTTTACTTCCATCATGGAAAGATAGATATTTCAGAAGGTTCTTCAAGGTGCAAGAAGCCCCTATCATCTCTCACAAAATTCCCGTTTCAAATACTTTTAACTTTGGTGTGATATGCATTTCAAACTTTATGTATCACATGGAAAATGGTTGTTTGGTGCAATATGTTGCTTTCTACTTAGATTTATGTGCGAAAGTCTTGTGTTGTTATGTGTATCACATGAAACAAAACTTTCGTGTGATTCCATAAAGAGTTGCTCACAGACATGGAAATCTTGGTTGATCCAGGTGGATATCGGTGGCCACCCACCTATTCCACTAGCTCAAAGAACAATTTCCATTTTGGCATCTTTTTTTTTACAGTTTTTTGGGTCCCAAACTTTTGGGGCCATTTTGAGGCCTTAAACGACGTTTTTTGGGATCAATAGCACCTAACATTTTGTTAGAGGAAGATTCTAGGTTGAACAAAATATGTACTCCTTAGCTATACCTTTCCAATGGTGTATCGTGTGTCCTAAACAAAGCTCATATGAAAAAGGTATTCCCTTGGGAAGTTGACATATCAACTACTCCCATCGGGGCTAACAAACCTTTTGGCATTTCATCTCTTGGGATTAGGGTTTTGGATGTTTAGGGTTTTTTCATTTATGTTTTATATTAAAAATGCCTTTGGAGCCTAATTGTACTCATCTTCTTGCAAATGAGCGTAGTCGTCACATTTCTTCTCAGAGATAAGCTACCACTATTCGAGCAAGTTTGTTTCAGTATGCATTTTTATAGTTTCAACAAGTTCTCTTTATTAATAGAAGTCAAGTTTTGTTGTATCTCTATGTATTTATTTGTTATACATTTGTATTTCATTTCGTTCCATTTATAAATTTGGATCAGTGGTATTAGAGTGGTATTCTCTTTATTTGTTTATCTGTGCATGTCCCCAACGAGGTCAGGGTACAAGGAGTTGGGACTTGAAGTAGTTGATCACAATTCCCTCCCATGGTGGAAGAAAAGAGAGAAAATCGAGCGGGAGACCCTTTTAAATTGCTGCTTGAGAAATCCCTCGCGCGACAAAGGAATGAGATGATGGAAAATTTTTCACAGATCTTTCGGTGGCTACTAACATGCGACACATCTTCATCAAGCCGACACTTTGAAAGTGTTGCCCCTTCAAGGTACAATTCAATTTTGATATCCCCTTATTTGAAGGCCAAATAGATGCATATGTTGTAGACAAATGGTTGAGTCTACTAGAAGGGTATTTTTCGGTCCTTATTTTTTCCAATAGAGAAAAGATTACCTTTGTGCTCCTTAACATTATCCCCCATGTTAAGGATTGGTGGGAGACTTACTGTAAGAAAAATGACACTAAGGAATTTGCAATATTTTCGGTTGCACCCACTTGGGATTCTTTCAGGGATGCTATTAAGGAAAAATACTACCCTACTGGAAGCTACGATGAACAATATATGAAATAGACCACATTGCGACAGGAAAGGGACTAGACAGTACCATAGTTCACAAATATATTGCATACCATGCGCACCAAGTCGGGTATCAAAGACTCTTAATGACATATGGTGCTCAAGTACCATGGCTATCTACATAGATACATCCAAACAAAGATGGAGTTTTTGGACATCTCATCACTGGGCACGACTTATCAATATGTTGTCGAAATTGAGCAGAAATTTAAACAGAAGAAGCGAGAGTTTGGATATACAAATTCCTCACAGTAGAAGCAGGGAAAAGGCAGCCCCAACCCACAAAACAAAGGATATATCAAGGATGGACCCCCTCAGAACAACCAGTCCAAGATGCAAAACAAATAAGGCTAATGAGAAGATGAAGAAAGACACTTGGAAGTGGTGTGAATTCCATAAAATCCCCTGGAATAACACCGATGAATCTCACTCGAAGCAGTCATTGGTGGCCGAACTGAAAGCCTCAGAGTTAGACGTAGGTTATGACTCTGAATCAGATCCAGACAAGGGGAATTGGATCATTGATGCAGAACCCAGTGCCATTGTCGCTACCACCAAGTTCTAGCCAAGTGAACCAAAAGAACTGGAGGAAGGTGAACGCCTTTTTCACCCATAGATTTGGGTGAAGGGTGCTTCACTGCATTTCATTTTCAATGGTGGAAGTCAAAAGAACTTTATCTCAATAGAGGTTGTCAAGTGGTTGAACCTACCGATGACACCACACCATTGGGTGGATCCACCAAGGAAGATGTTAATGTTTATGCCATTATTATAGTTCTTTGCATTTCATAAGATAAGAGCATAATAAGAACAAGATCACTGAGAAATACACATCCACAATAGACACAACATTTATCCTGGGAAACCCTCTAGGGGAAGAAAACCTAGCAAAAACTTCCTTATCATAAATAGCTTATCAAATGTTCAAGAGATAACTCAACCAATACAAAAAATCCTCCTCCAAGAGATGCACCACCCTTCTTCTCCTCTCACCAACTTGAAATTGCAGCTTGCCTCATAAGATCATGAGCAAGTGAAGTGTGAGTTAGAAGTGAGGCGCTAGACTCTTATTTATACTAATCTGGCACGTGTGAAGAGTCACCATCTGGCAGGGCCGACCTCTCACACTGGGTGGGTAAATCCACCTTTAATTAAATCTGGCCCTTTCATTTTAACTGCTGGGGCCGACTTCTTATTCTTTACATTA
>ML793827.1:0-11799 GCA_009831015.1 Picea engelmannii
CCAAAAACTTAGGAACTATGGAATGACATTGCCATGGTACAAACTCCCTCATTCTTTGCTTAAGTGTGGTAGGGTGGGATGAGTTTATTTCTCCTCTCCTCCAAAAAACAAGTTTATATGGTAGAATTGACACAAAACGAAAGGAAGAATTTTATGAGTTGAATTCAAAATGTGAGTTGTTATACTCTACTTTCTTCTTATTTATATTAAAACATAACTTACACACATACAAGGGAGGATTCCCTTGAAGCCTTTGAGAGCCCTCATTTTTTTTTTCCGAGGAAAAAAGTCGTAATTTTATTAAAAAGGTATAAAATTACATCCGCAGATATATATTTGCTATAAGAGTATAGTCAAAATATATATTGTCCTTACATTTTCCATCCATAACTGTGTTTCCTTCACTTACAAAAAAGTATTCAATAAGTGTCAATCTTGTTTTTGTGCCCCATGACCCTGTAGTCATATACAATAATTACCAAAAAACATGTTTTTACAATCGATGACTGATATTTCCGGCAAGCGTTCCGAAATAGTTGGCGTAGCTTTATATTTGTCCTTCCTGAAAAGGCATGTGATATTCAAAAGTGCCATTTTCTGTGTGTTTTTTAATGTGCCATAAGCCATACTCTAGCCGCACGACTTCTTTGGAAAGCCGGTCAGCCAATGTATTTCTTTCCCTGTAGATATGAGAGAGAGAGATGGTGTCAAAACTAGAGATTATCCTTAATACTTCAGCAAGATATGGTATAAGTCTAGCAATGTGACAAAAATGTTCTTGATATTCTCAATTGATGATAAGTAGGGAATCCCCAAAGACTTGTAGAGTGGTACATCCTTTTTCTGCTACAAAAAGGAGTAGTAATTTTAAGGCCATGATTTCAGAGAAATTATTGGTGCCAGGCCCCAAGCCGGCCCCGAGGTAGTAATAATGTTGTTCGGACAGGTAAATACAACCCCCTCCCCCATAATGTAATTGATCGCTCGAGGTTTCTCCGTTGAAGTATGCCTAAGGCCGTCCTTTATCTAGTTGTTCCACCTGAGTTCAACGTACTATTTCTCGTCCCTGACTGACTCCCAAATTGAGAGAGGCAAGAATACTTAGGCAGTTTGCTGCCACCCGAGGTGAAGACTGTGTTTCATCTTTGAAGACAGAGTTATTCCTGGTGATCCATACCCCCAAGGCAACAATGATGGGAAAGGGTTTTGTATTTTTTGGTGTCCTTGTGGAGATCCAGTCGACCAAGGCTTCTTCAAAAGAATCTCCTCGCCAGGGTCCAATGGTTGTGTTTAAGTTGGAGGCCTCCTCCCATACCGATAAGGTGGAAAGACCTCGTAAAAACAAATGATCGGTCGTTTCCCCCTGTGCTTTAAATAATGTACACCAGCTCGGGCCTTGGAATTGTCTCCTCTGTAGAACGTCCCATGTAGGCACCTTGTTTTCTAGAATTGACCAAGTCAATAATTTTACTTTTGTTGGGCACTTTTGTTTCCAAAGTTTTCTCCACCACCACTTCACCTCTCGTTGTATTGGGTCATTGCTTAAGAGAACATATCCAACTTTTGGAGTGTAGAAACCTCTCGGGTCTCCTTCCCATATAAGATCATCTGTCCTTTCATTTAGCCGAATGTTTGCTCGCCCCAGGGCTCTAAGATAATGGTCCCAAGTTAAAGTTTCAGGCTCACTTAGCCTGAGAGTTATGTCATCTTTCCATCCTTGTTGCCACATGGTTGTGTGGAGAGGATCCGTCACTTGGGCCAGATAGTAATATCCCCCTCTTTCTAGTGTTGTGTAGAGGACGTTTGGTAGTATGTGGTCCCCCATGCAGCCTGCCTAGGGGTCACATCCTATTCTTAGCGATTGTCCAGATCCGATCAACCATGCTAAGCTGTTTCCAACCACGTCAAAGGCTCGTTGTACTGATTTCCACATTACTAAGATTCTCATTGTTCGGGGGAAGGGGTGCCTTAACCATTCTGTCAAGGTAAGAGGGGCCACATATTTCTGAATGACAGTTGTGGTCCAAAGGCTATTTGTTGTGATCAGTCTCCATACTGATTTTACCGCAAGTGCTTTGGAGAACAAAAAAATATTTTTTAATCCCCAACTTCCCAAGGCCTTTGGTTTTGCATTTTTTTCCCATCGAGCCCAATGTAATACCCGGTTCTCCGATTTCCCCCTCCAGAGGTAAGAGAAGGCTATCTTTCTTGATTTTTCTAAGATTCCTTTTGGGATCCAAGAGAGGGACATCCAGTATACCATAATTTCTTCCAGTACCGATTTAACGAGGACTAACCTCCCTGCCCTTGATAGCCATTTATTGCTCCATATCTTCAACCTTTTTTCCAACTTTGCTAGCAACCACAACCAGTCTGTCTTCCTATAATCATTTGGTTTTAGGTGAAACCCAAGGTATTTGAGGCCCTCATCCATATTTAGTGTTTGAAAGGGAAGGAGGTCTAAATAATATTGAGTGTTTACATCCTCAGCACGGGAGAAAAGGATGTTGGATTTTTGTGCATTAATCCTCATACCAGTTGCAGTTCTAAAGAGGCACAGTCCCTCCGAGAGGATGTCAGCATCTCATATCAAGACATCACAAAAGATTAGTACATCGTTGACGAAGAGCAAGTGGGAAAGGGTCAGTCCATTTGAAATTTTGATTCCTGTGAATCTGCCACCCAATTTTGCCCCACCTAGGAAATGAGTAAGTCCTTCTGCTACTAGAAGGAAGAGTAAGGGAGAGAGAGGGCATCCCTGTCATAGACTTATTTTTGCATGAAAGAAAGTTGTGGCAGAGCCATTGAGGAGAATAGAGAAGGATATCGAGTTTAAACAAGCCATTATCCAGTTGATAAAAACCATCCCAAAACCCAGGTGTATTAAGAGCATTCTGATATAAAGCCAGTTTACCTGATCGAAGGATTTGGATAGATCTATTTTTACCATAGTTGCTTGTAGTTTCTTGAGTTTTATACTGTGAAGTCCTTCTTGTGCAACTCCTATGGCTTCATGAATCTGTCTGCCTTCGAGGAAACCAAATTGTTCGCAAGAGGTGTGCTTGGATAGGATCACCTTCAGCCTTCTGCTGATTACCTTGGAGATAATTTTGTAGAGACAATTGCATAAGGAGATAGGCCGAAAATCATCAAAGGAGGAGGGACTGTCTGATTTGGGAATGAGAACTATGAAAGTGGTATTGATTGGATTGTGAATATGTCTGCTCCCTCTAGATTCCTTTACCACCTTCAGTAAGTCGGTACCTAGGATGTCAAAACAACCCAAGTAGAATTCAATAGGCCATTCGTCAGGGCCCAGACTCTTTCCTTTTTGAAAAGAGTGTAACACTTCTATCAGTTCTTTGTCTGTGACCGAGGCCAATAAGGGTTCTGCTTTGTCTTCATCAATAAAGCGGTGAAATAATCGTGCAACCTTGATGATTTCTGCAATGGACGTCTCGTCTTGGGCTAAATAAAGCTATTTGAAATGTTCGGTGCCCAGTTTAGCTAGTTCGTTGTGGTTTTTGAATTCTTCAGCTCTCTGATTCCTTAGACTCCAGATGGTGTTGGTCATCTTTCGTCCTTTGGCAAATGCTTGAAAAATCTTGGTGTTTTCATCTCCGCAGGCTAACCACAGAGCCTGGATCTTTAATATCCACTGTGCTTCTCTTTCTGCCAATATGGCCCTGCGTATTTTCTCTAATACAAAAAGTTGTTCTTTTGTTTCCTGATCATAAAACCCTTGACCTTCCCCATCGTGTAGCTCTTCCAGCTTTGAATCGATATCAATCACTTCCTTGTCTTGTTTTAATTTTTTCTCTCTGGCCCATCCTTTTGTATCTTGTTTGAGTTGTTTGAGGTTCTCAATGAAAAGTATCGCCGCAGGGAACTGAGAATCTTCAGGTATATTTACCCATAACCCCCTTACCAAATCAAGAAAGGTTGGGTTGTTCAACCAACCCTCGAAGAATTTGAAGGGGCTCGCCACCCTTCTATTTTTTGCCTGAAATTCTACCAGGATCGAGAGGTGATCTGACTCTCCCCCACAAGTAACCCATTGCCTGACCAAATCAGAAGATTCAAGAAGTTCTTTAGTTAGAAAAAAATGGTCCAGACGTTTTGCCACTCGTTCCAGCCCTACCCGTCTGTTTCACCAAATTGGAGATAACTTTTGGGGTTCGATGTCCATCAGTCCCTCTTGTTCCATAAAATTTAGAAAGAAATTGTTTAAAGGATCTGGTGCAGCTCGAGGGCCCCACACTTTCGAGGCTCCTAGCGAAAAATTTAGATCCCCACCTAGTACAAAATCCTTTCCCTGAAACCAATCACACTCTGCTAAGGAGTTCCAATAAAATCGACGGTCTTGATGCGGTCCATAGATGTTTATGATAGTTAAGTTTCACCCCAGTTCTGTAGAAGAGATAATAATTCCAATCCCTGAGACAAAACCCCAAACGCTTTCCACTTTGCAGCTTATTTTTCTCCACCCTGTGGTTAAGTCCCCCAAACGGGCTTTGGCATCTACTGCTGCAAATGACCAACCCGGTAGTAGAGTTTCCAGAGCTTTTACCACAACAACACTTTCCCCTAAAGTTTCTTGTAAAAGTATGACCTTTGGTGAGTTTTGTTCGACCAGCCTTTGTAGAGGTGATTTTTTGTCGGGTTTGCCAACCCTCGACAGTTGAAAGAAAGAATCTTCATGGGGAAACTTCTTCCCGGGGAGGCTTTGCTCTAAGCACCCATTCAATGGAGGATTGTCTGCCAGATGCTGGATCAATTATGGCCTTGTCTTCTATAAGGTAAAGGTGTGATTTTCGCCCCCTTCCTTTCCCACAGAGACATTTCGTGGGAGAGACCCCAAGCCTCTCCCTTCTGACATCTATGAGCCATTATCCAAGGGATCCTCCTTGACCACCGAACGATTCCTAAGGTGATAATGTACTTTGGAGTCTTCTGAAGATGAGTCAGTTGAGTCGGAAGGAGTGGCTTGAGCTAAGGAAAGGGTGGAAAGGAGAGAAGCAGCCGAGGTAAGGGACGAGGGAGGTTCCGGAGAGGGGTATGGAAGCATAAAATATTTTACAGAGAAGGGAGGGTGACACAAGAGAGAGCGATCCATCGGTTGTTCCGGTTGTTCCGCCCTCCCCAAGTTTGTGGATGGAGTGATGAGCGGTGGGGAAAAAACCGACGATGAGGAGGATAAGGAGCAAAAGAGGGAGGGAAAGTTGTGTAGAGAGTACTTCTCACTCGGAATAGGAGGGGGGACCCCTTTGTTAACTTCCAAAAAATTATACTCCAAAGAAATAAAAGGTAAGGAAGTACCGGTAGTAACAACCAAAGGTGACATACCCGAAAAAGTGAAATCCTGAAGAAGGAGGTTCCCTGCAGTAGGCGAAGTGCGCAAGTCAACAACCTTTGGTATAAAATATCTGGTTCCCTATGAGCTACGACGACCCAGGATCAGATATTTTGTATCCAGTTTCTCTGTTCACTGCATCCCTTTACTCTTAAGCCTCTCTGATTCCCATGGTGTTTCCAGCTTTTTCCTCGGAGGAGAGGAAGAGGAGATCGTGCCTTTGGCTTTCCTGTCGGATCCTTTGAAGGGTAGAGGGAATGTTGCTACCCCGTGACCATAGACGTGGCATCTATGACATCTAAAGGGAATTCCTTCATAGTCCAACATTTGGACAAAAGTCCCGGTCGTCGATTCGATTGTAAGCTCTTGTAATAAACCCTTTTTGAGATTAATCTTAACAAAAATGTGAGACACTGTCATGATTCCCGTATCTTCAAAAGACATGTCGGCTTCTAAATAGATTCCTAGCAGATCCCCAATGGACACAAATCTATGAGTGTTCCAATACTGCATTGGAAGCCCCGGTAGCCGAACCTAGATGGGATCCTCATCAATTCTTTCCCTCTTGGCATCAAAAGTTGGGGTCCAGCGTTTGAGAAGAGTAGGGGTGTCATCAAAGCACTGGACCATTTTTAATACCCAATCCACTTCCTCCGAAGATGAGAAAATGAAAGCAAACCATCCTCTGGTGAGGAGTCAAATATGTGGCATCTTTGAGAGTTCTGGAAGCCAGGTTTTGTTTACCCATCCTTTGAGAAAGGCCATTCCTAAATTCTTCCCTCTAACCCTGCCCACCACTGCTCTTTCTGAGAAATCCAGAACCCTATCCATTGCAACATCTTCTCCGAAAAGAAACCACTCTGTACCTACCCTATCTCGAGCACACCAGACTGATTTCGCGTGTCACCCTTCTTTGTTTTGCGGCGTGTTAGTTGTTCGCTCTCCCCTTTGAGAATTTTTGGCGTGTGGGAAACCCTTCTTGTCAAATAAGAAGTCTGTAAAACTTATAGTATCTTCTCCATAAGTGTTTAACTCCGCTCCTCTGACCAATGCAAGAATAACTTCCTCTAGTTCAACATCCACCAATACATCCGAGGGCAAAAAGGTTGGAGGAGAGTGAAACCCTTCTGAAAGAAAAATCGGTTTCTTTGGTGCAGTAGCTGCTATTAGGTCCGATAAAGGCATGCTGACTCCTGTAGAAAATTCACCCGAACCAAACCCCAGACTCCCTTCAAAAACCCCATCTGTCATTGGGTAGGTTACGTGTTCACTCCCCCAACCCTCGGAGTAGCTTAGGTCGTCCGTGGATGGAAATTGCTCCGCCATGGGGGATGCTGAGCCTGTCCAAGCCACCAACGATACACCCTGGCTCCCATCCTTCTCAGATTGAGGTACCCATTGTTCACTGACCGGATGCCCTGGGAAAAAGAACCCTGTCAAGGTCCCAGACCCACCTGTCTGCGACTAGTCTCCCGAAAGATCTCCACCAACCAGCGTCACCAAGAAAGGCAAAGTTTTCCCCTCTTCCTCGATTAAGATGGGGTTACCCTGATCTGAAGTCGATTCCATCTCTGGTATTCGACTAGTGTAAGGAAATACTCGAGCCCAAAAGTCACTCCAAATGTCGTAACCCTACCAGCCTTCAGCCCTAGAAGAGGGAGTCCATGACTAACCTGTCAAGAAATATGTAGCTATCTCATCCGCCATCATTGATTCCCATCGTTCCAGAGCCCAATTTGAAGTTTCTTCGAATTCTGCCCTCATTTGAGAGCCCTCATGTTCACACTAAAGTTGAATAACGCTTAAAGTATACCTAGGAGAGTATAACAAGAGTTAGTCTAATATAGACATGAACATAACTAGTAAAAGGGGACAATCCTACAATAAGAGCATGCGAAGTAAAAAATTGAGGAAGCTCCACACCTCCATTAAACCCTACAACAAACCATAACTAAAAATGTAAAGAGGTTAGTTCATAAATTTAACAAGATTCAAAAGATAAATGCAGAGACATGATAACTGCAAAAGGCCATAATAATTCATGTAGAATAACCAAGAGGGGGAAAGTAGGAACACAAAGTTGATGGTCACTACATGTGTTACCGGAGCATGGTTGCAACCTTGGGTGGCTTTCAATAAATGGCCATGTTTCTAAGTTGAGTTTGGGAAGAACTTCCTTTTGTGTAGATAAAAAAACATAAAGGATAAAATAAAATATAACAACAATACAAACCGACATTAAACTACATTCTGAAGGAAGACGAAGAAGAAAAAGAAGAATAAAGTACCCCATACAAACCATAAAATGAAAGAGAAGAGAGTGGCCATCATAACTAAATGTAAAAGAGTTATGGGTTTTGAAAAAAAAAATTATTATTATAAACACATACCAAATTTTCGATTTTATTCTTTTGGTTGGGTGTTTTTCACCAACTCTTTTGAGAGGTTTCAAGAAGCCCATTATGGTAGTTTCAAGAAGCACAAATGGGTGATTCTAAGAAGCCTGAATGGGTGGTTTTAGTATGGAGAATGAGCGGAATTTTTTACACCCTCATGGGTTGTTTTAATGGGTTTCCAATTCCCACGTACATCTACAATATAGGTTCACCCCACAATCCCACAATGAGACTTTCCCATAAGGGTTGCGACATCGCATGGAACTTTGTACGAGAGTTTAAATCCTTAACCTTGCAAGGGAAGACCTATATAAGGGTTGCGACCTCCCTTGGAGGTACGCCTAGAGCTCCCTCCCCACCCTCACAAGGGTTACATGTTAATGGGATGCGAGGGGGATTTTCTCCTCACCCATATGAATAGGGTTGTATCCTCTAAGAGAGGGTTGTATCCTCTAAGAGAGGGTTGTACCCTCTAAGAGGAATGAAAGGGAACTATGATCCCTATCCCTTGCCAAGAATGGCCATCTTAACCAAATGTAAAAGAGTTTTGGGTTTTGAAAAAAAAAATATTATACGCACATAAAACTTTTTAGTTTTATTCTTTTGGCTGAGTGTTTTTCATCAATTGTTTTGAGAGTTTTCAAGAATCCCATTTTGGTAGTTTCAAGAAGCACGAAAGGGTGATTCTAAGAAGCTTGAATGGGTAGTTTCAATATGGACAATGAACGCAATTTTTACACCCTTGTGGGTTGTTTTGATGGGTTGCTAACTCCCATGTACATCTATGAGAGAGATTCACCCCACTTTCCACAACAATACTTTCCCATAAGGGCCGCAGAATTGCATGGAAGTTTGTACGAGAGATTAAATCCCTAACCTTGCAAGGGAAGTCCTCTACAAGGGCCATGACCTCCCTTGGAGGTTTTCCTAGAGCTCTCTCCCACCCGCACAAAGGATACATGTTAATGGGATGTGAAGGGGATTTTCTCCTAACCCATTTGAAGAAGGTACCCAAAGAAGAGCGTTGTACCCTCTAAGAGGAATGAAAGGGAGTTGTGAGCCCTATCCCTTGGCAAGATTGTCTGCAAACAACAACAACACATAAACACATTTTTCTTTTTATTCTTTTTCTTTCTGGTTTTAAATCCCTAAAAGTTCCCCTTTCATTTTCATTTTATAGCATGTGTGTGTACATTTCCTCTTTCATTTTAATTTTGTTGCATATGTGTGTGTACGTGCATGTGTACACACAGATGTTAGACACACACTGAGATGTTTGTAACAAAATGGAAATGAAAGGAAAACTTTTAGGGATTTAAAGTCATGAAAAAATTGTCTATCAAGGAAAAAACGAGTAGGCAACCCCTAAAAAAAGGATAAGCAATTATGAAAATTTTAATTCCATAAAACCAATAACGACAAGAAGATATTAGTAAGCGTTCCTCTTTAAAAATCAATAAAAATCAAGAGAAAACCATAAGCATGAGCAAGAATAATGAAATAAAATGAACTATAGGAAGGAAAAAGACACCAATACCATAAATTGAATTTTATCACCCAAACAAATAAAAAAAACCAATCATAAAATTTAAGCAAAGTGGTATATAATTAAATTTACTTAAAATAAATAAAATAATAATAGTCAATATCCAAAACAAAAAAAATTGTAAAATTGATTTTAATTTTTTTGAAAAATAATATATAATTATGCACATTGATTTAAAATAAATATAATAAAAACAATCACTATGATGATGATGATGATTAACGTCCACTAATACCGAATTGGTCTATCGGACCTTAAGAGGGTAAGTGATTACTTGTGATTCTTTAGAATTTTGTTTCTGTGCTCGAAAAGCTTTAAGAGAAGCTTTCCAAGATCACCATACTTTTGTTGAGTTAAGAGGTTATGAAGGTTGGTAGTGTGATAAATATTTTGAAAATGAGATCTAATATGGGTATAGGCTGGACGATCTAAGAGAAAGTGTTTTTCATCTTCAACATTCTTAGTGTCACAAAGGTGACACACTCTTTCATTCCATGGCGTTTTAGGAATTGACCAACGTCTAGTTTCACTATAGAGCTCATGAGAATTTGTTCTTATCTTAGAAATGTTTGTTTTTTTCTTTACACTTCGCAAAACAGATAGATGATTTTGATCTTCCAGATTAGGGTTGATTACATCTTTACAATACCTTAATTTTCTTTTTTCCTCTAAATCTTTATCACACCACATTTTCTCCTTAAATTTTCATTTGACGTTTTTTTTTAATAGTATCTTTATTCTGCAAAATGGTTTCTTTCATGATTCCCCAATAGTTTAGCCAAGACCGGGCGTCTTTATGCCATCCTCGCTTGAGTCGATGGTGGTTAGGACTTGATTTTGAATCAATTTTAGGTAGCCTCTTGTCTTCCATGTTGTTTAACTTGTTCTTATACATTAGGTATCTAGTCATAGCCATGATCTCAATGGGGGAGAGGCTTGTTTCTAAGAGGAGGATGGGATATGGCGTATTTCCTTTAATTTTGAGATTACAGGTTATAAAATTCTTTTGTATTTGATCTATATTTCTCTAGGATTCACGAGAGATACTACAACCCCAGACTTCACATCCATAAAGAATAACAGGTGTAACAAGAGTCTTAAAGAGGACTTTCTTCTTATCCCAACTCCAAAGATCAACTGATTTACAATTGTTTTCAAGCCCATAATAAGCTTTCCATCCCCCCATAATCCTTTTCTCAATGCTTTAATTCCAATTGAGCTTGTGGTGAATATCAATTCCAAGATATTTGTATGAAGTCACTTCCTCCAAGTTGTTGTTGTCCTATACAAAGGTATCATAAGGGATCTTATTGGATTTAATAATCATGACCTTAGTCTTATCAATATTAATAGTCATACCCATATTGGAGCAAATATCCTTGAGGATTCTTAGTTGGTTTTCAAGATCATGGGGACTCTTTTCCATAAGAACGATATCATCGGCATAAAGAAGAAGATTGATAACTATACCAGTGAGAGTGGGGCCGACACGACCTGCTTTTTCCAAGCATTCTTCTAACTTGTCAATGTATATGCCAAAAAGGGTAGGGGACAAGGGACAACCTTGTTTGACTCCGATATTGCAGTCAATCTCTTTTGACCAGCCCTCAGTGCTTTTAAACTTAGCAATAACGTTCTCATACATCCTTATTGCAACAACCCTCAACTCGAGAGGCACTTTTATCTCTTCCAACCTATTCCAAAGGTTTTTCCTAGGAACCATGTCAAAATCTTTTCTAAAGTCAACAAAACAAAAAAAAAGTTGGTTTTAGTATTGCAGAACTCCTCTGCAATGATCCTAAAGGTAACAAGATGGTCCACAGTTGAATGATATCTCCTAAACCCGGTCTGGCCTTTATCTCTTTAACCGTGACTTTCTAGACAAAGGCTAATCTTCTTTTCCAAAATAATTCCATAAAGGTTTGCTAAAATCGGGCTAATCATAATGGTCCTATAATTAGAGGGAATGTTTCTATCCCCATTTAAAAAAATAGGAACAATGAGGCTTTGCGTCCAAGGTTTAGGGAAACCCTGCTTGACTGCTAAATTGAAGAGCTTGTGTATGTGAGGGATACAGATTGACCCTCCGATTTTAAATTTTTTAGCTTGGTAGCCTTCAATGTCCTTAGCTTTCCCATTTGCAAGCCACTTAACCCCGAACTCTATGTCATCTAAATAAAAAAATTATTCCTTTGTAGGGACAATAGTTATGGTGACCATGGCATTAGGGAACTTGTAAAGACTTTTAAGGTAGGAATTCCATTCCCTTAAGGTAATCTTATTATTTTCTTTAGTATTGCATTTTAGAATTTGGCTCCATAACTTTTTAGGATCCAACTTGTATAGTTGTGAAAGTTGCTCTTGTCTTTTATTGATATAGTATATTTTTTTCCTTTTAATTAGGACTTTGTACGTATTGATCTTATCGAGTTTTAAGGACTCATTTGAAGCATCCTTAATGGATTTCGTAGCAATTTTACATTCTTTATCATACCAAGGGTTGG
>ML793827.1:34170-85422 GCA_009831015.1 Picea engelmannii
GAGATGGAAGCATGCATTTCAGTTTTTTGAACCCTATGTTTCAAACTTCATAGATGATATTCCATCTTCAGGGGATCGCCATGCCGATGATGGGATGAGGAAGAGTGTTAAGAGTTTGCTCGATATTAATATGGATTTTTCATGAGTTGAATGGAGGGTTTTGAGATAGGAGTGAGGTCGGTTCACTGTGACTCTAATGCTAAAAAACCAAAGGCTCATCTTTGGACCAATGTCATAGTATTTCTCAGTTGATTTATGAGTGGCTTTTAGGTGTTGTTGAGTTTGAGCCCTTCGTCTCTATTCAAAGTGTGTTCTGTTTTTTGACTTCTATGACTTCTTTGACTCTTCTTTTTGTGTAGTGTTCTTCTTTGGATACCATTTTTGCATCTTCTATGAAGATGTGATGAGAAGTGATGTGAGAGTGCTCCACAAGAGCAGACTTGTCAGCTCGGGTCTTTGATATATCAACAACATGCTTCTTTAAATGAATTTTTAGTAGACTTACATGTTTCACCGATGTACTCTTTGTCACATGAACAAGGGATTTAATAAATTCTTTTGTGTTGTATTGCATCCACCGGGTCTTTTGCACAATCAATCATGTTGTGTTTATTGCTTGGGGGAGTGAATCCCACCTTGATGTTGTTTCTTTAAAAGTACGAGCAATCTTATATGTGGTCCCTTTAATGTATGGTAATGAGATTGTTGGAGCATCCACACGTCTCTGTGTATGTCTTTTTAAACTTCGAAGACACGATGAATAAAATATCAGAGGTGCGACTCTAAATTGGTTGTTGGTTTTCCTGGTTTGGATTTCCAGGGTAAAATCTATGTGCAATGTGTGTATGCCATTGTATCTTTTCTATATTTATTAAGAATCTATTTGTAATAATTTGTTATATAAGGTTAAAATCTATAACAATAAGGAAAAATTCAAGGCATTCCGAGAGTTGTAGCTGTTAGAGAAATTTCAGCCTTGTAACTGAAAAAGAGTTTCAAGAAGGGATGTCAAATATTTGTAGCTCATATGAAAGAGGCAACCATAGCTAAAGTGGCAAGTATTGAAGACCATCTAGTCTTGAGGGATTTTGAAGATGTTTTCTGGGAAATCTCATGATTTCCACCAAAGAGAGACATTGATTTCTCTATTAATTTGGTACCAAGAGTTGTCCCAATGTCCAATACACCTTACAGAACGAGCACAATGGAACTGAAAGAGTTGTAGATTCAAATTGAAGAGATGTTGAAGAAGGGATATATACACCTAAGTGTGTCACCTTGGGGAGCCCCAAATCTTTTAGTGAAGAAGAAAGATGGAATCTTAAGGATGTGTATTGATTTGAGATAGTTGAATAAGGTCACAATAAAGAACAAATATCATTTTCCAAGGTTTATGATCTATTTGATCTGCTAAAAGGTGCAATAATATTTTCCAAGATTGAATTGAGATTAGGTTATCATGAAGTGAGGATAAATGAATAATATATCGACAAGACAACATTCAGAACAAAATATGGGAATTATGAATTCACAGTAGTGTCGTTTGGGCTATCAAATGCCCTAGTTGTTTTCATGTGCCTAATGAATGAAGTGTTAACGGAATACATGGACAAGTTTGTGATTGTTTTCTCAAATGATATTCTCATCTACTCCAAGACAAAGGAATAACATGATCAACATTTAAGAATAATGTTGCAAGTTTTGAGAGATCATAAGTTGTATGCCAAACTAAGTAAGTGCATATTTTATGAAGATAAGAATCACTACTTGGGGCATATTATTTCAACAGAGGGGATAATAATTGATCTTGAGAAATAGAGGTCATTAGAGGATGGCCAACACCAAGAAGTGTGACGGAGGTCAGATCATTTATGGGTCTTGTCCGTTACTACCGAAGATTCATAAAAGGCTTTTCAAAGATTGCAACGTCAATCATTTCTTCACAAAAGAAGGGTGTGAAATTTGAATGGACTCCCAAATGTGAAGAAAGTTTTGATCAGTTGAAAGATATTTTGACAAGTGTGTGAATCTTAAATATTGCAGAGCTAGATGAAGATTTTGTGGTGTGCACTGATGCATCCAAGGAAGGGCTCGATGGAATCCTCACTAAAAAAGAGCATGTGGTATGTTACAAGTCCCAAAAACTAAAAGAGCATGTGGCTATGAGTCCCAAAAACTAAAAGAGTATGAAAGGAATTATTCTGCACATGAATTGAAATTAGAAAAAATTGTACATGCACTAAAAATGTGGAGACACTACCTCATGGGTTGAATATTTGAGCTAAGGACAAACCACTGTGGTCTAAAACATTTGTTTGGATAACTAACATTGAATATCATACAAACTAGATGGCTAGAATTTCTGAGTGAATATGGCTTTGAAATTAAGCACATAAAAGGCAAGGGAAATCAAGTGGCTGATGCACTCAACATAAGAAATCATGAAATGCATATTGCGGCCATTAGCATGTATAACACAAATTTAAAAGACAAAACTTTAGAGGCTGCAAATTCAAATCAACAATAATTAAAAATAAAAGAAACTTTACAGCAAGACAATTTACAACAAAAAATCAATTATTATGATTTGCAAGAGGGTGAAATACTCATGTATAGAGGAAAAATATATGTGCCAAATTCTAATGAGCTGAAAAATAATGTGCTGAGGTAAATGCACAATGTGCCATATGTTGGACACCCAGGATATTAGAAAACAATTGCAGTTGTAAGAAGCCAATACTTTTGGCCATGAATGAAGAAAGAAGTGGATAATTACATAGCTAGGTGTCTAGAATATCAGAAGGTGAAGATAGAGCTTAGACATCTAGCTGGGATGGTACAACCATTGTCCATTCCTGAGTGGAAATGGGAAGTGGTTCAATTGATTTTATTACAAAGTTGTTGAGAATAATGAAGAAGTATGATTCCATCATGGTGGTGGTAGATAAATTAACAAAGGCTGCACATTTTATTCCTTTGAAGACTACACAAAAGGAAACAAATATTGTAGAGATCTATATGAAATAAGTTTCTAGGCTACATGGAGTGCATAAGACAATAGTTTCAAACATAGATCCAAAAATTTACATCTAGTTTTTGGAAAGGCTTGTTCAAAGGCTTTGGGACAAATTTAAATCTCAGTACAATGTATCACGCAGAGTCAGATGGATAGATAGAGAGGACTAACATAATCATTGAAGACATGCTCAGAATGTATGTGATGTACCAACCATGAAAGTGGTAAGACTACATCCACTTAATAGAGTTTTCTTACAATAATGGGTATCAAGCCTCATTAAAAAATAACCCATTTGAAGCATTGGATGGCATGAAGTGTAACACGCCAGTGAGTTGGGATAACTCTGTAGACATGGATATCATTGGGCTAGAATTATTAAAGGAAATGGAAGAGAAGATGACAATGATCAAGCAAAATTTAAAGGCTTCCCAGGATAGGT
The DNA here is from genome assembly GCA_009831015.1 of Picea engelmannii. Taxonomy (NCBI): domain Eukaryota; kingdom Viridiplantae; phylum Streptophyta; class Pinopsida; order Pinales; family Pinaceae; genus Picea; species Picea engelmannii. The sequence goes on from ML793827.1 coordinate 37,629, forward strand.
ATAAAAGTTATGAAGACAAGAACAAAGTCTTTAGATATTTTAAAGTGGGAAAACATGTTTTTCAAAAAGTGAAAGTGAAATGAAGTTCGATAAGATTGGGTTGCTCCCCAAAGTTGGAAGCAAGATATTATGGGCCTTTTGAAATATTAGAGAAATTAGGGCTAGTTGCATACATGCTTGTTGTCACCCAATTTTTTGTGCGCACACACAAACAAAGTTGTGCACGCTTATTCCATAGTTTTGCACATGCCTAAGGAAATGCATGAGGAATGATACATAGTGCGCACCAGACCAAGTTTTTTCAATTGTGTGCCATGCTTAAAGACTAACAAGTACTCACTGGTCTGAGTTTTTTCAGTTGCGTTTGAAATCAAGAAAGGAATCATCGAGAAATCTCCTCGAATGATTATTATACAGAAGTGTTTTTAGTTGAGGAGGCAAAAGAAAAAATCAACAAACTGTTGGAGGAATATGAGACAAAAGGAAATATTGAAGAAGCTTGGAGCAATGATATTGCACGAAGTTAATGCAACAATAATGGAGGAACACCATATCCTAAGAAAGATGAGGTTCCAGAGAATTGTCTATAACTTTCCTCATACATGTTTTTATGGACCGAAAAGTAATATGTTCTTCAAAAGAACTGTGACTTGCTGAATATGTTCTTCAAAAGTGCAAGGTCTATGGTTAGCAAAAATGGGAACAATTTTAAAGGCAGGTGGCAGAGAGTTTGGAGGCATGGCACCTGGCAGCAGAGGAAACCTGTATCCTAGAATATTAGCAGCAGATCTCCAAAAATCAGATCCTTATTTCAGACATCAGATATTAATCCCAGACTTTCATGCATTAGATTAACATTCAAGGGGTCAAAACACTTGGCAACAAAGATCCAAATTTTGAGGCAAAAGTCTAGATTTGAAAGTCAACCTCCAAATTTCAAAGAGAAAGATCAACAGTCGAAGGGTCAAATAAGCATTCAAAGTTTCAATTCCAGATTTAGAGGAATTAAAAGTCTAGATTTGAAAGTCAACCTCCAAATTTCAAAGAGAAAGATCAACAATCGAAGGGTCAAATAAGCATTCAAAGTTTCAATTCCACATATAAAGATTTAGAGGAATTAAATGATTAAGTGGTAGAGAACATGGTGGATTCCACATATAAAGTTCAAATGCAGATTTTGAGGAGTTCTCAAAATTAGCAATTGGTTGATGAGGATCAGTCAACTATGAATATACAACTCCAGATTTTGAGAAGCATTCGACACCGATATTCCACATTCCTTGCAACAAATCAAAACTATTTTTATTTTTGTTAGATATTTATTCCAAAAGTTTGGTAACAGTCCACATAGACTCTAGGATGTATGCTTCTATAAAAAGGATATTTTGTAATGGAACAAGGCAGAGGGAAGGTGAGGATAGAAGCCGATAGGTCAGTTGTTTTCCATTGTAAGCCCGAGGGTTGCTTTTCTTTTCTGTATTCCAACATCAAAGATCTAAGAGGTCCTTTTATTAGTCTGTATTTTCTTGTCATATTTTCCTATTCTTTTTATCCCATTTGAATAAAACATACACGCTACAGATTTCCGGCACATTAATGTGTTAATGTGCTTACTCTATTTATGTAAAGTTCATTTAGATATCTAACATCCATTCTCATAAAGAATTTCTATTTATGGACATTCTTTTTATGGATTAGCTTTGATATTGAAGCATATGATTTCCATATCTGTTGTTTTTATTCTTCTACTTACCTATGCTTTACTTATGCATGTCTAATAACTAGTTTAATTGCCTTTGATCAATGAAATATGTCAAGAGACTCCATGCCCAATGGTATTAATCGCTGATTTTGTATTTATTTTAGTCTTCTACTTTGTATCTTTCTTCATCCGGTCCTTCCCATCCATGAAACTCAAAACAAACAAACCATTGCAATACGTGAGGTTCCCTAACTTGCCTTTAGCAGTCAAGGACAACTTTAGGGACTAACAACTGCCATGTATTCAACCTCTGTGGTTGAGAATGCCACTAGAGATTGTCTTTGCTCATCCAACTAATTTCTCCTCCAAATAGGTTAAACACATACCCACTTGTAGACATTTTATGATCCAAATATTTAGCTTAGTTTGCATCAACAAATCCATGTATGTCCAACAATTTGTCTAGTCTTGGTCTTCCTTGGCAGTACAATCCATAATTAGCAGTGCCATGCAAATACTTGAAAACCCTCTTTACGACTTTTGAATGCTTCTTTCTTGGTTTTGACATATAGTTGCTCAAAACTCCCACTACATGTGGAATGTCTGGTCTAGTACTGACCATTGCATACATCAAACTTCCAACCACACTAGCATACAAAACACGTGACATGTCCTCTTCCTCTTCTTATGTCTTGGGACACTAATCTGTAGATAACTTTACACCTACAAGAATAAGGACCTTGACCAGTTTACATTCTTGCATATTAAGCCTTTGCAATATTGGCTGAACATATTTTCTTCGATTCAACCAAAGTTTCGTGTTTTCCCAATCTCTTTTAATTTCCATGCCCAAAATAAATTTTGGAGCACAAATATTTTTGATGTCAAATTTAGAGGACAACTGAGTTTTCACATCCTGGATAATTTCCTTGTCGTTTCCTATCATCAACATGTCATTCACATACAAGGTCAAATAAATAAGACGATAACCTACTAATTTGAAATACACATAATGACCGACTTTGCTCCTTGTGAATCTAAGTTCCAATAAATAAGTATCAAATTTTTGTTAGCACATCCTTGGTGATTACTTTAACCCATACATGGATCTTTTCAGCCTGCATACCAACTCTTTATTCCCTTCACTGCAAAGACTTTGTGCTACTTCATGTAGATTTCTTCTTCCAAATCCCCATGCAAGAATGTTCTCTTCACATCCATCTGTTCTACGTCAAAATTGAAAGAAGCATTAATAGATAAAATAAATCTAATAGAGGTTAACTTGGCAAAAAGAGAAAAAATTTCACCAAATTAAATTCCCTCTACCTAGGAATAACCTTTTTCTACTAGATGATCTTATTATTTCTCCACTTTGCCTCCTGAATTCAACTTCTTCTTAAACACCCATTTGCTGCCAATGAGATTTCTTCTAGGTAGAAACTCCACTAGATCCCAAGCCTCATTCTTGTCCAAGTGATCAAGGAGGATTCAAAACGCTAAAAAAATGATCTTCTCAAATGCTAATGAAAATGACTCCATTGCGTAGAACTTGATGAGAGCTTTCCAATGATGCATGAATCGCGTCACACAAACGTCGTATGAGAAAGTTATGGCCTTTTAAAATTTGGTGTAAAAAGGATAAAGGGGGTGCCACATGGCAGTCTGTATAGGTACAGTCAGAGGATGACATGGCAGTCTAGTCAGTGAACATGTCAACATCAGTATGCACAAATGGCAGCGATGTGGCAGGTCGTACGGTGACGTGACATGTGTACATGTGACCTGGCATACTATGTGGCAAGGTGTGACATTGACCAATCACGAGTTGCCACGTGGCAGGCCCAGATTGACCAATGATGGTTGAAGGCTCGAACTCCGACAATGGTCAATAGTTATATGGTTCAATGTATGGTTCATTCGTTGGTTTTATTATTATATATATATTAATGGTTATATATATGTGTGTGTGTGTGTAACAATATAGTTATATGCAATGTGATTATATATATATATATATAAGTTGTTTCAACAAACCAATGAATATGCCATATTTGGTGGATCAAACCCGGAACCTCCGGGATATATTCCAAAGACTTAACCAACTCTGCCACGATTAAGCATATGCTGATTAATGACATTTAATTAATTTTGGTTCGAAATTAATTTCAGTTGTAACACTGGCAATGGATTTAGATCCAATTTTTGGCCTATTTAACGAGTACAAATTCCAATGTGGGGATATAGAAATCTGTGCCAGGAGAAGGTCTGCATCGAAGTTCATGCCAACAATTCATACCGAGTTCATTTTGGTCTTGATTTGCATGCTATAGAGTTCCTTGAGAGAAGTATAAAGTGTTTATACTCATTTTTCTTAGTCTTCCAAGAGGAGTATAATGGTGATGTTGGTTTTTTGCTAAAGTGTTGTGTATATAAAAGTCTTAGTTTCATTTTTCGTGTATGAGAACTATAGTCTCGTTTTGCGTGCAAAAGGGGTTCTTTGAGCACTTGTTCATAACATAGTCGAGTTTATACTAATTTTTCTTAGAATTTTGGGAGGAATCCAATGATAACCTCTGTTTCTGGGTTTGAGCAGCAAAATCAAAGGGTGTCTTCAAATTTTCCATTGTAAGTCATCATTGTATCAATCATTTGAGCATTAATAAAGCGATCTCACTGTTTGAGAAGTGGACCTAGAGACGTAGCCCAAGATCAGTGAACTCCATTATCAAACTGTGTAATGAGCCTTGTTATTTGTTTTCTCTATTTCTCTCTATTTTGGCATTCTTATTTTCACAAAGTTATCTATCAATTAATGAAGTTATGGATAAGTAAGTGTTTTCACATGATATTTTGCAAATATTCAAGAGACATTCTTTTCTGCGTTCATGTCAATGAAGGCCATGGTGGAAGAAATGTACAAGGATCGAAAGAAGGCCAAGGGAGAAAGTACATCAGTAAATATTGAAGCAGTTAAAGAATAAGGAGAAGGTGAAGAACCTCCAACCTCCTTCGTCCCCACCATCACCCTCATCATCATCATCATCATCATCTTCCTCCGATGAAAGTGAACATTCTTCTCATAAGAGGAAAAAACATTCTAAGAAGTCTTCTCATTCTTATGATTTGCCTTTGTTAAAGCTAGATGTAAAGTTTGGTTTCCTACTTATGATGGAGAGCTGAATGTAGAGAAATTGGATAATTGGGTCAAGTAGATTGAAGTATATTGTATGATACATAAAATCATAAATGACACTACAAGGATACAATTGGCTACTCTTTGCTTGAGCGGAACAACTTTGACACAAACTGATCTGATTCAACATGGTAAAATCATTTCTTCATCGATTGAATTTGTTATTGCATTAAGAAATCAATTTTATCCATTAGCTTACATGCAAACATCAATGATTGCTTGGCAACATTTGAGACAAGCAAAAGGGAAAAATATTTAGCTTATACAAAGGAATTTAAGAGGAATCCATTGTCTTTGGGAATTCCATTTCATACTCCTAAAACTCTTCTAAAGTATATTGGTGGTATGCATTCATATCTTCGACCTACTATATTGATGTTTAATCCTACTAATATTGACGAAGTGTGAGTACAAGCTACTAATATTGAAGCTAGCAAAGGAAAACATATTGTTGAAGATGTATCAGGGGAGCCACATGAATTCGAGGAGCAGTTGAAGGAAAAAGGGAAGAGTAAGAAGACAACTACAACGAAGAAGGATGAAGACACGAAGCCTACATGTTATCACCGTGAGAGGAAAGGACACGATGAGAATAATTGTTGGAAGTTGCATCCATAATTGAAGCCAAAGTGGGCTCAACATAAGAAGGGTAAAAAGAAGATCACGACCATAGTTCAGGATCTTGGATTAGATTATAAGGATGAAACTAAGGTTACAACTATGGGAATCAAAGGTAAATCTCCTGTTTCTAGTTCCAGTTCATGTGTTTCTTCTGCAAAGGATAAAGTAATCCCTGATTGAAGGAAAATAAATGAACTGTTTCATTTAAATACACTTGTTGACAGTGAATCACAAGTAAATCTTATTTCAGATCAAGTTGTTTAGAATTTGGGATTGGAAACTAGGCCTCATCCGAGACCGTATCCTTTGGGTTGGATTTGTGATAATGCCCAGTTACAGGTAACTAAACAATGCAAGTTACAATTTGAGATCACATCCAATTTCATTGATGAGGTAGAGTTAGATGAGGTTCCACTTGACATTTGCGGGAGGTTTTTGGGAAGTCCATACTTGTATGACAGACAAGCCATTTTCTATAGGGAACAAAACAAGTATCATCTTTTCAAGGATGAGATTGAGTTCATTGTGAGAGCTCATCATATGAAGACTAATTTGACTATTTGTCACTACAGGGCACATGAAAATGCTAGTTAATGCTAGTATCCAGGATACAGATTCACAGCCTACGGTTGAAAGTAAAACAAATCCTCTAGTTGATGTTGTTCCTATTAATAAAAGCGAATATGTTGATGGTTCATTCTCATGCGTATCTGTATATTCATTTTTGTTGTTCAATTTATTACTAATCAATGGAGTATGTTTAGTAGCTGCAACAATGAATGACGAAGTTTGTGAATTTAAGGGAATGGTTAATTTGGTCAACAATGTGGTTTCAGTCTTCATTATTGTTGTGATGAGTCAGACGCTTGTTATCCAAGTAGGAAGGATGGATGATACTGGATACGTGAGGCTGAATTACCCTCACTTCATTTATGAATGATCCATACTTTTGGAGGTCCAAGAGCTTCAAAATTTCTTCAGTGGGGAGGTGTGATCCAGGAGGATTTAGAATGCTAAAAAAATGATCTTCTCAAATTTTAATGAAAATGACTCCATTGTGTAGAACTTGGCGAGAGCTTTCCAACAACGCATGAATCACCTCAAACAGACTAAGTCTAAGAAAGTTATGGCCTTTTAAAGTTTGGTATATTAATGATTAATGGGGTTCCACATGGCACCACTGGAAGGGTGACATGTGGTAGTACGTACATGTATAGTTAGAGGATGACATGGAAGCCTAGTCTGGGGAGACGTCAACTCTGCCACAATTAAGCATATGCTAATTAATGGCATTTGATTAATTTTGTTTCAAAATTAATTTCAGTTGTAACACTACCAAAGAATTTAGATCCAGTTTTTGGCTTATTTAATGAGCACAAATTCCAATGCGGGGATATATAAATCTGTACCATGATCAGGTCTACATCGAAGTTCATGCCAAGAATTCGTAATGAGTTCATTTTGGTATTGATTTGCATGCTATAGAGTTCCTCGAGAAAAGTATAGAGTGTTTATACTCATTTTTCTCAGTTTTTCGAGAGGAGTATAATGACGAGGTCGGTTCTATGCTAAAGTATTGTGTTTGAAATTCTTAGTTCCATTTTCCGTGTATGAGAACTATAGTCTCATTTTGCATGAAAAAGGGGGTCTTTGAGCACCTGTTTAGAACATAGTTGAGTTTATACTCATTTTTCTTAGAATTTTGGGAGGAATTTAGTGATAACCTTTGTTTCTGGGTTTGAGAAGCAGAATTGAAGGGTGTCTTCAAATTTTCCATTGCAAATCATCATTGTATCAATCATTTGAGCATTAATAGAGCGTTCTCACTGTTTGGGAAGCAAACCCAGATACGTAGCCCAAGATGGGTGAACTTCGTTATCAAACTCTGTAATGAGTTTTGTTATTTGTTATCTCTATTTATCTCTATTTTGGCATTCTTATTTCCACAAAGTTATCTATCAGTTAATGAAGTTATGGATAAGTAAGTGTTTTCACATGATATTTTGCAAATAGTCAAGACAATCTTAATTTCCCAAATATGTTCGGATGTTTAGTGTCTTCCTAAGAACTAAATGACATCTAAGGATTTTCAGATCACCAAGGATGCAATTTCTTCAACCATGGCCTTTTTATAGAGTTTTCCATCCTCTAAATCCAATGCCTCCGTAATAGTTCTAGTATCACCATCAATAATAAACAACACAAAATTTGAACAAAAATCAGGTGAGTATACCTTTCTGGTTGCCTTCTTTCCCGAACCGATCTCTTTAATACTGGAGTATGAGTCTCTTATTTTTTTACATTCCTTCTCTTCTATAGATTCCGATTCATTATCCTTCAATTCAAAATCTATTTTCTCCGGTTTTTCCTCCCTTGGTAGGAATTCATATTTGGCAACATCTTTGATTTCTCTAAATACCACATCTCGACTATACCTACCTTCTTAGTTTTTGGGTTCTAAAAATTATAACCTTTTATACCATCTTTATAGCCAATAAAGACACACTTTTCAGCCTTGTTATCCAACTTAATCCTGTTTTCCTTTGGAACATGTACATAAGCATCACAATCAAACACCCCGAGATGTTTAAAAGAGGGTTTCTTTCCAGTCCATACCTCGTGTGGAGTCTTATCATCCAATGCTGATCAAGGTGATCGATTTACCAAGTAACAAACAATATATGCTACCTCTATATAGAATTCATGTACTAACCTGACACCACTGAGCATGCTCCTTGCTTTTCCCATCAGTGTCATGTTCATCCTTTTTGCAACTCCATTCTGCTAAAGGGTGTATGGGGTATTTTTCTACCTTGCTATACCACACTTTTTATAGAATTCTTTGAATTCATTCCCGCAGAATTATCCACCATTATCCATCCTCAACACCTTAATTTTCTTCTCTGTCCAATTTTCCACAAGAGCTTTAAACTCCTTAAATTTGTGAAAGACTTCATATTTATTCCTGAGGAAATAAATCCATGTATTCCTCGATAATTCATTTTTGAATGAGACATAGTACACATATTTACCCATTGATGGAACTGACACATGTCCAAAGACATCATTGTGCACCAACTATAATAATCCCCCTGCCCTCGTAGCATTAGAGGGGAATTTTATCCGATTTTGCTTCCCATATAAGCAATATTCATAGAAATTAAAATCCAAAGAGAATTTGGACATACCTTCAACCATACCCTTTCCATGTAGTAAATGAAATCCCTTCTCTCCGATATGTCCCAGTCTTTGATGCCACAACATAGTCTCTTCTCCAAAGAATGTAGAATTTTTTCCTTCTTCAACTCCCATATAAAGAACAATGGAATTGTTGCACCCGTCACTAATAATGACTCCCAATAGCTTATACAGAGTTCCAATCCAAACTACCCTAAGTAACACCATTTCTCCTCAAACCATCCTGCAACTTTCTTTTTCAAGCATAGTTTTTATGCCTGTGTCGTTCATCTTACTTAAATAAATCAAATTTCTGGCCAATCCTGGGATGTGTAGAACACCAAGGAGTGTTCTAAACCTACCATCCATGATATTAAACTTGACTTTTCTTCATCCTACGATTTTTTCTATTGAGTCATCTCTTATAAAAACATCACCCCCATCAAACCTTTCATACGTGCAAAACCACTCCTTGTGAGAGTCATATGAAAGGATGCACGTGAGTCGACCAACCATTCCTCATGATCTACGTGTGTGATTGAAGAAGACAAGTACACGTACCCTCCTTCATTCGTGGAGGTTTTTTCTTCTGTAGAAGGAGCATCATCAGATACTTTCCCTCTCTCAACACTTTTGGATCTACAATGTTTCTTGTAATTCCCATCTTTTCACATCTCCAACATACCTTTACGAATTTTCTAGGAGATTTAGATCTTTCTCTAGATTTATATCTCCCACTTAAGGAATACAATTTTTATAAGCAAACCACAAAGCTATGTCAAAATTCTCTCATGCGACAGTGATAATGTTAGGACTAAACATTCATGCATAATAATGGTGATAGTCATGCACACAATTGGTCTATTTGTAGGTTTTTCTTTTTTCAATAAACACTTGAACCCCAAACAACAGTCCCTCTACCCGCAATACCAATAATTTATTTGGAGTTGAAGTTTGTCCTGCATACAAAAACCATAACTAGAAATATAACTACAACAAGATAATATAGAGATCATTAAATTAAAGAAGTTATTCATCATGAATATGTAATTAAAGTAAATTGTTACTAGAAATGATTAATATATAACAAAAATAAAAATAAACCAACAACATATATAAACCACTAACCTAAAAATAATTATTTGTAATGAATTAACACACCAAAATATATAATCAATGTAAATAATTTTTTCTTTGATAATTATAGGATGTTTGATGTCTACTACATGAATCTTTCAATCCTGAAAGAGATGAGAATGGTTATGACATCATATGTTGAATCCATTTTACGAAGATGTTGCCAAGACTATTGTGAGGTTTCTCCATACTGCAATTTTTAGATGGGTTCATGTGTACTTCATCCCTGTCCAAAACAACCATTGTCGCGTTCCTCTCAAAAAAACATCTCAAAATTCATCCCATAACGATTGCTAGTTTTTGAAGTATTTGCCTTCATTTTTTAGTACAATTATTAGTAAACTAAATAAATATATTTTTCTTTTCAAGAATTTTATTCTTTGCTCCAAGTAATTTCCTAAATAAACCCCTTCCATCACTTCCACTTTTGGTTAACTAGATTCCAACTTAGAATTTGCTAACACGCACTTCTAAGAAATCTAATGCCCGTGGTCACGGCTGATCCAATTTTGACTTGTATTCAAAATCATTGTGGTCATCACTTTCGGATGCTTATTTTCCCTTTTGGGAGGCTTCCTAACTAAATAAAAAAATCTTCAAATTCTATTATCAACAACAAATTATTATGTGAACATGCACAAATAAAGGGTGTGTGTCATATATTGCATAATTCATTTTCTATATATTTCGAAATACTTACAAAGAATCATTATGTTTCTTACCTATAAATGATTTTATAAGGGTGGATTGGAGATTAACTACAATGGAGATAAGACACCTTTCTCGGAATTCCATGATTGATTGGACCATTTCTTCATTTTCATGTTCTTTCATGGAACTATCTATTTCTTTGTTTTAATATTTATCAATTTGTATAGGCTTTTCACTTGTATCGCCATGTCCTAAAAGAACAATACAAGTATGCATTTACAATTTACAAACATTGAAAAAATTTACAATATTTAACCTGTGAAGAACATTGATTTAAACATATAAAATTACATCCTTCTTTTCCTTCATCACTCTTAACATGAGCATTCAAATTTGAATTGTGATTATTAATAGAATCTTCCTCATCATCTTGATGAAATTCTGTTTTCTTATTATAATACTCTTTTGAATCACCGTCTTTGACATTTACAACTAAATATAGGGATTGAAAACAATTATTTAAAAAATATATAAAAAAAACACATAAGCAAACAAAATATTAAAAAATATCGACATAAATATCTTTTTGTCGATCAAGTAATAATGTTTGATAAAATTTGTTCATGTACAATTCTAGATAAGTTGTCTCCATGATTGAAATTAGTCAATGTCTATTTCCTAACTTGTTCACATAATGAACAAATCTATATCCAACATATAAAGAAAGAATTGTGCCTTAAGGTGGGGTAAATGTGTTTATGTTAAGGACCTAACCTCCCTAATCCCTCATGTAGATAGAAATATATTTTCCATGTAATAAAGGCAAATATAAATAAGGCCTAGTAATAGGGAAGAATAATTCAAATGTAAGAAGACCTATAGAAGCTTCCGCTTCTGGAAGATCTTCCTCTAGATTGTTCTTTTGGTAGATAGATTTAGTACAAATAAGATTCGAGGGCATGCTAAGTTTTTGTCTTGAGAATTATTGTAATTGAGCGCTGCTCTGCTGGAGGTTTCCTGCTCGAAGAGGCAAGTGAACATTGTTTCCTATCAATATAGGTATTATTTTGGTGTTGTGGTATCATATATTGTGTTGTTCTGCTGTTATTCTTTTCAATATTTCTTTTTTCTACTATTATAATAGATCTGACACCTTATAAGTGGTATCATAGCACTTTCCTTGGCAACGAATTGTGGGTTATTTTTTTTCTCAGTGTAGAGATGTATTCCGACGTCTTAAAGCTACAAAGATATATCATTCAATGCATAAAGCCACGATCAAGGAATCATACAGGAAGGAACTACAAGTGGTACTTAAGCGTACATTGTTGTCCACCCTTGTAACCCATGTTGGTACCCCTTCAAGTGGTAGCGCATCAGACAACACCTGTATATGGATCGACCTAGATATCTTGAAGCCCTCCATAGATAAAACGATCGACCGCTTGATTGATATAGTGCCACCGAGAACAAGACTCAAGAATATACTCTCTAGTACCTGGGTAATCGAGTAGTACGACTAAGGGTATGGTCTATCCTCCTTAGTTGGTGCCCTGAGATATTGGGATGAGTACTATTATTCGACCCCGCAGGTATATCAGAGAGATATAGCATAGGGAAAACCATTGTCTGTAGAAACCCTAAACACCCTAACCCTTGGGACAAAAATAGAGTAGAAACATTACAAACAATATATATTGCCATGCAACCTTGCCTCCTGCATTCAGGTTGCAAAATTCCTACTCATTTCTTCCTGTTAAGAATTTGGCCATTTCGTCACTGCAGTATTATTCAGATCGAAGTATAAGTCCACATGAGTAAAAAAAAGTCTGGATCTTGTCTGCACAATTATTTGAGACCTATCCCATTGTATTCCTCTGTTCGCCCTTATCGCATTCATACCTATCATTTTTCAACAATTTTTTTCCCCGTGGAACTGACCCCTTACCGACACCCTTATTTGGAACCTATCCCATTTAATTCCTCTCTTTGCACTGATAGTAGTGGTATTATTCACCAATAACCCCTTTCTGCGCGGTCCCACTTCCACCCTTGTCCCATCCCCATGGCCCACACCTGCAGGAAAGACTGGGAACAATGTCTCACTACCTTGGACAAGGCTAATGACCAAACCCAGATTGATATTTCTTTCATTACTTCCAGTATTACTAAACTCAACTCCCGACTTGCTTTGGTCAAATCACTTCCCACATCCATCACTCAATTGACCGCCATGTGTCAGCAATGCTAGGATACTGTGAACAATTTGACCGTCTTGTTTAAGTTGACCCCAGATCCCTTCTCTTCTTCCACATCTTATAACCTTGACGATCCTAAATCCTCTGAGTCCACATATTTTCCTTCCAACCACTTTCAGCAGGACCTGTGTCCCCCTCGTGTGGAGGTGAACGAATTTGATGGCTTAGATCCCATAGGCTGGGTCACTCAAATGGAACACTATTTCTCTTTGTACGGCATTACTCATGAGTTGGCCAAACTCAGGTATGGTGTTCTCCATCTAGATCTAAAACGTTGGCAATGGTGGTAATGGAGAAAAATTCCCGTCAAGGGTATGTGGCTTGGACACAATTTGTTGCAAACATTTATGAACACTTTGACACCGACACACACCATTTAGGCCGTTTGACCAAGTTGAAACAATATGGCATTGTGGAAGACTTTATAACTTCTTTTGAGGGCATGTCTGATGCTTTTTTCTAAGAATGCTTTATCAATGGCCTCAATGATGAGATTCATGCCCATGCCCTCATGGATCGCCCTCAAAGTTGGGTGGAAACTACCAAAAGAGCTAAGGAAGCACGAAAAGTTGTCTCTTCCCAAACTAGAAAACCATCCTTTTTTCCCCGCCCTAAACCCAACACTACAACCCCTCCTTCCACTCCACTGACGATCCAAAAATTGACTTGGGAAGAAATGGATAAACACCAACTCAAGGGACTTTTTTATAATTGTGATGAAAAATATTTTCCGGGGCACATGTGTAAGTAACAAAATCTTTTTATGGCCATCCTTGAGGATGTTTCGTAAGAAACTGTCGAGGCCCCCCTTATGGTCAAGTTTCCAGAGCCAACTGATATTACTCCACCCTCAGACCCCCCTGAAGTTGAACCAGTCATTTCACTGGATGCTCTCACTGCATTCTTTGCTCCCCAAACCCTAAAGCTAATTGGTTACATTAAGAATGGGAAGGTCATCATCCTCATTGACAGTGGTAACATCCATAATTTTATTCATCCCTGCATTGCCCAAGAAACTAATTGCTATATATGTGCAGTCAAAAACTTTCAAATCATGATTGCCAATGGTGGTTCCATGAAATGTGAGGGGCATTGTGAAAATGTGCGTCTCCAAATTGGTCAGTACCACATGAAATATCATATGTTTGCTATCGACATGGGTGGTTGTGGCATTATGCTTGGTGCATAATGATTACCAACTCTTGGTCCCATCCTTATGAATTTTAAGGAATTAACCATGCAATTTAGCCACGAGGGACAACAATATAAGTTCCAAGGCATCACCACCGACTCCCCTAAAATCATCAGTGCCCATCACATGGAAAATATCCTCAAGAAATGTCATTTCGACATTTTTGCACAACTCTATTCCATTTGCGCCACTGAGACACCCTCTGTGCATCCTGAACTCCATGCCATCATCTCCAAACATCAAGATATTTTTTCCACTATTTAGGTACTTCCCCCTTGTTGTGGTGTTCATGCTCATTCCATTCCCCTAGTACCTAACAACCTTCCTCACAATGTTCTCCCTTATCGTCATCCCTTTTCCCAGAAAAATGAAATTGAGAAAATTGTTCAAGAATTTCTCCCTGCGTGTTATCCGTCCTCGTACCAGCCCCTACTCTTCTCCTGTGGTCATGGTACTTAAGAAAGAAGGCTCTTGGTGCATGTGTCTTGACTTTCATTCTCTCAAAAAACTCACCATCAAAGACAAATTTCCCATCCATGTCATTGATGATCTCTTGGATGAATTAAGCGGTGCCCAATTCTTTACTAAACTTGATCTCCGTTCTGGCTACCACCAGATACGTATGAAGGAGGCATACATTCCTAAGACCACCTTTTGAACTCATGAGGGGCACTATGAGTTCTTGGTCATTCCCTTTGGCTTGTGTAATTCTCCCTCCACTTTCCAGAGCCTCATGAATCATGTCTTTCATCCTTTTCTACGCCATTTTGTCTAAGTCTTCTTTGATGATATTCTCATGTATAGTAAAACATGGAAAACCCATCTTGCCATGTGGATCAAGTTCTTCATCTACTCTCTCAACACCAAATTTTCCTCAAACAAACTAAATATGATTTTGGAGCCTCAAAAGTGGAGTACTTGGGTCATATTGTTGGCAAGGATGGTGTCAGGGTGGATCCTAAGAAAATTGAAGCTATGAAGGATTGGCCTCATCCCAAGAATCTCAAGAGCTTGCGTGGGTTTCTCAGTTTAATAGGCTATTATCACAAGTTTGTTAATAATTATGGAAAAATTGTGGTGCCTCTCATTGCTCTCCTTAAAAATAATACTTTCATTTGGAATCCAACAACTGATCACTGCTTCCAAGCCTTGAAAGAGGCTATGTGCACTACTCTTGTCCTAACCCTTCCTGACTTCAGAAAGACCTTTGTCCTAGAATGCAGTGCTTTAGGGAAAGGAATTGGCGCTGTCCTTATTCAAGATGGCGGACCTTTGGCCTTCACTAGCAAACAATTATCATAACACTATTTGGGTCAATCAATCTATGAAAAGGAAATGATGGCCATTCTGCATGCTGTGGATCTCTGGCGCCCTTATCTATTGGGGAAACACTTCCAAATTTAGATAGATCATCAGAGCCACAAGTATTTTTTGAAGCAACGAATTTCATCCATGGAGCAACAAAAATGGGTGACCAAGATATTTGGATATGTAATGTTCCCAAGCAGAGTTGTGAGGAACTTAAGGGTTTAATACTTGTTTGTGTGAGTTGTTTGTTGAATATTTTTTGAAGATTGTTTTCCCGAGAGTTGCCTTGGAGTTGCTTCTAGGGGTTTTATAGAATATAGAGGACATTATGGAATAATAATAGATGAAACCATAATATACAAGAGAATAACACAATGAAATAGCCACAAACTTAGATCTGACATTTATTTATTATATAAGCTTACCTCCATACAAGAGATATACAAATATGGAAAATATAGAAGATATGGTTGAAGATTCCTCCAAGATACAATAAAGAGAGAGTTGTGAGTCCTCATAGACCTCCAATGGAAGCATGGAAGTCTAGACAAGATCAATTTCTTTCCCTTCTTCAATCTGGCACCCATATCTGGTTGAGTTGTGTACCACCTGGCTGTAGAGATCCCAAGAAATTCGGCCTCTTCAGATCTAGCCTGCAAACCCTTGAGAATTGATGTAGAACTTTCTATATGGGGATGTGAAACACATATGATGAGATCCTTCAGTTGTAATGTGATATCTAACCCTTCAACTCACTAAATCACCAAGAGACAATGCACCTCCTTCAGAAATTCGCCAAGCCAAGAGAAATTATAAATATGTAGATAAAATCCCTCAAGAATCGATGAGAAAAGGCACTATGATGATGGAAAATCCTCTTGGAATAAGTTTGGCCTCATATCTTCCTTTCCCTACTCAGATCAAACTATTTCTTCTCCTACAATGCTCCCTATTTGTAGAAAACCCCCAAAATTGAGCGCTGCTTCCACAATAAACTTTCGAACTTGATACGAAACTGAGTAGAATGGTGAGGGTGGGATATTTCACCACCTTGGCCAAGATTGGAACAGGAACAAAGGAATATTTAACCTCCTTGCTGATCTCTAGGGTTTGTTTACTCAAAACCCTCAAAATGTCTAAGCTACAGAGCTTAAATATGCAAAATGAGAAATGACATGAATGAGGAGTGAGGCATCCTCCTCTCCTTTTCTACCTCCATCTTATAATTTTCACTTAAAATATTTAATCGGCTTATAATGTTATTCACTTTATTTCCTCGTGTTAGCCAATTAGCTTTTTATTTTCCTTTTTGATAAAGTCAATTTAATAATATAACTTTTAGCTCCTTAGTGACCATTTTTGCGCCTCTTAGTCCCCTTTATCCATAAGACTATAGTCTATAGGGGAAAAATAGACTACTAAGTCTCTCAATAACCCTTTCAAGAGGAGGGGAACATTACAGTCTCCCCTGATGGGAATTGCTTGCTCAGAACCGATTCTGAATCTGTCTGCTAGAGAACCTGTTCACTTTCCCAAGTGGCATCATCTATAGGCGAATTATTCCATTTGATGAGATATTCCTTGAAGTGCCTGTTCCTTAACCTTTTCGCTCTCACATCCAAGATATCCTATGGAATCAAGATCAATTTTCCTTCTTCATCTCCTGGAGGTAATCCCTCATTAGCTACAATATGCTTCCCCAATGCCCTTTTAAGGTAAGATACATGGAAGACATTATGGATTTTACTTCCCTGTGGTAACTCTAACTCATATGCGACTGCCCCCACCTTCCTTTTCACCTTGTATGGCCCATAAAAGCGGGGTTTGATCTTCTCAGTGCCATTTTTCTTTATGGATTCCTTCCTATATGGTTGGAGCCTCAAATAGCCTAAGTCCCCCACCTAAAAAGTACGCTCCACTATGTGTCTATCTGCATAAAGATTCTGTTGTTTTTGAGCCCTTTGCAAATGATCTTTGAGCTCTCTAAGTATGCCCCAATTTTCATGTATCCACTCCTTAGCCATAAGAGCTCTAATGTCTCTAAACACAATATCTACAAAAGTGAGGGGGTCATAACCATATAAAGCTCTGAAAGGAGACATGCCAATGGACATGTGGTAAGTGGTGTTGTAGCAATATTGTAATATCCCAGTTTTGATCCCTATGAATTAGAATGTATTATGTAAATTTGATTTAGGATGGTGAGCCAGTAAAGTTGGAATGAGGTTGGAGTGCCTAGAAATGTAATACATCTATATATATTAATAAAATACATCGATGGCTGTAAGACAAACAAGGTCAATATATAGGGGGCTATGATTCCACGAGAGAGGGGGATTAAGTGGCTAAGTCATTTTATTATATTTTATTTACCCATAATTGATTTTATGGAGAAAAGTGGTTACATAAGCTTCTTGGGGAGGCCATGGGTTCTTGATTTCATGTAATTATATAAACAACTCTTTGGGTTGTTTGGGTGTTCACTTGATGTTCTCCATTCACTCTTATACTCTTCTCCCTCTTTCATTCTTGGTTCCTCATTCTTGCTAATTCATGTGCTCTTGGTCTGTGTATGGAAATGAATCGATGGAAGAGGAGAGCCATTTCTAGATGGTTGTAATAAATTATTGATCATTATAGGAGGGAATGGATTCCTGAGTGCATGAGATTGATGGTAGCTCAGAAAGAACTGTCCACAACTGAGAATCCTTGGATTTTCCAGCAAGGAGATTTCCTGACTAGTAGCACTAGATCCCTAGAGAGAAATTGAACAACTTGAGGTACTGGATGGCAGAGAAAGGTGTTCATTTATTTTGGTTATATAGGCTGAAGGGGAAAGAGAGTTGGAAATTAGGATTTGCTGTGTGGTTGGGAAACCTGAGAGTTAGTTAGCCAACTGTTGCATGTTTTAGATTTGGCCTAGGACCCGTCCTTGTGGATTCATAGCCCTGGCTCGAGGGTGACCTGCTATTGAGAGTAAATGAACAACAATGTCTATGGTTGGGAGGAACGTCCTTGGTCTGCAACTAGTTGGTGAGTGTTTACTAATTAAATATAAGTTCTCTCTGTGTTTTATTTATATTTATATTCCGCTGAGTATTATTATTATCTCTGAGATTCATATTTATAATGTGCTTGCTTGTTGGTTATTGTTGTGCATGGTACAATGTTCCTTTATTGGATGATTTGGCATGAATCTTGGTTATTGCATGTGTGATTATTGCAATATTTCATGCTTCTTTTCGAATTAATTATTATTAGAATTCGAGATCAATTTAGAAGTGTGTTCTTGAGTAGCGTTCCCAACCTGTTGTTGGCTGGGTACGTTACATATTGGTATTAGATCTTTTGGTTGAAACATCGTACTGACATGGGTAAGATTTGGTGCGAATCAGGCAGATTCGCTGTTACAGATTTAGTTGGTACAAATTTGGTGGAAAATTAGAGAGAAGATCCCCAAATTCGTGGGTAGATTCGAGTTTTAAATAATTCAGATTGTTTGAGAAGTTTAATGGATTCAATCTGAAGAGTTGCAGAGCCGAATTTGATCTGGAAGGTCAAGAAAATTCATATTTTAATGGTTGCTGTAGCGCGGGGCAAAGTTCAGAGGATTGACGTCCAATATCGTGTTCGATCTTGAGATCAACAACCCAGATTCATTGTTGAAAAATTTAAAATCGTAATGTTTTCGAAGTTTGACAAGTTAACAGATTGATGGATGAGATTCATTTCAGTGGTTGGAAAAATAATGTAGATCGACGGTCCAGATTCGTCGAGGAATTTTGCCGAAATTTCTAAGTTTTGAAATTCGCCAATAGAAATCTCCGGTCGCCGACGACCGATGGTCGACATAATTTAGCGAAGTTTTCAGTTTGTCAATAGAAATCTCTGATTGCAGACGACCGATGGTCGTGAATCGACGAGTTTTGGTGAAGTGTTGAAGTTCATTAAGAGGCATATCTGATCATCGATGGTCGATGGATCGTGGATCGATGAGTTTGGCGAAGTGTTGAAATTCGACCAAATGACATTGGAGATCGACGATGGCCAATGAATTGGGGATCGACGAATTTGGGTGAAGTTTCATTCTACCGAAGGAAATATCTGACCGCCGATGGCCGATGGAGAAGGAAAGTTGATGATGTGTCATGCCATATTAGCCCAATTGATGCCTTAGGATGATGTGTCATGCCGCGTCAACATCCACACGTCATGCCACGTCAACATAGTTTACACGCCAGCGAAGGGATAGTTGACTGCCGATGGTCAAGGTTCGACGAGATTTGTGGGAAATCTGGGTTTTTCGGGGAAGATGACCGATGACCGATGGCTGGTGATTGGGCATCCACGAGATTCATGGGCAAATTTTGGTTGCGGAGAAAAAACGACCAATGACCGATGATCGGTGATTGAGCGTTGCGGAGATCAGTGGGAAGATTTGGTTCGCACAGTGAAATCATGGATTCTCAATCGCAGATTGTCGATAGAAAGAATATTAATGGTCCAGAATGCTTCCAATTTGGGATCGACGGTGCAAATAAGACTTAGGAAAAATTGTTCCACAGTTTCAAAAAACAAATAAAATAAGTCTGGAGCCATTTTCGTATTTTTGCCATAACTGGAGCATATTAATTCTGATTGAGATGAAAATTATGGGTTTTGTCTGCAGAGAGAATATATACAAACGTTGCAGAGAGGGTCATTGTCGAATTTTGTTTGGATTGGTCAGAAAATGCAAAATAGTGGTTTTTAAAGATCTGGGTCCAGATCATTGGAAACGTTCAAGATTAAGCTGAAACTCTTGGAGAGAGTCCAGAAAATAGACATGTAAATAACCCTTGAAGGAACTAAATAAATCCTAAGGGGATTGGAATGGGGATGCGTAAATAGGCCAAAATACACTATTCCAGGCCACTTTTTGGGGATTTTTGAGATTTTCAGAGGAAAAGTGACCCTAAATGATAAAAATGAAAATTTTTATTTACTCAAAATTTTATATGCTCATTGATACAAACAACTTTGGTGTATTTAAATAACTTCCCACATCCATCACTCAATTGACCACCATGTGTTAGCAATGCCAAGACGCTGTGAGCAATTTGACCATCTTGTTTAAGCTAACCCTAGATCCCTTCTCTTCTTCCACACCTTATAACCTTGACGGTCCCAAATCCTCCAAGTCCACATCTTTTCCTTCCAACCACTTTCGGCAGGAGCTGTGTCCCCCTCGTGTGGAGGTGAACGAATTTGATGGCTTAGATCCCACAGGCTGGGTCACTCCAATGGAACACTATTTCACTTTGCATGACATTACTGATGAGTTGGCCAAACTCAGGTATGGTGTTCTCCATCTAGATCCAAAACGTTGGCAATGGTGGCAATATAGAGAAATTCCCGTCAAGGGTATGTGGCTAGGACACAATTTTTTGCAGAGACTTATGAACGCTTTGACACCGACACACACCATTTAGGCCGTTTGACCAAGTTGAAATAGTCTGGCACCGTGGAAGACTTTATAACTGCTTTTGAGCGATTGCATTTCCTCACGGAGGGCATGTATGATGTTTTTTTCTAAGTATTCTTTATCAATGGACTCAATGATGAGATTTGTTCCCATGTCCTCATGGCTCACCGTCAAAGTTGGGTGGAAACTACTAAAAGAGCTAAGGAAGCACAACAAATTGTCTCTTCTCAAACCAAAAAACCATCCTTTGTTCCCCGCCCTAAACCCACCACTCCAACCCCTCCTTCCACTCCACTGAAGAGCCAAAAATTGACCTGGGAAGAAATGGATAAACACCAACTCAAGGGACTTTTTTATAATTGTGATGACAAATATTTTCCGGGGCATATGTGTAAGGAACAAAATATTTTTATTTCCATCTTTGAGGATGTTTCAGAAGAAGCTGTTGAGGCCCCACTGTGGTCGAGTTTCCATAGACAACTGATATTACTCTTCCCTCAGACCCCCCTGAAGTTGAACCGATCATTTCACTGAATGCTCTCACTGGATTCTTTGCTCCCCAAACCCTAAATCTAATTGGTTACATTAAGAATGGGAAGGTCATCCTCATTGACAGTGGTAACACCCATACTTTTATTCATCCCTGCATTGCCCAAGAAACTAATTTCTATATATGTGTAGTCAACAACTTTCAAATCATGATAGCCAATGGTGGTTCCATGAAATGTGAGGGGAATTGTTAAAATGTACGTCTCCAAATTGGTCAGTACCACATGAAATATCATATGTTTTCTATCAACATGGGTGGTTGTGGCATTGTTCTTGGTGCATAATGATTACAAACTCTTGGTCCCATCCTTATGGATTTTAAGGAATTAACCATGCAATTTATCCAGGAGGGCCAACAATATAAGTTCCATGGCATCACCACCGACTCCCCTGAAATCATCAGTGCCCATCACATGGAAAAGCTCCTCAAGAAAGTTCATTTCGACATTTTTTCACAACTCCATTCCATTTGCGCCACTGAGACATCCTCTATGCATCCTGAACTCCAATCCATCATCTACAAACATCAAGATATTTTTTCCACTCTTTAGGGACTTCCCCCTTGTTGTGGTGTTATTCCATTCCGCTAGTACCCGAAAACCTTCCTCCCAATGTTTTCCCTTATCGTCATCCATTTTCCCAGAAAAATGAAATTGAGAAATTTGTTCAAGAATTTCTCCTTGCGGGTGTTATCCACCCTCGTACCAGCCCCTACTCTTCTCATGTGGTCATGGTACTTAAGAAAGAAGGCTCTTGGTGCATGTGTCTTGACTTTGATGCTCTCAAAAAACTCACCATCAAAGACAAATTTCCCATCCCTGTCATTGATGATCTCTTGGATGAATTAAGCGGTGCCCAATTCTTTACTAAACTTGATCTCCATTCTGGCTACCACTAGATACATATGAAGGAGGCATACATTCCTAAGACCGCCTTTCAAACTCATGAGGGCCATTATGAGTTCTTGGTCATGCCCTTTGGCTTGTGCAATTCTCCCTCCACTTTCCAGAGCCTCATGAATCGTGTCTTTCATCCTTTTCTATGCCATTTTGTATAAGTCTTCTTTGATGATATTCTCATCTATATTAAACATGGAAAACCCGTCTTGCCATGTGGATCAAGTTCTTCATCTACTCTCTCAGCACCAAATTTTCCTCAAACAATCTAAATATGCTTTTGGAGCCTCAAAAGTGGAGTACTTGGGTCATATTGTTGGCAAGGATGGTGTCAGGGTGGATCTTAATAAATTCGAAGCTATGAAGGATTGGCCTCATCCAAGGAATCTCAAGGGCTTGTGTGGGTTTCTCAGTTTAACAGGCTATTATCACAAGTTTGTTAATAATTATGGAAAAATTGTGGCGCCTCTCATTTATCTCCTTAAAAATAATACTTTCATTTGGAATCCAACAACTGATCACTGCTTCCAAGCCTTGAAAGAGGCTTTGTGCACTACTCTTGTCCTGACCCTTCCTGACTTCAGAAAGACCTTTGTCCTAGAATGCGATGTTTTAATGAAAGGAATTGGCGTTGTCCTTATGCAAGATGGATGGCCTTTGGCCTTCACTAGAAAACAACTATCATAGTACTATTTGGGTCAATCAATCTATGAAAAAGAAATGATGGCCATTCTGCATGCTGTGGATCTCTGGCGCCCTTATCTATTGGGGCAACACTTCCAAATTAAGATAGATCATCAAAGCCACAAGTATTTTCTGAAGCAAAGAATTTCATCCATGGAGCAACAAAAATGGGTGACCAAGCTATTTGGATATGTAATGTTCCTAAGCAGACTTGCGAGGAACTTAGTGGTTTAATACTTGTTTGTGTGAGTTGTTTGTTGAATATTTTTTGAAGATTGTTTTCCCCAGAGTTGCATTGGAGTTGCTTCTAAGGGTTTTATAGAATATAGAGGATATATATGGAATAGTAATAGATGAAACAATAATGTACAAGAGAATAACACAATGAAATAGCCGCAAACTTAAATCTGACCTTTATTTATTATATACGCTTACCTCCATACAAGAGATATACAAATATGGAAAATATAGAAGAAATATAGAAGCTATGGTTGAAGATTCCTCCAAGATACAATAAAGAGAGAGTTGTGAGTCCTCATAGACCTCCAATGGAAGCATGGAAGTTTGGACAAGATCAATTTCTTTCCCTTCTTCAATCTGGCACCCATATCTGGCTGAGTTATGCACCACCTGGCTATAAAGATCCTAGGAAATTTGACCTCTTCATATTTGGCCTCCAAACCCTTGAGAATTGATGTCGAACTTTAGATATGGGGATGTGGAACACATATGATGAGATCCTTCAACTATAATGTGAGATTTAACCCTCCAACTCACTAAATCACCAAGAGACAATGCGCCCTCCTTCAGAAATTCACCGAGCCAAGAGAAATAATAAATATGTAGAGAAAATCCCTCAAGAATTGATGAGAAAAGGCACTCTGATGATGGAAAATACTCTTGGAATAAGTTTGGCCTCATATATTCCTTTCCCTACTCAAATCAAACTCTTTCTTCTCCAACAATGCTCCCTATCTGCAGAAAACCCCCAAAATTGTGCCCTGCTTCCACAATACACTTTTGAACTTGAACTGAAACTAAGTAGAATGGTGAGGGTGGGATCTTTCACCACCTTGGTCAAGATTGGATCAAGAACAAAGGAATATTTAAGCTCTTGGCTGATCTCTAGGGTTTGTTTACTCAAAACCCTCAAAACGTCTAAGTTGCAGAGCTTAAATATGCAAAATGAGAAATGACATGAATGAGGAGTGAGGCGTCCTCCTCTCCTTTTCTACCTCCATCTTATAATTTCCACTTAAAATATTTAATTGGATTATAATGTTATTCAATTTATTTCCTCATCTTAGCCAATTAGCTTTTTATTTACCTTTTTGATAAAGTCACTTTAATAATATAACTTTTAGCTCCTTAGTGACCATTTTTGTGCCTCTTAGTCCCCTTTATCCATGAGACTATAGTCTAGAGGGGACAACTAGACTACTAAGTATCTCAAGAACCCTTTCAAGAGGAGGGGAAAATTACAATCTCCCATGATGGGAATTCCTTTCCCACAACCGATTCTGAATCTGTCTGCTAGAGAACCTGTTCACTTTCCCAAGTGGCATCCTCTATAGGAAAATTATTCCATTTGATCAAATATTCCTTGATGTGCCTGTTCCTTAACATTTTCACTCTCACCTCCAAGATATCTTATGGAATCAAGATCAATTTTCCTTCTTCATCTCCTGGAGGTAATCCCTCATTAGCTACAATATGCTTCCCCAATTCCCTTTTAAGGCATGATACATGGAAGACATTATGGATTTTACTTCCCTGTGGTAACTCTAACTCATATGTGACTGCCCCCACCTTCCTTTTCACTTTGTATGGCCCATAAAAGCGGGGTTTGAGCTTCTCAGTGCCATTTTTCTTTATGGATTCCTTCCTATATGGTTGGAGCCTCAAATAGACTAAGTCCCCCACCTCAAAAGTACGCTCCACTATGTTCCTATCTGCATATAGCTTCTGTTGGTTTTGAGCCGTTTGAAAATGATCTTTGATCTCTCTAAGTATGTCCTAGTTTTCCTGTATCCACTCCTTAGCCATATGATCTCTACTATATCTAAACACAATATCTACAAAAGTGAGGGGGTCATAACCATATAAATCCCTAAAAGGAGACATGCTAATGGACATGTGGTAAGTGGTGTTGTAGCAATATTGTAACATCCCAGTTTTGATCCCTATGAACTAGAATGTATTATGTAAATTTGACTGAGGATGGTGAGCCAGTAAAGTTGGAATGAGGTCGGAGTGCCTAGAAATGTAATACATCTATATATATTAATAAGATACATCGATGGCTGCAAGACAAACAAGGACAAGATATAAGGGGCTATGATTCCACGAGAGAGGGGGCTGAAGGGGATAAGTCATTTTATTATATTTTATTTACCCATAATTGATTTTATGGATAAAAGTGGTTACATAAGCTTCTTGGGGAGGCCATGGGGTTCTTGATTTCATGTAATTATATAAAAAACTCTTTGGGTTGTTTGGGTGTTCACTTGATCTTCTCCATTCACTCTTATACTCTTCTCCCTCTTTCATTATTGGTTCCTCATTCTTGCTAATTCGTGTGCTCTTGGTCTGTGTATGGAAATGAATGGATGGAAGAGGAGAGCCATTTCTGGATGGTTGTAATAAATTACTGATCATTCTAGGAGGGAATGGATGCCTAAGTGCATGCAATTGATGGTAGCTGGGAAAGAACTGTCCACAACTGAGAATCCTTGGATTTTCCAACATGGAGATTTCCTGACTAGTAGCACTAGATCCCTAGAGAGAAATGGAACAACTTGAGGGATTTCATGGCAAAGAAAGGTGTTCATTTATTTGGGTTATGCAGGCTGAAGGGGAAAGAGAGTTGGAAATTAGGATTTGTTGTGTGGTTGGGAAACCTGAGAGCTAGTTAGCCAATTGTTGTGTGTTTTAGATTTGGCCTATGACCCGTCCTTGTGGATTCATAGCCTTGGCTTGAGGGTGACCTGCTGTTGAGAGTAAATGAACAACAATGTCTATGGTTGGGAGGAATGTCCTTGGTCTGCAACTAGTTGGTGAATGTTTACTAATTAAAGATAAGTTCTCTCTGTGTTTTATTTATATTTATATTCCGTTAAGTATTATTATTATCTTTGAGATTCATATTTATAATGTGCTTGCTTGTTGGTTATTGCTGTGCATGGTATGATGTTCCTTTATTGGATGGTTTGGCATGAATCTTGATTATTTCTTGTGTGGTTATTGCAATCTTTCACACTTCTTTTCGAATTAATTATTATCAGTATTCAAGATTAATTTAGAAGTGTGTTCTTGAGTAGCATTCCCAACCTGTTGGTGGCTAGGTACGTTATAGATTGGTATCAGATCTTCTGGTTGAAACACCGTACTGATATGGATCAAAATGGGTGCGAATCGGGCAGATTCGCTATTACAGATTCAATTGGTACACATTTGGTGGAAAATTAGAGATAAAATCCCCAAATTCGTGGGCAGGTTTGAGTTTTAAATAATTCAGATTGTTTGAGAAGTTTAATGGATTCAATCTGAAGAGTTGCAGAGCCAAATTTGATCTGGAAGTTTGGGAAAATTCATATTTTAATGGCCACTGTAGCGTGGGGAAAAGTTCAGAGGATCGACATCCAAGATCATGTTCGATCTTGAGATCAACGACCTAGATTCATTGTTGAAAAATTTAAAAATAGCAATGTTTTTGAATTTTGACAAGTTAGCAGATTGATGGATGAGATTCATTTCAGCGGTTGGAAAAATAAGGTAGATCGACGATCTAGATTCGTCGAGGAATTTTGATGAAATTTCTTAGTTTTGAAATTCGCCTATATAAATCTCCGGTTGCCAACGACCGATGGTCAACATAATTTGGCTAAGTTTTCAGTTTGTCAATAGAAATCTCCGATGGTCAGGAATTGATGAGTTTTGGTGAAATGGTGAAGTTCACTAAGAGGCATCTCTAATCACCGATGACCGATGGATCGTGGATTGACGAGTTTGGCGAAGTGTTGAAATTCGACCAAATGACATTGGAGATTGACGATGGCTGATGGATTGGGGATCGATGAATTTGGGTGAAGTTTCATTCGACTGAAGGAAATTTCTGACTGCCTGATCAGAATCTGGACCTGGGGTCAAATTTTAGCCCAAAAATCAAAGTGTTCATAATCACTTCAAAACGAATAGGAGCGTAGACCTTGTCGTCATGAACCCAACGCACTTCGAATGGGGTCAAACGAACATCAGACGAGTGAGATATTGCATTATGTTCGATTTGCCAAACAGACAAAAAAATGCTGACTGTACAATCCATACATGTGATGACGTGGCAGGTCCGTACCTCACACATGGAATCTCTTACGTGTCGTATTCTGACATGGCAAGTGGTGACATGGAAAGTTTTGATTTGATATATGCTTGGGTGAATGACGTGATGACACGTGGTGCTTTATTGGCAAATTGGAAGGTGCCACGTGGCACCCTGTTATTGTTTTGGTGTATAAATTTTTATGGAGTCCACGGGGGTTGAACCCTAGACCTCCCACCATATGCAAAGTCTTAGCAAAGGCTACCCTGCCAACGTGCCACGCTGTTGTTTCTTAACACTATATGTTTTAAATTTTATTTAAATTAACACCATGGTTATGGTAAGTCAAAAGTTTATGGAGTTCGTGGGGTTTGAACCCCGGACCTCCCCCACAATGCAAAGATTTAACAGAGGCTGCCCAACTGGCGCGCCCTTATGTTATTCCTTACCATACAATGGATTACATTGTATTTAAATGTGCATTATTTTCTAATGGGCGCAGGGTCCGGGCTGGCGCTTTGCCCCAACCCCCGGTCGTGGTGCGTTCCACATGCGACTACACCTCAAAACCAAGTCACACACCCAACGGTCATGCATCTTCCCTTTGTATATGTCCGCCACTTGTCTGGTTATCATGCCATTTGGCATTGGAGCCCCTTTTGCGTGTTAAGACTTGGCCACATGGCCCCATGCGCCCAACGCCTCCGTCCTTGGGGGCGCAAGATCCGCTAATGGTGCGGCATTTTCGCACCAATCTCAGGAACGACGCGCGTGTTGGGTTTAGGCATGGGAAATGCCCAGAAGCCAGGTTACTTTAGTGTGTAAAATTTTATGGAGTCCGTGGGATTCGAACCCCGAACCTCCATGCACCATGCAAAGACTTGGCAAAGGCTGGGCTGCCAACATGCCCACGCTTTAGTTCTTAACTATATTAGTTTTAAAATATATTTAAAATGGAATATATGTATAGTAAATGATATGATCGTAATGGTCATCACCTACTTGATCTAGCACTCCTGCGACTAATACCTCTGAGGCGAACATATACAAAATGTAATCCCTATAAAAGTCCCGGGGACTAATCAAGGGTGATTTTTCGAGTGCTTCTTTGAGTGAGTCAAAAGTGGTTTGGGCATGTTGATCCCAATAGAATGGGATATCAACCGTAGCAGGTGTAGGAAGTTGTGGGTGTAGATTGCATAGTCAGGATGAGGTTTCATAGGAAATTAGCCTTTCCTTGGAGGATTTGCAATTGGTGCAAGTTTTTTGGAGGAGGAATCTCATTGATTGCTTAGAATTTCAAAGGATCAACTATGATTCCCTGCTCAGAAATGGTGAAACCCAGTAGGAGTCCAACTGTGACGCAAAAAATGCATTTGAGGGGGTTTAATCGAATGTTGTACCTACGACATTGTTGAAAGACAAGCCATAAATCATATAAATGTTGGGATCGCTTCTTGGAGCGAGTGGTGAAATCATCCAAGTAAGCTAAGATGATATGGGAGAGATCATGGAAAGCATACATCATGGCTTGTTGAAAAGTGGCACCTGCATTTTTTAGCCCAAATGAGATGATGCAATAGGCGGATGTGCCCTAAGGGGTGGTGAATGCAGTCTTGTATTGGTCTGTATGACATATTTGGATTTGATTGTAGCAGGAGAATCTGTCCATTAATGAAATGATTTCATGTTCGGTGCAAGTGTCAATTACCTAATCGATGAATGGTGTTGGGAAATTTGCCTTGGGACAATCTTGATTGAGGTCTTGGAAATTAGTACAGACCCAAATTGTTCCTTGTTTCTTGTTGACAGGGACATGGTTTGAGACCCAAGACATGTACACAATGGGGTAAATGGACCCAGTAGAATGTAACTTATCGATCTTGACTTTGATAACCATGGCCTTTGAAGGGTGTAAAGGTCGTTTCTTTTGACGAACGAGGGTGACATCGGGTCATGCGTCGATACGATGTTTGACAAAGGCTAGATCTAATCCATGCATTTCTATGTATGACCATGCAACAACATCCTGAAACTCGTGAAAGAGGAATTGGTAAGATGTGATCTCTTCAGGAGAACATGCAGCACTGAGAGTGATTTATTCAACTACTCCTAGTCTGACAAAGATGTCGATTTTTATTGTAGGAGAGATGTTAGCCATGTTCTCCTATTCAAAAGTTTCAGGTGAGGGGATTGGGTTCTTGAACCAATCCACATGTCCCGAGGGAGTGAAATATTTGGTTTCAATCACATATACATGAGTGTATAGGTGGTGTTGAAATGCTTCTTGTGATAAGAAGAAAGATTGGTGGTGCATGGAATCCAAAGGAAAATATGGTGTTGTCATGGCCTATAAGATTTCTTCGTTGGATTGGAAGATGAATGAATATAATGGGTCGTCAGAGGTATGAGCATGCGAATGGGATGTGGTGGCATCCGAGGTATGATCCAAATTGGTGATGAGGTTGTTGTCTAAGGATGGTTGCGAAGATGTATATGGATAGACATTGTTTCCTGCCTTGATGAGTGGCTTGGTGGGAGGGGGTGTAGGTACTTCACTAGACGACGTGAACCATATATCAATACACATGTATCGATTATGTATGATGGGGGGAGGAAGAATCTCATGGAAAATACTTAGAGGTGAATTAGGTGGGTTCAACGAGAAGTGTTCTGACTGTCGTGGTATCCGTATGGATGGTGGTGCCAAATATAGGGATTCTTTCTTTGACAATGGGTCAATGGGGTTGACTTGAGGGGGTAACATAGTCTAGTGTTGAGGAAGTGAAGCTTGAAGGGATGTTCAAATATTTTGAAGGTTATTCATGCAATGATTATGATATTCGATAATGAGGGGGCACATGTATGTGAAATGGTCCATTTGGTGGCACAACGCACATGGGCATCTCATCATTTCATTTACTGACGTGGATACACAATTTATGTCAGTAATGCTAGCAATAGTGGGGGATGCTTGAGAGGGCTTAGGAAACAATTTTTTCCATATTGCTGCTAATGTTTCCTGGAATTAAGGGAGGGATGGGTAATGATGAGTGTAATGGCCATACTGTGAGCATATGGTGCATGCAAAATTGGTACAAAGACCTTTCTTGTGTGATGAGGAAGGTTCTGTAGTAGTGTTTGTGGTTGCCACTACTGGGGTAGTAAGTAATGGTGCAGTTTAGGAATTTGAATTAAATGGTGCAATTAAGGTAGCCCATGGCATAGGTTAGTAGAATGTATGGTGGTGCAAAGTGAGCATGAATTTGGGCTCTAGGATGATAAGGGAGAGTGGATTCCTTTTTCTTCTTGGTGCCCCTTTTGTTGGTAGTCTTTCCCCCAACTATGTGATCAATGGAAAGAGGTGGTGTTGGAACTATGGGTTGAGTGGGAAAAGAAGAGATGGGACTCGTACCATGGATGGTGGATCTAAATACCACACTGGGATAGCAATCACCATGTTTGGCAAGGTGGGGGTAGTAGTGAACTGATATGCTGACACGCCTGGTGGATGGTAAAATAATGGGATTTGGGTTAGGGCTTGCAGGACCATTTTCCAAATAGGTATTTTTCTAGTCATTGGTGGGTTGTGTTAAATGGGGGAACTTTTGAGAGAGGTTTGTGAAGTAGTCCCCTCAAGGGTTATTTGTGGTGTAGAGGTTTCCATGGAGGACGGAGGTGTGGGTTCTTTAAGAGAAGGATCATCAGGAATATCAATGACATCTGATGTAAATGCATAGACTTGAGTTGTGCTTATGGTAGGGAGGCTAGGTGGACTTCCTTGATAAGATTCCACTAATTATGGGTCTTGAAATATGTCTGGTCTGACATTAATGACTGGAAAGAGGTCGAAGATGACTCGTATGAGAGCGAGGATGTTGTTTATGCGCCCTGACTGATTAGGTTCATAGTGTGTCAATTGGTCGATGATGACTATCTTCCCATTGTGAGGGAAGATCATGGTGTGAAATACATAAGAAGAAACAAATTGCATGACATACATGTAGCTTTGTTCAAAGAGGATGTTTTAATCCAATTGGGAATCGATTACCTCGATGTCTATGAAAATTGTTTTCCCCCCTAGTTCAAATGGAACATTTTGGTAGAGGCCTTCAGGTTGTGATGGGTGACCATCGTATGCTTGAAGATTAATGGCCGACATGGGCATATTCGGTGATCCAAGTTGTTTCCATACAATTTTGGGCATAACACATGTAGATTCCCCTTCGCCTATGATACATCGATGTACTGTTATGTTTTGTATTTTGACCAGGATATGCAAAGTGACTAGCGATGGAAGGTGTGGTTCAAATTTATCCAAATCAAAAGGGATCAAACGAGTGTCTGATGTGATGAATTCCACCAACTGGGAGAGCAAGGTCTTTCACTTTTAAGGGCATGTTTGAAGAACCTCTAAGACGGGCATGGAAGTTAAGAATTGAGCCAAATCATCAATAAGGATATAGCTCTGTTATTTCCTAGCATGAGGGTTGTGTATGTTCCTACGTTGAGGTGGGTGGGGTACTTGGGTGGTTGATTCAGTGATAGGGTGGGGAATTATTAGATGTTGTCCTGCTGGTAATTGGGGTGAATCCGAGGTGTCAGGGTTAAGTTGGGAGGCATACTTTACTGATGGCTACGAGTTTGTAAGAGGATTTCCTCCTTCGTGGTGAGGAGTATGTTGCGGTCTACTGGATTTCTAGGTTGGGGTTGACCTGGGTGAGGATACTGTCCCATATCCTGATAGTGAGGGGTAGCTTCTAGATGAGTGTTAATGACTCCCTGATGAAGAATAAGATTTTACAGGACCGTTGGTTTTGGGGGTGGCAGGTAATTTTGAGGTACCTATGGTGGGCTGTGTAGGGTAGGGGGTTGTTGTGGATTCACAAATTCCTTCATCCATTTGTAATCGACAATCATGGGGAAACGATGAGTGTAATGACCGTATTAAACACATAGTGCACAAGGGAAATTGGTTATGAGATTTTTGTTTTTCCCTTGCCGTGGTTGGCCATTGTTATTTCCCCGTTAGAGATTTTGGTTAACTCATGATGGGGGTTTTTATTGTTATGAGTTTCCCCCTTGTCCTTGGTTGTTGTTATTTTTTTTCTTCCCCTTCTTCCAGTTATATTTGGATTGATTAGGGAGGTTTTCCATATTCAATTTTTCAAAGGCTTGGACTTTCTAAATAGGAGAAGGTTGAATAAAAATTACACCTGCCTATTGCTTTCCATGTTGAGGGAGACCAGGGAAAGGGTAATATGGATTACCTTGTGGGGGGACTCCGTATTGAGTGTATGAGGTGGATGTGCCACCCCCATTAATGGAGTTGTATGACGTGGTAGACGGTGGACCGGGAAGTGGTACTTGTACTTGGTTTGTTGGTGGTAAAAGTATGGTCCCTCCCATCGAGGGAGTAAGGTGGATAGTAAACAGGGTTGGAGGGAGGATAGTATGGGTTCCCCCCATATGGATGATGGTATTGGTTGGCCCCAAATGTGGGTACTAAGTGAGAATATGGGTTAAACTGGGCCATGGACCCAATCAATCCATCTACAACATGTGATGGTCCATGTTTGTGTTCTCCAAAGGGGAGAGGATGAGGAACATCTTGAAATACAAAGTATAAGTACCCTGATTGGAAGCAAACAAGGTCAAACTGTTGGGCCTTTGTGATGGTATCATCTTCACTTCAAGGAAAGGTAGTAGCCACATCTTTGGCAATGTCAGGGAATAATTATTTGAGGAACCAATCTAGTCATTGTTGGGGGGTGGTATTATCCTTGAAAATGCTTCTTCTCCGATGCCATTCATGAATATGATCAGCAATGTGGATGGTCATGGTTTGTTTAAATTCAAAAAGAATCTCCAAACCAATACTATGACGCACATGCAATTGAAAGAAGGATAGGAAGGCTTTCACCAATGATTCAAAGGTTGTGTGGGACCTCGATTTTGCATCCACATACCATTTGGTAGATGGATTAGTGAGTGTCCTTTAGAAAAATATCAAATGCATGGAATCATCCATGATGCTATTGGATGAGTACCATAGGTAAAAGGACATGATATGGTTGGATGGACATTCGTCCATTTTTCCTTCAAACTTTGGGATGCCAGAAGGTAACTTGGTGGGCATATTAGGCCAAGTGGGGTCATGTAAAATAGAGTCATTCATTAATTTGGTCAAATATGAGATGTTGAGTGATTCCAAATATGGCATGGAAAGGGGTGTTCCAACCATGGTGTGTGAGGGTTGAGAAGTATATCCTTGCAAGGAAGGTTGGGAACTTGTACCTTGTGAAGAAGGTTGAGCTCCTCCTCCTTGTGATGGAGAACTAGTGGGTGGGTTGTTTGGGATATTGGCACCAAGAAAGGTGGACCCAAGCAATGTGGATCCTAATACAGTTGCACTCACAGGTGTATGTGATGATTGAGTTGATGTGTTATCCAAATTGGTGACACCTCCCAATATTGGAGGGAGGTTCTGTAAGCATCTAGAACGATGAAGATTTTGTGGTTCCCCTATGATTATGGACTTGTTAAGGATGTGCGTGAGTGGTGATGAGAGAAATAAATAAACAAGTGATTTTTATATTGGTGGACTATCTTATCAATGTCATTTACAATTGCATGTAATCAATGATCATACATAAAACAACTAAAAAATCAACAATGTAGGGTAGTTTGGGTTTTTTCCTGGTGGGGGAAACAAAATAAAATGAATGTGGCCTAAAACACGTAACATCCTTCCTCTCAAAATAACGTTGGGGCTTCCAAAAGTACTCAACAATGGGGAAAGAACCCACCTGAAGAGGAACTAGTGAAGGTATGAAAAATCCATTATAATGAGGGGTGAAGGGAGCATATCCCGAAAGTACTGGTGATATTTACCAACATCCGATCAAAATATAATTGAGGTGTGATTGCATCCCACAACCACCACTTGGGTGAAGAAAACCTATATTTGGCAACTAAGCTACCTCTATCAAGCACACCATTTATATTTTTGGCCTAAGAAATGGGTCAAGGGCTGGATGCTTTCCAAGAGTTGGGTGACTCAAGGAGGCATGCATAGAACAACCGAACCTTGACCTTCGACCCTTCACAGGTATCCCCCTGCCTTATGGTGTAGGAATGCTTGATTTAGAGGATTTCAGTTCCCTATTTCACAACTTCTATGTTTCAATGAGAAATGATAATGATGAGTTATTTCGATGCCTATCCCCGAGATCTTAACTTAGACTATAACTTCTTTTTTTATTCCTCCCGTGGAGGTTAAAAATGAGTTTCTTAATAGTTTCTTTTAGGATTTGAAATGGGTTGAGAGATTGGGGTTATGAACCAATCTCATTCATTAAAGTGGTGTGAAAAAATTTCTAATGACAAATGAAAGCTTTCTGAATCTCCTAGATTGCTTGTGGGAATAGGGAAAATAGAACACTATGGTTTCAAGTATATAATAGATATTTTTGAGTGTGTGTTTGAGGTGCTCTTGTGTGCAAGAAGTGATGGTGTGAAATGATTTTCAATAAGTTAAGTTCAATATTTTTAACATGTGGACATCGCTTGGTCCTTTACAATTCTTATTTAACTCTAACTTACTAAATTTCAAGACAATCCTTGCAAAATTTTAAAAGCCCTAGATCACTAGCATGGTGGACATGCGGGTCCTTACTCTTTATCCTTTAAAATTCCTAGGAGGTTATCTGATCTAAGAAAAAATTGAAACTCTTCCTAGATTGCAAGCATGTGGGCATGTATGGGCCCTTACAAATTCTTTAAAGTTCCTAGGTTGTTTTTTGATTGCTTAAAAAGCTTTGAAACTATCCTAGGATTGTAAACACGTGGGAATTGATGGGCCCTTTACTCCTTTAATATTATGTTTCCATTGTCAAAAAGAAAACTAAGAGGTACCCAATGAGGGTTTTGGTCTCTCCTAACAAAATAAAACTAAGAGGTATTGGCCTCTCCTAATTTTTCAATTGATTAAAGGGAGATAGAGCTTCATAGGATACATTTTTATGATTCCCCTAGAATGCTCAAAGGGGAAAGGGAAAGATCATACTCAAGGATATCAAAATGATCTCCTAGTCCTGATTTAGTTAATGATTGTAAAATAAAAAGCTTAACTCTAGAGCCCAAATTCTATACTAAGCCATCTATGTGGAAATAAAGAAAGGGAAAGATTGTATGGTTCTTTTTACCCCTTTAAATGTCTATGCTTAACTAAGTACCTATGCAAGAAAGAACCCAAAATATACATTTATGGTTTTACAATGTGCTGAAAAGTAAACCTAAAACTACTTGGTGAAACCGGCTTTGAAATCCCTTACAGTCAATGCAAAATAGGACTTTTGCATGACTATTAGTTCTTCCAATCATGCACAATGCGCAGTCTGTGCAAACAAAAAAAAGGGGGAAAATGCGGAGCTCAACACGGTTAACACCTCTATTTGAATGTGCAAACACAGATAAATGGCAAGATCAAAATTTGAATTGAGTTCTCTTGATTAGAGGCTCAATTGTTGCATCTGAGGGTTGGACTAGGACGATTTTGATCCTTGCAAACAGAAATAGGTGAGAAAGAAAGATCTAATAGCTGAATTATGGAGGAATTTGATCCAAATCCCCAGTGGAGTCACCAATCTAAAGTGCTTGTTTTGCCACTTGGGTTAACAAAAACAATGCACTTATTTTCCTTGTTAGGCCAAGAAGATAATGCAAAAAATAGTTAGTTGATTAGCGGATCAAACATAGAGAAAACAAGAAAATAAATAACATGAAAACAAAAATAAACTAAGAATACATAGAACTTCAAATAAAAATTTGCAAATGAGACAAATAAATAACTGCCAATAGGACTGATATTCAAATTGATAACACCTAGGAGAAGTATGGGAATTTATGAGTTCCCTCTTCTTCCTTGGGAGTGCTCTTGAGTCCCCCAAATAAAAATCTCTCTTTCTTATAACAATGAAAATACAATGGTGAAGACTTGATGGTTGAAATTCTCAAGAGGTGAGAAGAACAACACTAGTTATGAATGCTCAAATAGCTCTAAGAGAATGATGGCTTATCCAAAACCAAACGAACAACATTAAAATACTCAAAATTCTTCTATTTGTCTACAAACCTTGGTCATGTATTTATAGGACCAATGCGAGCTTTTTCATAACTTTATTGTAGTGTGAATATGATCTCTTTGAACGTACTACCCATCCCTTCAATATCCCCAAAGCTAGATTTCACGTCGATTTTAGAGTCTTCTCATGGTACAGTTCGACCTGGACGTGGTTGAGGCCCAACCAAGTGCATTAATGCTTTGTTTCCGCACAAGCACACGTTATTATGGAGAGAGACACATAGGCTATGCAATTTTCACATTCAACATCGTGTTGTCCCGCACAGATGTGCACAATCAAGATTTCGAGAAATTACGTTGAAATTCAAGAACTATTTGTACAATTTTGGTTGCTTGTTGGATAGGTTCTGTAAATGCTCGAGGTATGTTGATTAATATGTTTTGTTGGTACATTCTTCAACATTTCCTGTATTTATGTGAGAAATTTTCGGTGATAACACCCTTTATCTTTGTTGATGTGTCACCCTTTCTCATTTGACATAGGTGTCAAACTTTTCCTTTTCTTAGTATCCCATTATCTTTGCAGACATAGAATAGGTGTTGATATTTTATTTTTCTTAGTATACCTTTATCTTTATTGACGTGTCACCATTGCTAATGTGGCATAGGTATCAAACTTCTGTTTTTATTAGTACCCCTTTCACTTTTCTGATGTGTCACCCTTGTTTACGTGGCATAGGTTTCAACCTCTTCTTTTTCTAGTACCCCTTTCTCTTTCATGAAGTGGAATAGGTGTCAATTTGTTTTTTTTAGTACCCCTTTATCATTGTTGATGTGTGACCCTTGCTCATGTGGCACAGGTGTCAAGCTTTTCCTTTCCTTACTACCCCTACATCTTTGCGGACATGTCACCCTTGAAGGTGTGGAATACGTGCTGACCTTCTATTTTCCTTAGTACCCCTTTATCTTTGCTGACGTGTCACCCTTCTGACAAGGCATATGTGTTAAAATTTTCTTTTTCTTAGTACCCCTTTATATTGCTAACTTATCACCCATGCTAATACGACATAGGTTTCAACCTTCTCTTTTTCTTAGTACCCCTTTCTCTTTCGAGAAATGTCACCCTTGCTGACATGGTAGAGGTTTCAATTTCTTCTTTTCCCTAGTACCCCATTCTCTTTTCCAATGTCTTATATGTGTAAAATTTTTCTTTTTCTTAGCACCCCTTTATCTTTTTTGACATGTCACCCTTGCTCATGTGGAAAAGGTGTCAAAATTTTCCTTTTCTTAGTACCCCTTTATCCTTGTGAACATGTCACACTTGTTGACATGACATAGGTGTCAACCTTTTATTTTTCTTACTACCTCTGTATATTTGATGATGTGTCACCCTTGGTGACAAGGCATACATGTCAACCTCTTCTTTTTATTACTACCCCTTTACATTTTCTAACATGTCACACTTGTTGATGTGGCATTGGTGTCAAACTTCTCTTTTCCTTAGTACCCCTTTCTCTTAGCTGATTTGTCACTCTTGTCGAGTTGGCATAGGTTTCGACCTCTTAATTTTCTTAGTACCCCTTCTCTTTATTGACATGGAATAGGTGTTGAAACTTATTTTTCTTAGTACCCTTTCATATATGTGGACATGTCACCCTTTCTAATGTGGCATAGGTGTTGAGATTTTCTTTTTCTTAGTACACCTTTATCTTGTTGACGTCTCACCCTTGCTAACAAGGCATGGGTGTCAACATTTTCGTTTTCTTAGTACTTATTTATATTTGCTGACATGTCACCATCGTTGATGTGGCATAGGTGTCGACCTTTTGCTTCTCTTAGTACCCCTTTCTCTTTGATGAAGTGTCACCCTTGCTGATGTGGCATAGGTTTCAAACTCTTCTTTTTCATAATACCCCTTTCTCTTTATTGACATGGCATATGTGTCGAAGTTTTCTTTTTCTTAATAACCCTTTATCCTTGTTGACATGTCACCCTTGCTCATGTGGCATAGGTGTCAAAATTTTCCTTTTCTTGGTACACCTTTTTATTTACAGACATGTCACTCTCACTGAAATGGCACAGGTGCTGGAATTTTATTTTTATTAGTACCCCTTTCTCTTCGCTGACATGTCACTGTTATTGACAAGGCATATGTGTCAACCTCTTCATTTTGTTAGTACCACTTTATGTTTGATGACATGTCACCCATGTCAATGTGGAATAGGTTTCAACCTTCTCTTTTTCTTATTACCCTTTCTCTCTGCTAATGTGGTGTAGGTTTCAACCTCTTCTTTTTCTTAGTACCCCTTTATTTTTGCTGACATGCCATATGTGTCAATTTTTTTTTTTTTTTGAAATTGATGGAAAATATTTCCTATGTGTCAATTTGCACCATCGATCTCAAATGGAAAGAGACCTGCACCATTTATATGTGGATACTGTCCAAACTTCCAACTTGAATGTCGACCGCCGACCCTTCTACTTGACAATCAATTGCTGACGTGGCATAGGTGTCAAAATTTTAATTTTCTTACTACCCCTTTTTCTTTACGGACATGTCACCCTTGCTGATGTAGCATAGGTGCTGACATTTTATTTTTCTTAATACCCCTTTCTCTTTGATGACATATCACCCTTGGTATGGGAAGAAACCTTTTGTTGGTCACCTTCGTGTGTTTTGATTTGTTTTTTGGGCTCACATTCTTTATAATTGTCGAAATATACTAGATGCAAAGATTCATGCTTACATCATGATGGGATACTATGAAGAGTCAAAATCCTATCGACTGTTTGATCCTATTCGACGATAAATTATTATCCGACATAACGTTATGTTTGATGAGAAGTCTTTCAGAGTTAAGTTTCTCAATGCCTCCTCTAGATTGTTGCAGGATGCTCCCTTTGATGCTGTCTCAGACACTGGTTCTCCTGCTCCTCTCTTCAGTCCTTCAACTAGTCCATCAAATTTTATTTATGTTTCCACTCAACCATCGATCTCCTAGTCGACTAGTCCAACGTCTTCTGTTTCAACTGGTCCATTGACTGTAGAACCTTTGAATTTTTATCAACCTATTGAAGTGAACCAAAATTCACTTGTTTCTTGTCTATCTCACTGGTATTCCAAGACAATTGAAGCTACCAGAGTGGATGATGGAGATGCCTCCTGCAGATGACAGACTTGAAGTCAGAAGCAACATGCCATCATTTCCCTCATGACTTGTATCCTTGAAACCTACGATCTTGTTACCTACTCTAATGTTGAAGGACAAACCAAATGGGTATAGGAAATGAAGATTGAAATTGATTCCTTGTCGAAGAATCAAACTCGTGACTTGGTTTCCCATCCTCATGGAAAGAACATTGTGAAGTGTGAATTGGTCTACAGGACCAAATTTGCCTCTGGTGGTGTTGTTAAGCGACATAAATTACACCTCATCACGAAGGTATTTTCTCAACAAGAAGACATCTACTACACTGAAACCTTTTCCCTCGTTGCAAAGATGAACTCTGTTCGATTGATTCTTTCCCTAGATGCTCGTTTTGGATGGAAGATTCATCATATGGATGTGAAGATGGTATTTCTTCACAGAGACCTATCTAGAGAAATTTACATGGAACAAACACCTGGATTTGTGACAGATTCTAATTTTTTTATGTCGAATCAAGAATTCACTTTATGGTTTGAAGTTGACTCCCCGGGCCTGATATGCGAAGATTACCAATTTCTTTCCTAGGCTTGGTTTCAAACAGTGTGAATACAATCACATCCTGTATGTTCTCCACTCCAATGGAGACACTTTTATTTTCGTTGTATATGTTGATGACTTAATCATTACCGACAATAATAATGCTCTCATCTTTAGATTGAAGAAACACCTTGTTGAATCCTTTGACATGATATATCTTGGCACTTTGCATTATGTTTTGGGTCTTCAAGTATTACCACTGTGTGATGGTTCTTTTATTTATCAGTATAAATATGTAATGGATATGTTGAAACGTTTTAATATGGCTGATTGCAAGCCTTGTGCCACTCCCTTTCATTCTGGAGTGAAGCTTACTAAAACCTGTCAAACACCCATTGTCGATGCTACTCTCTATCGACAATTGGTTGATAGTATTATTTATCTTACTCATAGTCGACCTGATATCTCATTTGTTGTTTGTGTGGTTTCTTGATTCATGCAAGATACCAGAGAAAGCCACTGGAAATCAATCAAACACATTGTTTGATATCTGAAGGGTACCACTAATTTTAGTATCAAATATTGTCGTAGTTTAGATTTGCTAGTCAGCTTCACCAACTTCGAATGTGATAGCGACGAAGATGACCAGAAGTCCACTTCCAGGTATGTGTTTCACTATAGCACTGGACCTTTGGTGTGGTCATGCAAGAAGCAGAAGGTAGTCTCCTTGTCAACTACATGAGAAGAATAGCGTGGTGTTGTTCAAGCAAGTATAGAAGTAGTTTGGATTTTTCAACTTTTGGGAGAGCTTAGATTTCATGTTCAGAAATCAACTACCATCTTCTGTGATAATCAAAGTGCCATATAGGTTGCTGACAACCTCATTTCTCACAGTAATATGAAACATGTTGATCTTCATTCTCACTATTTGTGGCAGTTGGTTCATGAAGACGTTGTTTCTCTTGAATATTGTCGCACTGAAGATCAAGTTGTTGATATCTTCACCAAACCTTTAGCTGAAGTTAGATTTATCAAGATCCACACTTTGCTTGGGATTAAAAAAGATGCAATTATGGGGGGGTGTTCCAGTGATGTAATTTAACCTCCTGAACCTATAGAGTTGTGTGTTGATGTGGGGGTGTTGGAAAATCAAGCATTGATGGTTCATCCCACATCTCCTGGGTTCATTCGGTCGAGAGGTTGACCTACATTTGGACACAATCGGTTGGGCAATCGACCATCACGCCACACCAATCAGTTCGGTAGTCGATGTACTTTTCAGTTGGACAGTTGAACAACAATCAAAGATAGTCAAGAAGTGAATTGACCAGCCTTGCAATCAACTATGAGTTGGATGGATAGTTGGTCAGATCAAGTCCTGTTGAGACGAATTCACAAAGCGTATTTTGTGGAGCCAAGTATAACCACCGATGGTTATATGTGGACAATATCTTCTAGATCCTGTGGGAGTTGGTTATATATCGAGATTATAAAATAAGACCCCTTGGGTCACTATCAATATGTTGAATGTGATTTGAGATTTCACAATAGATCATGCAGATCAATATGTGCAATATGCACAATGATGTTTTGATCACAATGCACTGTGCTTGAGTGCTACATCGATGTCTTTAGATGCCACCTCTGTTCTTCAAAATTTCTTGTCCTTTTTTTATTGTCTACAATACTGCGTTCTTTGTTTCATATCGTGTTTCATTTCGTTCCCCAACACCCTTTTGTTTTACGAACATGTCACCGTTGCTTACATAGCATAGGTGTTGACATTTTATTCTTCCTAGCACCCCTTTCTCTTTGTTGGCATGTCACCCTTGCTTACAAGGAATATGTGTCAACCTTTTATTTTTGTTAGTACCCTTTTATGTTTGTTGACGTGTCATCCTTGCTGATGTGGCATAGGTTTCGACCTTCTCTTTTTCATACGACTCCTTTCTCTTTGCTGATGTGATATAGGTTTCAGTCTCTTCGTTTTCTTAGTGCCACTTTCTCTTTGCTGGCATGGCATAGGTGTCGAACTTTTATTTTTCTTAGTACCCCTTTATATTTGTTGACATGTCACCCTTTATTGTGTGGCATAGGTGTCAGAATTTTCTTTTTCTTAGTACCCCTTTATATTTCTAGACATGTCACCCTTGCTAACATGACATAGTTGTCGATGTTTTCTTTTTCTTAGTACCCTTTATATTTGGTGACATCTCACCCTTGCTAACAAGACATAGTTTTTACCTCCTCTTTTTCTTAGTACTCCTTTCTCTTTTTCGATGAGTCATAGGTGTTGAAATTTTCTTTCTCTCAGTACCCCTTTATCTTTGTTGATGTGTCACCCTTTCTCATGTGGCATAGGTGTCCAAATTTTCCTTTTCTTAGTACCCCATTATCTTTGTGGATATGTCACCCTTGTGGACATGGCATAGGTGTTGACATTTTTTTTTCCAGTAGACCTTTATCTTTACTCACGTGTCACCAT
Source organism: Picea engelmannii (assembly GCA_009831015.1). Classification (NCBI taxonomy): domain Eukaryota; kingdom Viridiplantae; phylum Streptophyta; class Pinopsida; order Pinales; family Pinaceae; genus Picea; species Picea engelmannii. The sequence continues at coordinate 80,035 of ML793827.1, forward strand.
TGTTAATGTGACATAGGTGTTGAAATTATCTTTTTCTTAGTACCCTTTTCTCTTTGCTGATGTATCACCCTTGCGCATGTGGCATAGGTTTCAAACTCTTATTTTTCTTAGCACCCCTTTCTCTTTCCTGAAGTGGCATTGGTGTCAAACTTTTATTTTTCTTAGTACCCCTTTATCATTGTTGACGTGTGACCCTTGCTCATGTGGCATAGATGTCAAGTTTTTCCTTTTCTTACTACTCCTACATCTTTGCGGACAAGTCACCCTTGCTGATGTGGAATACATGTTGAACTTTTATTTTTCTTAATACCCCTTTATCTTTGTTGACATGTCACCCTTCTGAAAAGACATAGGTGTTAACCTTTTATTTTTATTAGTACCCCTTTATCTTTGCTAACCTTTCACCCATGATAATACTGCATAGGTTTTGACCTTCTCTTTTTCTTAGTACCCCTTTCTCTTTCAATAAATGTAACCCTTGCCAACATGGTAACGGTTTTTATCTCTTATTTTCCCTAGTACCAATTTCCCTTTTCCAACGCGTTATATGTGTCAAACTTTTCTTTTTCTTAGTACCCCTTTATCTTTGTTGATGTGTCACCATTGCTCATGTGACAAATGTGTCAAAATTTTCCTTTTCTTAGTACCACTTTATCCTTGATAATATTTGACACTTGTTGACATGGCATATGTATCAACCTTTTATTTTTATTACTATCTATTTATATTCGATGATGTGTCATCCTTGTTGACAACACATAAGTGTCGACCTATTATTTTTCTTAGTACCCCTTTACATTTTCTAACATGTCACACTTGTTGACGTGGAATTGGTGTCGAACTTCTCTTTTCCTTAGTACCCCTTTCTCTTAGCTAACATGATACACTTTCTGAGTTGGCATAGGTTTCAACCTCTTAATTTTCTTAGTACCCATTCTCTTTGTTGACATGGCATAGGTGTTGAAATTTTATTTTTCTTAGTACCCCTTTATATTTGTGGACATGTCACCCTTGCTAACGTGGCATATGTGTTGACCGTTTTTTTATTATTAGTACCCATTTATCGTTGTTGACGTGTCACCCTTGCTAACAAGGAATGAGTGTCAATCTTTTCATTTTCTTAGTACTTATTTAACTTTGTTGACATGTCACCATCATTAATGTGGCATAGGTGTCGACCTTCTGCTTCTATTAGTACCCCTTTCTCTTTGCTGAAGTGTCACCCTTGTTGATGTGGCATAGGTTTCAACCTCTTCTTTTTCTTATTACCCCTTTCTCTTTACTGACATAACATAGGTGTCAAACTTTTCTTTTTCTTAATAATACTTTATCCTCATTGACATGTCACCCTTGCTCATGTGGCATAGTTGTCAAACTTTTCCTTTTCTTAGTACCCTTTTTTTCTTTACGGACATGTCACCCTTGCTGAAATGGCATAGGTCCTGACATTTTATTTTTCTTAGTAACCCCTTCTCTTCGCTGATGTGTCACCCTTGATGACAAGGAATAGGTGTCAACCTCTTCATTTTGTTAGTACCCCTTTATGTTGGCTCACATGTCACCCCTTTCGATATGGCACATGTGTCGACCTTGTATTTTTCTTAGCACTTCTTTCTCTTTGCTAACGTGGCATAGGTTTCAACCTCTTCTTTTTCTTAGTACCCATTTATTTTTTCTGACATGGCATAGGTGTCAAAAATTTTATTTTATTTTTTGAAATTGATGGATAGTCTTACCTATGTGGCAATCTGCACCATCAATCTCAAACCAAATGCTATCTTGACCGTTGATTTGTGGATAATATCAAATATGTCGACCTAATTGTCCTTCGTTAGCCTTCTCCTTGGTAATCGATTGCTAACATGGCATAGGGTTCAAACTTTTATTTTTCTTACTACCCCTTTTTCTTTGCAGACATGTCACCCTTGATGATGTAGCATATGTGTTGACATTTTTTTTTACCCCTTTCTCTTTGCTGGCAAGGAATAGGTGTCAACCTTTTATTTTTTTTAGTACCCCTTTATGTTTGCTGATGTGTCATCCCTATTGTTGGGTTCTTTTGGTCACTTGAGTGAGCAAAAATAATCCCTTTAGGTTCCCTTTTACACTAGCAAGACAACACACAAAATGATTAGTTGATTACTTGATCAACAAGAAAGTAAATGATAAAACAAATAACCAAGAAATGAAAGTAAACTAAGCATATGTAAACTCAAAGAGATACATGAAATTGACACAAGAAATAACTACCCAAATGGAAAGTGATCCTTCAATTGAGAACACCAAAGGAGTAAAGTGGGACTTATGAATCCCCTATTCCTCCTTGGGAGGGTCCTTGAGTCCCCTCCAAAATAGATCTTTACTCTCCTATCTATGACTAACAATGGTGAAGAACTACTTGGTAAAGTTTATTAAGAGGTGAGAAACTTATCACTTGCTATGGTTGCTCAAGTAGATCTCAAGAGAATAGATGGTTTCTCTAAGAGAAAATGGGCATCATAACAATATAATGAATTCCTTGTTTTTTTAGCATACCATGGCCATGTATTTATAGGACCATAGCAAGAAATTACAAAACATGTTCTAAGTGTGAATAGGAGACTTTTGGAGGTACTTCCCATCCTTTATGTAGCCCCAAGGCGAGATTTCAGGTCGATCTTGAGGTCTTGTTATGGTACACTTCATCCTAGAAGTGGTAGAGGCCCGACCAATTTCATAAATGCATCATTTTCACATCAACACATTTTTCTTCAGGGACAGTTGCACAGGTTGTGCAGTTTGCACATTTAGTGTTGTGTTGATCTGCACAGATGTGCATGTGTTGGCTTTGGTGGATGTGCACATAAATTCATGAGCTTTTTGTATAATTTTGGTATCTTGCTGAATAGGTTTTGTAAATGCTGGAAGTATGTTGATTACTGTGTTGTGATGATATTTTCTTCAACCATTGTCCGTATTGTTGTGAGAAATTTTTTGGTGATAACAAATGCCCCATGATATGTGAGGTTAGGAGCATACATATAGTTGAAATACATCATTGTTTCTTTTGTTAATAGGAGAGGTGTAGCTGCTATTTGAGAGGAACTGTAGGAGCAATCCGTTGGAGGAAAAGGGGATTATGATCGGAACCAAGTATTCTCCAATTTTTTTTTTTTTTTTTTACAAACGAGGTGGGAATGCCCCATGCTCATGTCATGAAACCATAAAATGATAACAATGATTGAAACAATTTGATGAAGTGGATATCTGCAATGCCCTCGGGGGCGTAAAAAATGACAAATGATAGTTTTGATGACTAAACTGGATCTAGATCGAGGGATAGATAACTTGGAGGCATTGATGGCCTATCAAATTAAGAGGTCTTCAACTTTTATTGAAAACTGCAACGGTCGCATAGGAAGACCCACTATAACATGGAACTTCGTTGGAGTAAAATATTATGGGAGTCAACGACATCAGAAAGCCATGCAGACTCTTTCTGTGTCGTCTGAGGCTGCTCATTAATGGTGGAATGAGAGACAAGATATTTCCACCTTATAGGAACCTTGTGTTGATGTCGACAGGGAAGGAGGTGCGTCTGCAAGAAGTAAATGGATTCCTGACATCAATTTGATCAAAACAGTGTTAGGAACTGTATTGGCGAAAGGACGAATGAACTGATAAGATGGACGCAGTTCAAGATGTATGGGAATCAAGAACTTCCCTTGGTTGGGGGAATATAAAATGATGGCAACAACTGTAATATATGATCTAGTGTCAGGGGGACAACCAAATATTGGATAAACTGTGCTGAATGGGTGAAACTGCAAAAGGGTGTAGGATAGGTGAAAATACAAAAGTTTGGGACAAGGCCGTTCATGATAATCAAAATTTTGACCATGATAAGTATAACTTCACAGAGATGGTGATGAAAGTGAAATGCCCCAACCAAGGGCGACATGGGTTGTTGTGTGCCAAGGAAAAAACCGTCATCGACTACGATGGCCAACATCTATGAAATTACTGAAAACATAAGGGTACTTTATACAATTACCAAATGATTAAATAATGATTGGGTTGATGATACATGTACATAAACGGGTGCCCTAGTGAAGTATGGCTTAGCCTGCGTGGGAAAAAAGTAGTGGGATGTAACTAATGAAGGGTGGGGGTCCCGTGGGTGGTTTCTGTACCAGGTAGGTGAATGGAGGGTGAACTTATAGATGAAAACTTGATGTTGGGGGAGATGGAGGGTTAATTATAATGCGAAGGTGCATTTAATGTAACCATAACCATGTGATGTGGCAGTTTGAAATGGGAAGGTTAAGAATATGATGAGAAGAAGTACGTGGTTCTTAATCTTGGGTGTAAAGCTACTAGGACTCCCTATCCTAAGGGATAAAAAAACATGAGGGTCGATTTTCCATGGGAAAATATTTGTGGGATTACTCATGGAGGTGAGAATACTACCAAGTGATAGTATCTAAATGCAATAGAGGTAAGGGCACTGCAGAGCTAGATGTAGTGATCCTAAGGGTAAATGTCGAGGGGTATGACTAGGATATGCATATGTTTACAATGAGCTTGAGTGCATACCAATGTTGGACATATACCTGAAGGGTCTGTGAAATGACCATTTACAGAATGGGTTGTAGGGTGTCATAACAAGTACCTGCACACACAAACATCAAATACTCGACATGAAGGAGGGGAATGGACTTCACTAGATGTGATACACCATATATCCGTATATGAGTGTGGATCATAAGTTATTTGGGGGGGGGGTAAGGATGTCATGTAGAGGACTTACAAGTGAGTTTGGTGGATTTGGCGGTAAGTATTCTAATGATTTATCTATTGGGATGGGCAAGGGGGTCAAGGGTAATAGGTTGAGCACCAAGGGGTGGGTGGTGTAATTTCCCTGAAGAGGTGTCTCTAGTGTTGGGACACACGTGTTTGGAACTAGTGCCTGGATATGTGGGAGGGAAGGCATGCGGTGAGCCCGATATTCCATAATGAGTGGGAAAATATATGTGTAATGGTATAATTAGTCACATAGTGCATAAGGGAACCACATCCGTTGATTGAATGAAGTTGATTTGTAGTAAATGTCCACGGTGTTGGAGTTAGAAGGAGGGGCTTGCGAGGGTTTAGGGAAGGATGTTTGTCTCACCACCACTAAATTTTTTTAGAATCTAGGGAGATCCGGGCAATGGTGCGTGTAATGACCATACTCTAAGCATATGGCACATGAGAAATTGGTTCACAGACCTTTCTTCTTTGCTAACGAAGACTCTGCTGGAGTGGTTGCTACCACTGGGGTAGGGAGTAATGGTGCCAATTTTGGAAGCTGAATTAGATTGCATAATTTAGGAAACGTAGGGAAACGATTGGTCGGGTGTCCAACTA
>ML793827.1:129534-185721 GCA_009831015.1 Picea engelmannii
GAACTCGTTTGGATGGGGCGTCATGTTTTTAGGCATTCCCATTTCTAAAAATAATACATGTTTCAATGTTTCATTCAACTTAGGCGGAAATATGGGAAAATAACCCATACACATACAATGAAAATCCCCTAGATAAAGAAACATAGAGTATGTTGAGGTCTCCAAATAGATGCTACTCAAAATGGTGATAGTATAATGAATATCAAGAGCAATGTTCTACCTTTGGAATGAGAGTGATGGAAATCAAACTTTGGATATGCAATGAAAGGCACAACACATACCCAAGTAGTTGTTCTAGAAAACCCATGATAATTTCCACTGGTTACTCAAGTGAACACATACCCAAGTGAAATCCTACAATGAGTTCAACCTTTATTTTTATTTCTTATAATCCACTTTGAATATGGTGAATATGACATTCTCCATGGTATCCAACTAAGTAACTACAATAACAACTTAAATATAAGGCTCCAAAACAATGTTGAACAACACAAAACCTTTGAAGATGATTCAATATCCATGTTGTCAATGTTTCATTTTATGGTTGTAATCCTTTGTTGGCACAAAATGTCTCATATAATTAAAATTGATTAAAAACATCTTATATATCATTCTCAAAAGAGAAAATATCCATCAAAAGTTCAAAACATCTTCAAGTCATCCTAATCCTTCAAGGTTCATAAGTGATTACATCAAATCTAGTTTGGATGTTACTCCACCACCCTTTTACGGGGCCCTTTAACATCACCATTGGAATTTTGTACACCTCTTCAACATTAATAGAAAATAAATCGAATATCCATAAATCTTAAACATGCTATGAAAAAAACTCCCATAACTTCTACCATCATATTCAATATTATTCATTTTATTGATAACATTTCCCCTTTTACTTGGTGCTTCTTCATTGAGGGGATATTCCATGTGTCCTTTTCTTTGGTAACATGGGAAAAATCCTCCCATGTTTGGCTTCAAAGCTTGCTTATTGTTCTATTTGGTTTGATAGACTTCACTTTTCTAGCTTGCACTTCAATTAGCTAGTGATAAGCCAAACCTATTACTTACTCCATGTTCACTCTAACAAGGAAAATTGAATCATATCTTTAAAAACCTTTGTTGATGACCTATTCTCCATAGTGACACAAGAACAAAAGAAAGAGAAATATTTATGTTAATTAATATAGATGCATGCATACTCAATAAAATAGCTATAATAGTTAGCATGGATGCATGCCTACTCAAACCTATAATAGTTAGCATGGATGCATTCCTACTCAAACCTATAGAGCTTCTAAGTTTAATGATGCTTGATTTACTTACCAATCCTTGCATTAATTATTCTAACCACCACATTCGATGCTTGCTTTGATCATTAAATCACCATACGAACCAAAACTTGCTTTTGTGTGAATTATCATGATACACTAGCATGATACTGACATCATAGGTTGTATTAGCACTCACACTAGCCTCATGCTAGTGTATGTTGATGTATGTTGCAATATGCCTTCACTCATGCTTCACCATGAAAATTATAACATCTGTGCTCTTATCATTTCCTTACAAGCATTGGGCGCTCCTCATGCCTTCACTCGCATCAAACCAACATTGTCTCCCTTATCCTATTGGCTTCACTAGTTCAACACTAATTGTTGTTTCCTATTTCCCCTTGCCTTCCTTAGTGCTTAGGTATGGTTCCCCATTTTTTCCTCTCCTCTTCCCCTTGGTCCTTGGTCACTGGTTTAGATTTATTAGATAATTCGAGGCACCTTTTTGGGGAACTCTATTACCTTATGGGACCGATTTGTGACTCCCTTCACATTTATGCTGTAATTTTTTCATTTGATTGTCAAATTCTTTGTGTGAGTAATATTTGAGTCTCGAAACCCTCCCATACTGTCAACACATGCATCTACTATAACCATGTCAAATTTCAGTGCATACACACACAAACTGAAAAAATTTCAATGTTGGCCCCATTCACAGGTCACTATGTGTGCGATCAAATTAAAGAATAATTTATACTAATTGGTAATTAGTGTACAACCTTGAAAATTGTTAGACGAACCATAGTTAAAATTGGAGATGATGGTATAAACCTGAATGAGCTTCTCTTGGTTTTAGACCTTGTGCATGGTAGATGAGCTCATAAAGCATCATTTAGGCCCTTGACTACTATTTTTTTTTATCCATATGCCATGTACAAAACCTTAAGAGTCGTCTATAGTTCTTAAAACCTTGTAATGGTGCCAATATGACACATATGACAAAGATTTCATTTATAGGGCCTATGTGGTGGTTTTAGACCCTATGAATGGTTTGTGAGTCCTAAAAGCGTATTGTATGCCTTAATACATTTATATTTCCTTCTCGTACCATGTCCATGACTTGGAGAAATATAGTTTGAAAAAATTCAATGCTGGCCCCTTTCACTGGTCATTGTTTATGGAAAGTTCTGACGAAGATGCTATAGGAACAAAGAACATGTTCATTGAACCTCGTCGCAATATGATGATAATGATGATGACAAATATGATGATGGATAATTTCATCTCCTTCACAATTAGGTTACAATTTTGTCATTTGATTGTCGAATTCTTTGTGTGAGTTGTATTTGTGTCTCTAAACCCTCCCATACCATCAACGCATGAATCTACTATAACCATGTCAAATTTCAATGCATACAATCACAAACTGAAAAATTTCAACGTTGGCCCCATTCACATGCCAGTCTATGTGGGGTCAAATTAAAGAATAATTTCCACTAATCGGTAATTAATGGAAAACCTTGAAAATTGTTAGACAAACCAAAGTTAAAATTGGAGATGATGGTATAAACCTAAATGAGCTTCTCTTGGTTTTATACCTTGTGCATGATATATGATCTCTTAAAGAATCCTTTAGGCCCTTGAATACTATTTTTTTTTATCCATATACCATGTACAAAACCTTAAGAGTCATCCATAGTTCATAAAACCTTGTAATGGTGCCAATATGTCACATAGGCCAAAGATTTTATTTATAGGGCCTATGTGGTGGTTTTAGATCCTATGCATGGTTTGGGAGTCCTAAAAGCGTATTGTATTCCTTAAGACATTTATATTTCCTCCTCATACCATGTCCATGACTTGGAGAAGCACAATTTGAAAAAATTCAATGCTGGCCCCTTTCACTGGTCGTTGTTTCTGTAATGTTCTGACGAAGATGCTATAGGAATGGTGGACATGTTCATTTAAACCTCGCCACAATATAATGATAACGATGATGAAAAATACGATGATGGATAATTTCATCTCATTCACATTTATGTTATAATTTTGTCGTTTGATTGTTGAATTTTTTGTGTGAGTCACATTTGAGTCTCGAAACCCTCCCATACTGCTAATGCATACATCTACTATAACCATGTAAAAATTCATTTCATACAAGCACAAACTGAAAAAATTTCAACATTTTCCCCATTCACAGGTCACTCTGTGCGAGGTCGAATTAAAGCATAATTTCCACTAATTGGTAAATGGACAACCTTGAAAATTGTTAGATGAACATAATTTAAAATTGGAGATGATGGTATAAACCTGAATGAGCTTCTCTTCGTTTCAAGAATAACATATTCTCTAATGAAAAAATCCAACCACATGAAGGTGGAATCTCATATGGCCCCTCCCCCTCGCCCCCCCCACACACACATCACTCTCAATTCCCCAATACCCAATTTATCTACTATAAAATATTTGAAAGAAACATAGTAAGAATCAAACATAGAAACTGTTAGAAAACATGACCGCGGAGCAATAAAATAAAATAAATGCGGAAATAAAACACAAAATATACACAATACAATAGAGACACAGATATACCCGGTTCACCCAATGTAGGCTACGTCCACCAAAGAAATTGCCAGGTCCTTCCTTTTTATTATCCAAAAAAATGAAGGGATACAACCTACAACACACCTGCTATAACTTCCTCTTCTTTCTCTCATAGTATCCTCTCTAAGAATACAATATTCACAATAATACACAACGATAATATAATTCCCTCATAAAAGAGGGTTGTATTCTAGGGAAAAAAAACCCTAAAATAACTTCTATTGTCAGATCTGCGACCTTATAATGAATGTGTGTATAGTCTTATGGGGTGTACAATCTTCATGGGGTATAAACACGACTGAAAACAAAAAACCTCTGAATCAGGAAGATAATCAGGCTCCACAACCAACAAAAACTAATACAACTAAAATTTAAGGTAAATGAAAGAGACCAAATATGAACCGAAAACATATAAATACATACCTTGTACATTTCAGTATTTCAATATCAATAATCTTCTTCTTCATCCAACTCAACATCTGTATCATCTGGTTTAGAATTGATGTTGAAAGGATTGGCCATATCAACATCATCATCAATGTCGTCATTTCCAATCATATCATCGTCTATATCATCATTGGGAACGTTGTCTCCTACATTTGGTTTGACTTCTTCAAGTTATTCATCTAACACATTGTCGCTATCATCTTCATCCAGAACATTGTCTAGAACATCTCCTTGAACTTCTACGACGTCTTCGTATGACACATGAAATGATTACTCATCTACACCATCTTCTTCTTCAATATCACCTTCTTCCGCTACATTATACTTTACCAGTCTTCCTCTTGGATCATATCTAATGACATATGACCAACCCCCTTTACTTGGAACCTATGGGTTCTAATCCTGGTTCAACATTCCTTGTATTAACCATGGTAAATCCGTTAGCATGTTGATTAATAGTTCTATTAGGATCACGTTCATTCATTCATAGCCTGTACCATTCGACGTCGAACATAACTAATTTGAAGGATTTAAAGTCACACTCAAATATATCATCTAAAAACCCATAGTATTGATTTTGAGAGACTTCTGGATGCCTGTCGCTTCTAGAGGAAACATTAGTAACCTGAAATACTGTAATCATCCCACTATCAGAACTTTTCATCCAACTTTTTGATGTGAAATTTGTGGCCATTGCACCACATATCCTTGTGGTGTTTCAACTAAAATATGCTAGACATGTAAAAAATGCATTGTCAATTGCTATTCATATTTTATACTTGGAAATTGTGCAAATTAAGAAAAAAAACACATCATATACATCAATATAATATTAAAAAAAAACTAAATACTATGGGTGAATATGCTTGCATGTTTATCTTTTAAACCACATGCGAAATCAATTTCCCTCTATGTAAGATTGGTATCTCCTTTACGTTCAGCTTCTTTGACTAATGTAGCCACACCATACCATGATAACCTACCATTATTAGATTGTATAGATCGTTCAATCCATACCTTCAACCAATCAATATTGTTTGCAATGTATAAATGTATTGCATCCCAGTCTCGACCAATTTTATTAAAATAAAACAATTCACATATAATTAGTTACCATGGTATACCTTCATAATAATAGATTATGCAGGAAGAATAAAAATTAAATAAGTACGATATACATAAAAACAAAAAGTCAAATGTATTATAAATCCCCACCATCTATTTATATGTCACTTTCCTCATTCTACCTTTCCCCAATAGGTGCTCCCCTTCAAATTTGTTGATGGAGTTGACATCCCAAATGTGATCCACATTAATAGTTGCAACTATTTTAGGAATATATTGAGTAATATAAACCATGGTTTGATATACCATATATCCATCTAGCATAGAACCCTTAGGATGTGCTCTTTGTATAATCAAATCCTTCAATGATTTCAAGTGCCTCACAACCATCCACACTGACCTTGTGTGTATAGGTCCACACTTTTCAATCTCCTCAACTTGGTGTACGACGTAGTATTCTTGTGCATTGAAAAATGTCGGAGGTAGATACTTTTTCATTTCACACACTAGACGAGGAATTTATCTCCTCCAATGCTTTATATCTTCTTTATAGATTTCTTTAGATGAAAACCATCTACAAATGATGCAAGCAAATCACATGTTTCAACAATAAAGTATATAGTACTACATTACAAGTAAAACACATGAAGTCAAATATAAGTTGTACAACAAATTGAACAAATTACACTTTGCATATAAATAACTACTTATCTCATGTATTTTCCAATATCATGTATAACATGTTTGACACTGTTGTCAAAGTTGTTTGGGAGAGATAGAGGTAGAACATTCTGCAAAAAAAAATGAATCATTATTTATTCCCAAATTAGTAGAAAAAAAACAGTAACAAGATATTTCACCAATACAAAAATATATACACCAAAATAATTACCTTAATCAAGGTATGCTAATCATGAGTTTTTGTCCCACCTAATTCACCTTTCTTTGTTAGGATATTCTTTATGTTTGAAGAAAATCCATGGGAAACTTAATTTTTTCAATAACCTCTTTTACATCCTTGCTTTGTTGCTCTGTAAATAACCATGGAAGGGAGCTTATATTTTGGTCTCCATCGTTATTTTTATGAATCACACTTTTCATTGCATGATTGGCCTCCTTAATGTCATTACAAATCTTGACAATTTTTTCTTTGTCACTCTTTCCATATAAGATTCGCCATAACATTTATGTTACATTCTTCCCGATGTGCATTGTATCAAACAAATGAACAATTTATAGGTTCTCATAGTAGGGGATCCTATTGAATTGTAAGCGATAAATTTTCATTTCTCATGGAAGCACCCCATTATTAACGCCTTCATGACGACCTTCAAGGTGAAGCATATAAATTAAATATTTTACAACAAAACTTGTCGATTATTACAATGAAAAAAATGCAATAAAAATACAAAATATTCGAAACATTTCATGTATGATACATAGATGATTTGATCCATACCTTGTTGATTTCTATTATATCACAACTGCCATAGACGATGTGTCATTCTCCATGGTTTAAATCCAGTCTCTTCTTTCCCATTGAAAATATGTCTTTCAGTACTTTAATACCTATGGTTCTTAGAGAGGAAGTGCCTATACTCATCAAACACCTCCTTTCCTAAACTTTTTGAACGACTAGATTTCATCTTAGGACCACAAAATGGACATGCAAATTTACCCTTTGTTTGAAGACCTGCAAGAGATGGATTAAACTTTATATCAATTATTTGAAGTATGTGTAATGAAGGGATTATATAAAAAACATGCATGATATGAAATTCATAAAATTGAACACTATTAAAGCGCAGTGTAACATTATAACATACCGCATAAATGTGTTAGCCCCAGTGCATCATGAATTGTCCATACAAGCATTGCATGGAATTGAAATTCCCTTTGCGCATCTACTGGTCTAGAGATATCATACATAGTGATGCCCTTCCATATCTCTAGTAACTCGTCGATAAGATGCTTGATATATGCATTCATATCTTTGACTTGGTACTTACCTAATTGATTGAACATACAATACATAATTACTACATATACGAGTAAATAAAAAAATATCAAACTTAATTATAAGACATAATTGAATAGATATGAGTAAACAAAAAAATACAAGACATAATTATGAAACAAACATGACAAATGAGATGTTACTGTGTTAAAAAAATTATTCTAAACAAATACCTAGAACTATCATTCCCAACATTATGTGCTCCCTCCTTATTGACATCCATGGAGGAATGTTATTGTTGATAACAAAAACATGCCACATCGACTAAGTAGATATGATCTCTCCAAATGGATTGACACCATCAACTGCCAATGAAAGCCTAAGATTACGAGGTTTGACTTTAAAATGTGGCCACATTTCCTCTATCTTCTTAAATGCAGATCCATCTGCATGCATTTGAAGAATACCATCTTTACTTCTATTCTTTGCATGGTATTCCATAAACTGTGCTATGCTTTTGGACCTGAACAATTGCCACAAACATGGAATTATGGGAATATAATGAAGAACCTTGCGAGACACCTTTTTTATTACTTGATCTGTTCGAGATATACTAATTTGACATTTCGGGCATTCTTCTTTCAACGCATGTTCTCCATAATATATAATATGATCATCAAGACATGCATGAATAGCTTGATACTCCATTCCAATATCTTTCATAATGGCATGCAAATCTTGGTATGTGCGACGTAAAGCATTTGCCGGTGGTAACGGAAATTCGCTTAACAATCTACAACATAAAAAATCAATACTAGTTAATGTAAAGAATATTAATTGTACATATTGTATCCAAATTTTACAGATGATAACTAACAATAAAAATAGAGGAAAAAAAAAACCTTTATCATCATGTTCTAAATGTGATAAAATATATTACATACCTTAGGAGTTGTGTGACACAAGTGCTTGAAAAACCATTCATAACCTTTAAGTTCACCAACAACAATATACCAGAGAGAAGACTTGTTTTGGACCCTTTCTAAAGAGGTTGTCTTACCTTCTCAAGTACATGTATATCAAAAACACCATCAAGTTGGTCGTCATCATCATCCATTCCAACATTATTAAATGTCTCTTGGATCAATATATTTTTCCCATCTTCTTCAACTGTGTTATTATGATCATCATCTTCTTCCATGGGATCATTAACTTGATATTCGATATTTGCTCCATGTTTATGAACAAGCACTTGTACAACCACATCTTCCTCCACGGGAAGTGCCCAAGGGCATCGTTCCTTTATAATTACAAACAATAAAGTAATATTAGTGTATATAACAAATATTAAAACGATACAAACGTTTACAAATATAATATAGGAAAACAAAGACAACAAAGACAAAGACAAAGACATCTTAGGTGGGAGTGGGAAACAAAGACAACAAATCAATGATGAAACTTGTGCAATTTATCAAGATGTTTGGTTCTCATTAGTGACTATTCTTGTAATTGTTAACGTATTATTCTAGTATACATATTCTTAAAATAGCCCTTCGAATAAATAAAAGGAGTGGAAAACCCTTTTTTAAAAGCCTTAACAAATAGATTGTAGGAGAAAGGTAGGCTAACCCTTCCTCATATACATTATTAAATCACTCTTTTGATCACTTTACATTAATCCTCATGATGGTTTGTTCCAATAATTGTAGATCTATTCCCATTATATTGTATTCTATATAATCATTATGGAAATAACCTACTAGGAACTATATTGCTATGCTATCATGATTATTGTCTTTACCAAGAAGGTTCATGAGATACTTTTTCAAAATATAGTCCCAATTCTCTACTATGAGAGGGGAAACTAATGCTTCTTCATATACATTTCTTTCCGCCCTAGCTTTGGTGCGCATCTTGCAGATCCAAATATATTCATTGCATATCTAGATCCATAGCTTATCGCTAGTCTGGTTCAAGAGGCATAAGTAGTAGGGGTAGTTTACCTTGTTGGTTTACCGATCGATCCTATTGGAGATCGCAAGTTTGTCTCTGACAGACGAATGAAGTAAAACATAGCATGTACAACCAAAGACACACAATCTTGAGTAAAAATATGAAGCAATGTCTAACACATTGTAAAGATAATACTATATTCATTTTACTAGGTTTGTGATGTTGGGAATGTGTTATATTTTTTTGCATGGTTACCTTCATGTATTTTTTGTATGCATTGAGTGTTCCAAGGGGGTCATAGAGGTAAAGCTCTAAAAAACATTTTTTAGGCTATTTTTTCTTCAGTTTTGGCTTGCTTTTGGTGTTTTTCAACCCATTGTAATCTAATTATGGTTAAGGAATTATGGTTGTAATATAATATGGGTTAAAGGATTAGGGTTTTGGATGTCATGGAATCCTATATATTGTAATGCAAATGGTGAAGTTAATATGATAAGAAAGTTAGAGGTGCGGCTCTAAGGTTTGTTGGTTTTCCTAGTTAAGGGTTCCCAGGGTAAAACTCTGTGTACCATAAGTATGCTTTCTATTTTGTTTAAAAATATATTCATTGTAAGGGTTTAAACTTACATTTGGTATCAAAGCAAGTTTATTGGCTTCAAGGAGATGCCTTTGTGGCTAAGGGTTTGACTCATTTTTTATAAAGAAAGTTTATCTTGGGTTTGTGATAAACCTGACTTCAGTGGGAGCTCTGCGGTGGTGATTCTTGTGTTGAAAGAAAATGGGGAGTAATTCTAAAATTGAGATTAAGAAATTTAATGGTCAAATCTTTGAGCTATGGAAGCTCAAGATGGAGGACCTTCTTGTAGACAAAGAATAGGTCACTTTGGATCATGGTACTACACCTACGAGTATGTCGACAAAAGACTAGACGAAGTTGCATAGGAAGGAAAATAGTACAATCCAGTCGTGTCTTTTAGATTCAATGTTATTGAATGTCTTGAGAAAGGCTACAACCAAGGTGTTATGGGATAAGTTAGGGACTTTGTATCAGTCCGAGTCCCTGGTAAACAAACTTTTCCTTTTAAAGAAGTTGTTCCTCCTAAAGATAAACGATAGAGATTCCATGACAAAATATCTAAATTCCTTTAATATTATGATAAGTCAATTGTTGTCTATCAATATTAATTTAAAAAAAAAAAAATAAGTACATTAGTTTACTTTGTTCTTTTCCAAATTCATGGAAAAGTCTAATTGCAAAAATAATCGAAATGTGAACTCATGTCCATGAAAGAGTTCTATGAATAAGTAAAGTAAAAGAAAAAAACATTCATGATTCCCTTAAAAAATAACTATTATCCATTAACATTGAATAAAAAAACTATTATCCATGAACATTGAATAATAATTAAGTACAAAGAAAAACAAACAATACAACGATAAAATAAAAGAAAAACAAATCAAATAATAATTAAAAACAATAATAATAATAAAACAATAACCATTATTTTGTTAATTTTTAAAAATAATTGAAATTTATAAAATCTTGCAAAATAAAGAGTCAATTTAAATTTTGTAGATTAACATCTAGGCGCACATCATTGAATCAACTAGGATTAATGGACCAATTGCATAAGTTTTGACACATGTCCTTTCGATAGTGGGTTTTCATTTAGAAAACAAAGTATTGGTTGAATTATAGAATAGATAAAGTGTTTTGCGTGTTATACTGGTTATGAAACTAGACACGCGCCCTTTTTTTTTACCCAATTTTCCCTATTTAATGAAAATATTTTTAATCTATACATTATTGACTCAATTAGATTAATTGTCTTTTGTTATTAAAAAATTAAATCATCAATATGATTAAAAAATTAAATTATCAATATTATCATTTTTGTTTTATGTTAGATATGTAAACACTAAATTATTATATTTTTACTTTATGTTAGATTTGTAAACAATAAATTAGTAAGTCAATTTGGATTAATGAGGAGATATTTACAAGTTTCAATATATATATTATTTGGATTTGGGTTAGTTTAAAGTTTGTAAGATTGTTGCTTTGGTAGAAAGAATTGTCATTTTTGTGATATTAAGAGAGTTCAAGATGAAAAACACTCTTTTAAAATGTCCTCCTTATATCCAAATTAGATCATAATTTCAAAATATTTGTCACAATATTGACTTTCATAACTTTTTAACTCATTAAAATTATGGTGATCTTAGAATGCTTCTCTTAATATTCTTTTAGAACAAAAATAAAATTTTAAAGAAATCCAAGTAATCCCTTACCTTTTTAAAGATTTGATAAACCATATCTAGTGTGACTTGATGTTAACCATCATCATTATAATCACTATTAATAATCTAGCCCCAAGGGTCAACTCAAGTGGTTCTGAGCTAGAGATGAAGTTATCCCCAACAGAGAAGGTCACGTTCAAATCTCTTGTTCCCCTTGGAGTTAGTACTAGGGGTTTTAAAATTAAAACAACATATATATAATGTAGCTTGGGTGGTTGGGAGGAATGGTTGTTATATATATCAAGGAAGTGTAGACCCGATGGTAATGCTTCCGGAAATGCTTAGTCTCCCCATGAAAAAATGGTAATCATACAGATTTGAGTACTTAAATATGTACAATTCTAGTGCTTGAGGGGTTTTTCAGCATGTTGAATCCATTTCTTCATTACTTAGAATTGTTAGACAACATCATATATTTTTATATACTAATATTTAAAAAACAATTAATTCATACAGTTATATTAAGAGGACTATTTTATAAGCTAAAATTATATATTTAATTTTTAGTAAAGGTTATTTAGTTAAATGATAGAAAATTGAAAAAAAAAAATCAATTTAAATTTAATTATATTAAATGTGAGACCAAATCCCTTGGACACTTTTATTAGTAAAATTTATTTAGTTAAATGATAGAAAATGAAAAGATAAGAATATTTAATCTTCTTCAATTAAAATTTATTTTATTTTAATTATATTAAATTTTTTTTTTTTTAAAGTAAAAAAGAGGTGGTTCCTGCTATATTAAGTGGCAAAAAGAAATATAATTGTGTTGAGGCTACCATTTGTGTCGCCGTTTTACTAGAAACCAACACATATGGCAACCAATGTTGTTCCAATAAAAAAAGGTCGGTCCGCCATCTGTCTTGCCAGTAGGAAACTAGGGAAGATGGTGTTCCATAGTCTGAATGGTGTCCATGGTGTTACAATGAGCCCCTAGAAGCCTAAGCATGGATCTGAGCAGTAAAACTAAACCAAACATAAGCCTAAGCATGTCTCTGAGCAGTAAAATTAAACAAAACAGAAGCATAACCATGGTGATTACCCGATGGCCCCGTCGGCCTCGTCTTCTTGTTCTCCTCCTCTGGATGGCATCACGAACGGTTGCACACAGGTTGGGAATTTTTGTCCTGTTGGGGCGTTGGAATACACATCGTACAACATGTCCAGTCGCTGGCTCATGAGGAGGACACGGTGGACATGGTCCGCCCTCTACCCCCTCAAATCGAACACTAGTTCCAGGTGCTCCGGGTGGAGTAAAGGTGGTGGGACACACCACTGCTCATGCATGAACGAAATGGGAGGTGGCGACAGGATCTTGCCCCACTCCCCCATCATGCCTTCCAGCATGTTTGCCTCGTCCTCACTTGGGATTGCATCCCCTTGTTGTTCTCTGCCTACTCCTTCATCCTCGCTGCCTCTCGTCTCTTTGTCCAAGGGGTGTCCAACCTCGATTGTGGCCTCCTGAGAGACCATGTCTTCCAATATCTCTTATTCTATGTAGCAGATGGGGAAGTCGTCCAATTTTCCACTCTTGTGTCACTCCCTGGGTGCTTCTCAGAGGCTGCCGAAGTGTCTTTTTCCAGAAAATGGCTTGTGGGCTGCCAATTATCGGGCACAATGAATAAGAGATTCTATGGAGGAGCCTGAACGGGATCCTCTGGGATAATCTCCTCCACATATTCCATGGGAGGGAGTCTAGCCTCTTTTTCTCTATGAAGCAGATGGGTGCGAGCTAGCGAGAGCGCTCACTCCATTTGTTGCAACCGTTGATGTCGAGCGACATGGGTATACCAGGCAGAACCACGACATGGTTTCCCTCTTTCTTGAGGCATCAGAGTGAAAGAAATGATTGCAAAGACGCAAAGGGTGGTTCGAGTGATGCACTAGAGCTCACAATTGCAGCGAGGGTGTAGGGCGAAGACTAACTGAGAGCATCCATGTCTCGACCCGTTCAAAAGCGTGAGGAGCGACGAGACGTCCTCCTCCATTAAATTTATCACCTTGAATGCTTGTAGGACTAGACTATTCTCGTGAGGGAGAGGTCCCTTGTCTTGAGAACAACGGTTGAGGCCAACTCCCATCGTTAATGCTGAGGGGATGGGGGTCAGCCTACCGCATTTAAGGCCAGGCCCTGCGCCCTTCTAGGTGGCTGAAAAACTCGACGTGTCACCCCATCCGGGGTAATTATATTAAATGTTAGACCAAATCATTTTACACTTTTATAATGCTAATTTTCTTTTTTCTTTTTTCTGTCTAAGCTGAGCCTAGACGGGGACTAGCTTCAATATTGGATGGAAGAACCATCTACCCATAAATGTAATGTTGTCACTAGAATTGTAGGAAACTCGGAAAAGCTTGGACGTCTAATGAGACAATTTAGTTATATTAAATGTCCAGACCAAATCCCTTTAAACATCTTTAAATGTCCAGACCAAATCCCAAATCAAGTTGAAAAAAAGGTTGTTGTGTTAAAGCCCCTCCACCACTTACCAAGAATTGAGAAGTCTCTTATGACAAAGTTTTTAGGAGAGTTATGAGGCATAATCCTATTTGTTAAGTATTGAAAGAAAATATCTAAGAGAGATAACAATATGTACGGTGCAATTATTATTATTATTATGGAAATGTTGTTTATCACAACTTACAAAGGGTATTTCTATAGGAGGAATAGGATTAGATCCCAAGCCACTCCTAAATTAATCACTCCCATCTCCTCCTCCATAGTAAGTGTGGAAGAATCTCCCAGTCCTACAGGGATACCATCAAGGGAACCAAAGGAGGAAAAGATGATAGCACTCACATAGACCACATTTCAGTCCACCTTAAGGGATTTGGAAGTAGTTAGGGCCGACACCCTTAACTAGAAGAACATAGTAGATGCCAAGAAGAGAAAGGGGAAGTATAAAATAGCAAGGAAAATTTGGCTATCCAAACTGATAGAGTAAATATAATGAAGGTACCATAGCCAAGATGGCCCAGATGGCACGGGATTTGTTGAGTTGCAGGTGAGCATCCAAGATTTATATACTCTTTCTTAAAGAACAATGGTTTCAGTTCTAGTTGGAAGGCCTAGTAGAACATGTTGGATTTAATGTAGATACGCTGAAAGAATTTGTATATGTGTGGCAAGTAAGTGATTAAAAGGTGAGGGCTACGATGTGTGAGTTCTACTTACACAACCTTTCCCTCCCATATCCATACAAATGGAGCCCAAATCCATATGTATGGGATGTTCATCTTGTGACATTGTCATCTTGGCTTTGACATGAATAACTAAGAGTAGTTAAGGTAAAGAAAAATAAAGAAGAGGAGATACATAGCCTTATTTGGATCAGGGATGAAGCTCCTAAACCAAGGGAAATTATATTAGTCCATGAGGCTCTCACCTCAGATATGGATGTGGCACCTATTTTGGAGGAAAAATAGGGAAAGGCCATTGCCCGCCTAGAATATACCCTAAGACTCTTAGGAGAGGAGGCAACTTAAGCCTTCTAAAGGAGGTGACACTCACTCCTCCATGGTATTTGAATAAGAGAACCCCATTCACCTAACACTTCACAAGCTTCCTTTTTCATAACCTGACTCTACAAAGAATCCCTTAGGGAATTGAAGGTAAAATGGATTGGACTAAAATTCAACCCCCCTCTTCTCTTACATCCTTCACCATGAGAAGATTTGGATAGAAAAAAAGAAAGGTAAAACTGGGAAAATTTTGAAAAGAATACTTGGCATTATGAGCAAGGGGGCATTACCAGATATATAGGATGGGATATCATGAAAATATACAAGGAGCAAAAGCAATAGTTCAAGGGGGATTTCAAAATATTTTTTGTTGCACAAGTGTGCAAAACCTTATGCTTGGGGGTTGATGATAGGCCTCTACAATGTAGACCATGATGCCCATCCATGAGTACTCTTTCTAAAATATTGTACTTAACAAACTCCCTCTTTGACCAAAATCAATATTAAAGTATATTTTTTTACAATGAAATGGTGAATGAATTGAGATTGGTTAAATATATGAGTTGTGCTTGATTATTTATGCTTGATTTCATGATGGAAGTGCATTTGCAAGATTAACTCTAGTAGGTCAATCCATATGAGGATTTCTTATCTAATGCGCTTTGAGGAAAAAGAGGGATCTTGTTCCCTCACCTTCTTCTAGAAGGTGACAAGCCTATAAGACACCCTATCTAGCTCACTCATCCAAATCATTGATCCATGGAATGAATTATTTCAAGGGAATTGATTCCTTGAACCAAGGATCTTGATTTTAGGATATGGGGAGCATATCCCTTCAATCAAGAGATGAGTTGTGCTTGATTATTTATGCTTGATTTCATGATGAAATTGCATTTTTAAGACTAACTCTAGCAGGTCAATCCATATGAGGATTTCTTCTATGACGCTCTTTGAGGAAAAATAAGGATATTGTTCCCTCACCTTCTTCCAGAAGGTGACAAGCCTGTAAGACACCCTATCTAGCTCACTCATCCAAACTATTTTTTCGGGGAATTGAATCTTCCAAGGGAATTGATTCCTAGAACCAAGGAACTTGATTTTAGGATATGGGGAGCATAGCCCTTCAATCAAGGAGTGATTGAAGGGCTGAGATAATACCATCTCCTAGTATAATAAGAGCTCAAGGGTCAGCCTTGAGTTAGTTGTTTAATTTTGTTAGTCATTTGCAGGCTATTGTAAGAGTACTCTAATACCTTAAATCTTTTCATTTGTAACTCTATTTTTTAGATATGATAATGACAAGGTTTCATATTCTAGTTGATTGTTATTAGTTGCTTCTAGGTTCCTTGTGGGAACCTTGGGTAGGGCCTACCTAGGGTTATTGTAAGGAACTTTCACTCATTTATTTACTTTACCGCTATCACTTTCAATGTCCTCTTTTTATACAATAGGAAATGCATGTCGATTTTACTAGCAATCTGTTTCCTGTAGAAGTAATACCAACCATGTAAGCAATATTTCATGTTGTGTTTTTTTATTTTTATGTTATGAAGACTTATATTTAGCCTCATTCAATATATATGTGCAATGCATGACTACTATGGAATTATGCATTTCATGTAGTAATTTTTGAATTCCTATAACAATTTCTTCATGCCTTTATAATTCCTTGTACTAGCACACAATTTCCTGCAACATTGTTTCCAACTTTGCTTCACTTAAGTTGTAATACTTTGTAAGCGTTAAAAGGAGTGTATTGGACCATGAGCCATTTCATTCTCATTTCATAAGGGATTAAATATCTCTCCTATTCTTCAATTTAGCTTATGCAATAGAATATATTATAAGTAGAGTTTGATTTGCTTTCCTCCAATTATTATACACCATTTTGTCACACCTAGCCAAGTTTTGCATCTCAGTTTGTTAAGTGTCGCAAGTGTCACATCTCACTTTTCTAAGTGTCACAATTGCAACATCTCACCCTGTAAGTGTCGCGACTGCAATGGAGTACTTTACTAAGTGTCATGGCCTAAATTTCATACTTTTCTAAGTATTACAACTTTGACACCATTTAAAATGACATGTCATGATCGCTCGTCAAGTTGGAGGAGAAAAAACATCATTTTGAGGCCGAAAACCCACTTTTTACCTTGTCATTTTGGCATTTTTTTGACCAGGGACGCCCCCCTGCCCATGCATAAGGAGAATCCTACCTCCTTTCGCATCTATAGGGGAGCATCCAGGACGCCCTGTCTCCCACTCTAAGGGAGCGTCTTTGTAGTTAGAGAGGTTTCCACATATCTAGGGGAGTTATTTCGAGAAGGATTAGGTTTGTTTGGGTTGTTTCACTTGAGATATGGTTCGACCACCTTCCACCCTATGTTAGGAGAGGTCCATAACCATGAGGATAAAGTAAATCTTAACCTCAAGCACCTAATCCTCAACCATACTCCCTAATTACCTTAAGCCTCCCTAGTTCTATATAACCAGGGCCATTCATGGTGAAAGGTGGGACCAGACTGAGCATAAAATTGTTGATCTTGAGAGAAACTTAGGAGGAGAATATCTTGAGAGAAAATATTTAAGGAGTGTATCCAAGGGTTTGAAGAGGGGGCTTGAAGGAAAGACTGGACCATCAGGTTGTAGACTTCTTGCTTCAAATTTTAATAAAAACTTAGCTTATTTCCATACATCTATCTTATTCAATCTTTATTACATGTGTCTACTTGTATTATATAATACTAGGTAGTAGTAGTAGGGAGTTTGTATAACCTTTTTGTAGGTTCATCTTCATGTTCGAGGTGTGGATCTGGAGCTCAAGCTTTGGAACAACGAGGACGGGCTACGAGAAAAGGTATTATTCCCATTTTTCTCCTCTCTCTCTCTCTCTCTCTCTCTCTCTCTCTCTCTCTCTCTCTCTCTCTCTCTTNAAATATAATAGATGGAGTTTGGAATGTTAGTGTCTATTTGTTATAAGTATCTCAATCATAGGAAACCTAGTTGAGGGGGGTTCCACCTATCCGCGGGGGGGGGGATTTTTCCACCACAGCTTTTGGTGACTCCATTGGGGAAGAACAATTAGTTATTCTCGGTTTATAGCCTTTGAACTCACTCCTTTTTATGTTTTGATTTTCTCTTTATAATCTTTTTGTAATATTCCATATATAAAAAGTATGCAGAACAAAAATAAATAGCTAGAAATGGAAGATGAACAACAATATGACTAGAAAAACACCACGATAATACCAGAATGATAACAAAATAACACTAGAAATAACACTTTGATTACCGAGAGCAATGTTCACTTGCCTCTTCGAGGGGGAAACCTCCAGCAGAGAAGAGCTCTATTACAATAATATCCAAGACAAAAGTTCTCATACCCTCGACTCCTATTTATACTAAATATGTCTATCAAAAGAACCATCTACAGGAAGATCCTTCTAGAAGTGGAAGCTTCTATTAGGTCTTCTTAGATTGGAATTATTCTTCCTTATTGCTAGGCCTTATTAATATTGACCTTTATTACATGGAAATATATTATTCTACCTACATGAGGGGTTAGGTCCCTAACATTTCCTCCCCCTTAAAAAAAACCTTGTCCTCAAGGCTTGAGATGGGGAAATTGTTGCAGAATGGTAGCTAGTTCCCAAGTGGCATTTGTTGGAGTTGTATATTTCCACTAGAATAACACTTCCTTGATGGTTCGTTGAGGCAGTCAACGCTCATGCCGGTCCAAAAATGCTTGTGGTTGTAGCCAAATGGAGCCTTCTTTTTCCAACTCAGGAAGGTTGGTTTGAGTTTGGCACTTAGTTCCAATCACCTTCTTTAAGTAGGAAACATGAAAAACAAGATGGAGCTTAGAATGACTGGGAAAATCTAACTGATAGGCCACCTTTCCCACACGCTTGAGAATGGTATAAGTACCATAAAATTTGGGCACCAGTTTCTGACAATGGTTAGCCTTGAGGGAAGTTTTCTTGTAAGGTCGAAGTCGAAGAAACTATTGATCCCCTTCTACAAATTGACATTCAGAGTGACCTTGATCTGCTTGTTGTTTTAGGCAATTTTGGTCCATGACCAAATTCTCTTTGAGGGTACGGAGAATAGCCTCTCGAAATGTAAGAGTTTGGTAAACCGCCTAGACCTTTGAGACACCTGGAAAATATGAGAAGATTGCAGGTGGCTTTTGTCCATATACTGCTTTAAAAATGTGCATAGTTGTATGGTACAAAGCATTGTACCGCCATTCAACTAGTTGTAACCATTGAGCCCATTGGTTCTGCCTTTTCGATGCAAAACACCTCAAATATGTTTCCAAACATTTGTTGACAAATTCAGTTTGACCATCAGTCTAGGGATGATAAGTTGTGCTGAGATGCAATTGGGTGCCTTGTAGCTTGAACAGTTCTTGCCAAAAATTGCTAGTGAAAGTTGGGTCGCGATAAAAAACAATAGAATGTGGCATGCCATGAAGCTTGAAGACTTTATCCATGAAAAGTTGAGCCACAATAGATGTTGTAAATGGGTGTTGAAGAGAACAGAAATGAGCATACTTGGAAAGACAATCAACTACCACCATGATGACTGATTTATTGCCCGATTTAGGTAAGCCTACAATAAAATCCATAGAGATATCCCGCCAAATAGTAGGTGGAATCGGAAGCGGTTGTAGTGTACCAGGAGATTTGATAGTTTCACCCTTGTTGCATTGACACACATCACATTCAACCACAAAATTATGAATGTCATGTTTTATACCCTCCCCTAAAACAAACAAACAAAAAAAGAAAGTTTGACCTGATCATAGGTTTTGGTAAACTCGGAGTGCCCAGTTGTGGGTGTATCATGAAGCTCATAAAGTAATGTGGATTTAAGTTTTGACTGTTTACTTAAATACAAACGGCCTTTGTATCGAACCTCATCATTGATCCAAGAGTACCCTGGGGAAACTGGAGAATTGGACTGCAATTTTTGTATCAGATGCAAAATTTTGGGATCGTGTAGCCATTCCTAGCGAACAACTTGGAGCCAATCTGGTACAATGAAAGAGAGAGAAAAAATAGACCCTTCATATTCATATTTTTTGGAAAGTGCATCAACAACCACATTGTCTTTTCATTTTTTGTAAATGATCTCGTAATCATATCAAAAGATCTTAGTCACCCATTTTTGTTGCTTGGGGGAGGAAAGGCGTTGTTACAGAAAATCTTGAGGCGTTGATGGTCTGTCTTAATTTGGAAGTGTTTCCCCAATAGATAAGGTCGCCAAAGATCCATGGCATGCATAATAGCCATCATTTCCTTTTCATAGATTGATTTGCCCAAATTTCTCTCGGACAATTGTTGTTGGTAAAGGCCAAAGGTCGACCCTCTTGCATAAGGACAACGCGAATTCCTTTCCTGGAAGCATCACATTCCAGGACAAAGGTCTTTTTGAAATAAGGAAGGGACATGACTTGAGTGGTGCACATGGTCATCTTCAAGGTTTGAGAATACTGAGAAACTATTGGAGTCCAAGTGAAATAATTTTTTTTAAGGAGTGCAGTGAGAGGTGCCACAATCTTTCCATAATTCTTAACAAACTTGCGATAATAACCTATTAAACCCATAAATACCCACAAGATTTTGAGAATCTTTGGGTTAGGCAAATATTTCATAGCTTCAATCTTTTTAGGATCCACCCTGACGTCGTCCTTGACAACAAGATGACCCAAGTACTCTACTTCTGAGGCGCCAAAAGCACATTTAGATTGTTTGAGGAAAATTTGGTGTTGAGAGAGTAGATGGAGAACTCAATTCACATGAGCAAGATGGTATGTCTAGGTTTTGCTGTAGATGAGGATATCATCAAAGAAAACTAACACAAAATGACGTAGAAAAGGACAAAAGACATGATTCATGAGGCTTTGGAAAGTGGAGGGAGCATTACACAAGCCAAAGGGCATAAACAAAAACTCATAGTGGCCCTCATGCATTCTAAAGGAAGTCTTAGGAATGTCTGCCTCTTTCATACAGATCTGGTGGTAGCCTGAACGAAGATCAAGTTTAGTAAATAACTGGGCGCCACTCAATTCATCCAAGAGGTCATTAATGATAGGAATGGGGAATTTGTCTTTAATGGTGAGTTTGTTGAGGGCGCGAAATTTAGGACACATGTGCCAAGGACCTTCTTTATTAAGTACCATGACCACAGGAGAAGAGTAGGGGCTCGTACTAGGGCAGATAACACATGTGTTAAGAAGTTCTTGAACCATTTTCTCAATTTCATTTTTTTGGGAAAAGGGGTGACGATAGGGACGAATATTGGGAGGAAGGCTTCCTGGGACAAGGGGAATGGAATGATCATGAAAACCACGGGAAGGAGGGAGTCCCTGGGGAATGGAAAAAACCAGTTGATTTTTAGAGAGGATGGATTGGAGGTCCTGCGGCACAGAGGGTGTCTCAGTGGCTTGTATGGCATGGAGTTGGGAAATAATGCCAGAATGACCTTTTTTGAGTAGCTTTTCCATGCAATGGAAACTAATGATATTAGGGGAACCGACGATGATGCCTTGGAACTTATATTTTTGGTCGTCTTGGTAGAATTGCATGGTTAATTACTTAAAATACATGAGAATGGGACCCAAATTCCTTAGCCATTCTGCACCCAACACAATGTCACAACTGCCCATGTCGATAGAAAACAAATGATATTTCAGATGGTAGTCACCAATTTGGAGACACACATTTTCACAACGACCTCCACATTTCATGGACCCACCATTCGCAATCATGATTTGGAAATTATTGACTGCATGGATATAACAATTAGTTTCTTGGGCAATGCGGTGATGAATAAAATTATGGGTGCTTCCACTATCAACAAGAATGATGACCTTCCTATGCTTGATATAACAAAATATCTTGAGGGTTTTGGGAGTAGAGAAGCCAATGAGAGAATTTAGGGAAATGACCAGTTCTACTTCAGGAGGCTATGAGGGAGGGGTTATGTCAGTGGGTTCAGGTGACACAGACACAAGGAGATCCTCAACATTCTCTTCTGAAACATCCTCTAAGATGGCCATAAAAAGATTTTGTTCCATACACTTGTGTCCCAGAAAATATTTCTCATCACAATTATAACAAAGGCCTTTGAGTTGGCGTTCAACCATTTCATCCCTGGTCAATTTATGGATCTTTAGTGGAGTATAAGGAGAAGTGGGAGTTACTGGTTTAGTGCGAGGAATAAAGGAGGGTTTGAGGTTTTAAGAAGAGACAACCTGTTGTGCTTCCTTATCTCTTTTAGTAGTGTCCACCCAACTCCGAGGCCGAGCCATGAGGACATGAGAACGAATATCATCCTTGAGGCCATTGATAAAACATTCTCAGAAAAAAGCAACAAACATGCCCTCTTTACGAAAATCCATTCGCTCAAAAGAAGCTATAAATTCTTCCACTGTGCCATATTGTTTCAACTTTTTCAAACAACCTAAATGGTTGGTGTTAGTGTCAAAGCATTCATAAAGATCTGCCACAAAGTGTGTCGAAGCCACATACCATTGGCGGGTATTTTTTTATCCATTGCCACCATTTCCAATGTTCTTGATCTAGATGGAGAACAACATACCGAAGTTTGGACAACTCATCCGTAATTCCATACAAAGAGAAATGATGTTCCATTTGAGTTACCCAACCAATGGGATCTGATCCATCAAATTTGGTCACATCCACACATGAAAGGCGTAGGTCACGCTAAAAGTGATGGGGCTGAAAATTCTTGGAATGAGAGGAAGTTTCCCCTTCGGTATGCAAAGGTGGGTCAAATAAGGGAATATCTACAGGGATATGCAGCTTGGCCCAGATCGTCATAGTGACAGATTCAAGCTGGGTAGTAATGTCTTCTTTGAGATCTTGTTTGACTTCCTTGATTGAGGCAGTGACTGAAGCCGCAATGGAGGATTGCATTTTTTGATTGATTGAGCGAATATTGGCACTGAGTTGTCGCACTTCTTGTTGGCTTTATGTGAAATTAGAGTGCAAGGTATTGAAGCAAGCTTCCAAGTCTTGGATACGGGTATGGGCCATGACGACGAGGGAACACGAAAAGGGGTGGGTGGGACCACACAGAAAATGGGTTATGGGTGAAGTGCTTCACAACGATCAGGGCAACGAGTTGAATCCAATGGGGTAAAGCCCAAATAAGGGTGTTGGAAGGGGGTTGGGCCCACAAAAAAAAATTTGCTGAAAAATGATAGGTATGACTGCGATCAGGGTGAAGAGAGAAAATAAACGGAGTAGGTATCAAATAATGGTGCCAAAAGGATCCAGACTTTTTTTTTTTACTCCTGCAGAGTTATACTCCGATCTGAAGAATACTACAGTGATGAAATGTCCAAATGCTTAACAGGAAGAAATGTGTAGTAATTTCATAACTCAAATGCAAGAGACATAGTTGCACTGCAATAGATCTTGTCTATTTTGTTTTCATTTCCATCCAAAGGGTTAGGTATTCAAGGGTTCTACAGACAAGGGTTTTCCATGAGCTATAACTCTTTGATATAGGTGCGGGGTCCAACAATAGTACTCGACCCAATATCTCAGGGCACCAACTAAGGAGGCTAGACCATACCCTTAGCCATACTACCCAACTACCCAGGTACTAGAGAGTATATTCCCGAGTATTGTTCTCGGTGGCACTATAGCAATCAGGTGGTCGATCGGTTTATCTACGGAGGGCTTCAGGAGATCTAGGTCGATCCGTATACAGGTGTTGTCTAATGTGCTACCACTCGAAGGGTTACCAACAAGGGTTACAAAGGTGGCCAACATATGTGCACTTAAGTACCACTTGTATTTCCTGTGTGTATGAATCCCCGACTGCGGGTTTATGCGTGTAACGACAGATCTATGTAGCTTAAAGACGTCGTAATATGACTCTACCTTGAAAACAATTAACCCACAATTTTCTTTCAAGGAAGGTGTTCTGATACCACTTGTAATATTCCAAATATAAAAAGTATGCAAAAGATAAATAAAAATCTAGAAATGGCAGATGAACAACAATATAACCAGAACAACACCACGATAATACTAGAATGATAACAAAATAACACCAGAAATAACACTTTGATTACCGAGAGCAATGTTCACTTGCCCCTTCGAGGGGGAAACCTCCAACAGAGCAGATCTTTATTACAATAATATCCAAGAAAAAAGTTCTCATACCCTCGACTGTTATTTATACTAAATTTGTCTATCAAAAGAACCATCTAGAGGAAGAACCTTCTAGAAGCGGAAGCTTCTATTAGGTCTTCTTATATTGGACTTATTCTTCCTTATTGCTAGGCCTTATTAATATTGACCTTTATTACATGGAAATATATTATTCTACCTACATGAGGGGTTAGGTCCCTAACACTTTTTGTTCTTCTTGACACTCTTATCTGAGCCTAGCTAGTCCATTTCTTGAATTCTGAGAAGTTTTTTCAACTTTTTAACCTATAGGCCCTATCAGAGTGTCTTTGCCTTAGGGAAACTCCCTATTCAACCTTTACAGAGTGTCTTGGATGCTCCTTGATAGTTTATAGGGAGACGTCCATACCCCTAGGACACTCTGTCATCACTGTGGGGGGGGCATCCTTCTCCTTCCAGGGGCATCTTTAGGCCTTTCTTGGCTCTGTTTTTTGGGTTTTTCCGCTCTGATTTTTCCCTTAAGGTATTTTATGATTTGTAAGGTCTTTATTTGATTGAAATGATTGTGTTTATCATTCTTTTTACCTCTTTTTGTTTCCTCTTTTCATGTGATTATCTCTTATATTATTTGATTTGGAGATTTTCACAAATTGCTTTGTTGAGTTTCTAGTTTTGTCTTTTTTGACAAAATCTTTGGCAAGAGAATTCCTGAATTCTTTTGCAACTTCACATTGGCCATTNTTTTTTTTTTTTTTCATTTGAGGTTTTAAAAAGGTGATTTCCCTTTCTTTCACATTTTGACTTCTTGATCGAACAAGTGTTGGAACCATTCCCACATTTGACTTGATCTCATTGTGAGTGCATGTTTTGTTTGAATCTCTTTTTGCTTCACGTATCTTTGTATCTGCATAGGATCCTTTCATTTTGATTGAAAGAAAAGAAGCATTAAGATATTTGATTTGATTTCATACTAGAATAAAAAAAAAATGCATTCAAAGTTTTGGGTGGTTTATATTTGTAGTTTGCATTTGATAGAATGCATTGGGTTTATGCATTTGGGAATGGAAAAAATACTCTTCTCCTTTCCATAGTTAGCGTTCATCGAAATTGAATTTTTTTCATTTCATTTTCATTTTGCATGGTTTTAAGAGCCGAGTCCAAATATCATCAGTTTCACTTCCATACCCCCGAGTAAACAATAGCCATAAAATTAGCGCTAATTAAAATCTATCTAGAAATTTATCTTTCTAGGGATCTGCAAACCTACATTAAATTAAGTGTAGAGATTTGGAATAGGTGGTGAGGATAACTTTCCAAAGCTATGCAAACAAACATAAAATATTGAGTTAGGGAGAGAAATCCATTTACCGCATCATTGTCTTGTGAAACCCTTCTCACACAAGGGTCAATCACGAGGTCACATTGGGGCCAAAAGAGTAACTAAACCTACTTCGTTGGTCTTGGTGGAGTGGTATGCACATATTAAAAACAGTGTCGAAAGACACTTGGGGATCACTTGAGAGGATCACACTTCTTTGTGAGGCACCTCTCAAGGGGATTCTGGGTCTTAAACGACCCTTCCCTTGCGTGCATATCGGATTGTCGATTGTTTCCCTGAGATTT
The DNA here is from genome assembly GCA_009831015.1 of Picea engelmannii. Classification (NCBI taxonomy): domain Eukaryota; kingdom Viridiplantae; phylum Streptophyta; class Pinopsida; order Pinales; family Pinaceae; genus Picea; species Picea engelmannii. Next base: position 155,388 of record ML793827.1, read on the forward strand.
CATTGTTGTAAGTGGTAACCTTAACAGTTGTAATATTTAGGGCTCATACACAAGGTGACGAAAAATGGGAAAGTCTTTGTTGTACATGGAACAAACGTTGGTCATACTCACTCAAGCTTCTTGGAGGGTAGCACATGCTTTTGTCATGAGGTAAATTGCAGCAGGGTTTAAGTCTGTTAAGAAGGTAACCAACGTAACTGCTCCGCTTGCTCTATCTCAACCCCTTCCTATATTGATCATGTGACATTGAATTTCATCACCAACTAGTGGTTTCATTGTGGGAAGGTTTTTTTGCCATTTTGCTTCCTATATCTTTTTAGCGTGTACTTTTTTTTTTCTTAGTTGACCTGAAGGTTGAGTCTGTGTCTATGGTATCAGTTCCAGGATCTACCAACTAAGGGACCCCTTTTCCTGAGGAACCTTTTGATTTTCCTTCTTTTGGAAACATTAGACCTCCCTATATTGCGACTTTGTGTTTACCAGGACTCACTATTGGGTTACATGTGTGGTTATTTTCCACTCCAATTTTTCCAAATGTGCCTAGTGTGTCGAATGCGCCTAATGTTTCGAATGCAAACCCTCCATCCAAAGAATGTCAACCTCCTATTGAACCTTTTCCTTTTTTGCCTGTTACGTCTTCTTCCTTTTCCTCTTCCTTTCCTAGTAAAATACTTTATGTTAGTAACCAAATGGATAAGAAGAAGAAGAAGAAGAAAAAGATTAAGAAGAAGAAAACTCAGCAAGGGGCCAAACTTCCAACCACTCCAAGACATGTTGGAAGCAATCAACCAACTATTGTTGGGAGTATTGAGATCATTGAGAAGTATACCACCACAACTTGCAAGCCCAAATTCCCTTGCAGGCTATGTAAGGGTGATCATCTTCTTCGGGATTTCCCTGGTTTAACCATGCTCTTAGAGGTGTGGTATGTGGGTCCTCATCAACCCATGTCATTAGCCTCTGGTCATAATGCTGGTAACAAAACATCAACTAGTGATAGTAACATTGGGGAAAATAAAAGTAGAGTCAAATTTCCTTGTAGGTTATGTGAAGGAAGTCATAAAACTCACCTTTTCCCTTGTATGGATGAAGCCTCGAAATAGATGGAAGAGATTGTTGTTGTCCAACAACAAATTCCAACCGATTATCATAAGTTTTCTCCCAACTCGCCATTGATTGATCAAGAGGTCGATCTGATCCCATCATCAGTTGATCCCACTCTTCCCTTGAAGAGTGAAGTTGAACTGGTCGTTCCGAGTCCATCATCGGTCTATCTCGCTCTCCCCTTAGAGAGTGAAATTCTCTAAGTGGTCGATCTGATCCCATCATCGATCGATCCCACTCTTCCCTTGAAGAGTGAAGTTCAAGTGGTCGATTCAACTGCACCTTCGATCGATCCCACTCTTCCTTTAAATATTGAAATTCAAGTGGTTGACCTGATTTCATCATCGGTCAATCCCACTCTTCCTTTAAAGAGTGAAGTCAATACTGCTAAGGTTTTTCTCATCTCTTCAGATTTCTCTGGACAAGGGATAATTTCACCCGTTCCCACATAACCCCCTACAAGTAGTGAGGTCATTTCCTTTGAATGGAATAGACTGATATGACCTAGTCTCCCTTCCTACATGCCTTTCAAATTCATTGTGCAAGTCTATGGTAGGGACATTTATCAAACTTTTATAGATGAAGGTGCTTTTTTAGAGTTCTATCCTCAACTTCTTGGAAAGCTCTAGGTTCTCCTTAGCTTGTGCCCGTTACTCATAAGTTGTTGACTTTTAACAGAAGAGCCAGTGAACCTTTAGGGATCCTTCTTTAGTTACCTGTTACCTTAGGAGGAAAAATTTCCCACATTGATGTGATGTTAGTCCAAGGTCCCTTGGATTTTAATTTTCTCCTCGAGCGAGACTATGTCTACGCCATGAAATCTATCGTGTCCACTCTCTTTCAAGTGATGGAATTCCCTCACAATGGATACATTATGGCTATTAACCAGCTTTCATTCATTGGCCCTCATATGACGGTCGATCATGTGACTTCCCTAAACAGTCCTTTTATGCAAGAAATATCCACCCCACCGCATGTTAATTATGTGGCAACATGTCCCATATGTTCAATTGTTGATGAGGGTGAGCCACTCATTGAATTCTTGACTTCTTTCGACTTAGATCCAATAGTTGACATGGTGACCTCTTTAATTGAGACATTGGAGCCTAATATCCCTACCCCCATTGAATTCCAGATCATTGTTCTTCCATCCAACGAAGGCCTCTTAGAAACCATGATCGAGGTGTGTCCCTTGACATGTATTCCTTCCAGAGCATTGTCCTATTGGAAGCCATTATCAAGAGAGTGATAAGCATAGTTCTCATTCCTGTTTCAAGCTCGTTAAAAAATGAAACAAGGATATGGGGATCAAACCCATAGGTCATGAGCATAGTTTATTTTTTATTTCAAGGTCATTAAAGAATGAAACCGATCCCTAAAAACATATTTTTCTTGTTTGTGGCAAGCTTGTTAAAAAATGAAAAATAGAGTCATGATCACGGTTTATTTTCTGATTTCAAGATCATTAAAAAATGAAACCAAACATGAGCATAATTTATCTTTTTGTGTCAAGCTCGTTAAAAAATGAATCAGGTTCCCCCTCCTCTGATTGAGTCGAGTCATTCACTAGATCTCGTAAATGAACCTTCATTTCCTCAACCTGTGTCACTTGATCCTCTTTCTTCCTTCCTCTTTGGTGAACATATTCCTATTAGTAGCCAGAAGCCTAAGTCAGTGCAAAAGAAGAGTTGGAGGAAAATATTAAGCTTGGGGGGCATGTCTCCATCCTTTAGGCATCATTCTAAAGTTAAGCTGCTAGCTTCTCAAGCTGGGGGAAAAGTATCAACCATCCATGGGTATCCCTCAAAACCTTTTGAAGTTATTTTGGGAAGTTTCGAGCACAATTAGTTTTTGGTTTTAATATTGTTAAACAATGAAACCAGTTCCGAGAATAGTTTATTTTCTAGTTTCAAGCTCGCGAACAAATGAAACCTTCCCAATCACAATTTTTCTTTGTTTCAAGCTTGTGCAAAAATTAAACGAATCTCGAGCTTAGTCTTTGTTCTTTCTCGTTCTCGTAAATACATGAGAATAGGTTACTGAGTATACTTTTATCACTTTTTCGGACTCGTAAAAAATATACGAAAAACTCTCTAAACAAAAAAATATTGTCGAGCGAGCTTCTCTTCTTTCATGCTCATTAAAAATATTTGAAAGGGTGTCTTTCGAGCGATAGTTTACCCCTTTTTTGGTCTCATTAGAATAATTATGAAAAAGGAATACACTATCCTTATTCAGTTAGAAGAGTTATCCTAGTTATTGTTTTATACTTTTACGGGCCTAGTTTACTAAACTTACGAAAAATTCCATTTGGAGTCTTCTTTCTAAACATTTCCAGACTTTCTAAATATGAAAAGACCATAGAGTTTACCTTCCCTGGACTCGTAAATCATACAGCGAAGGACCCATCTGGGACCGAACCCTTCCTTCTTTAGGTTCACTAAACATGTGAAGATGGGACTCGTCGAAGATGAGTTAAATGAGCATTTGTTATCCTCCTTGAGCTCACTAAAAAACAAATAGGTACTCGCCTATCTAGGTGGGGGGGGAATTTGGGAAGTGGGTTAAGTTTTTGAACCATTATGGAAGTTGTTTAGTCACCCTTGAAAATGTCACCTGTCTGCATCTTCTTATAGTTGGGTAATCCACTTGTCTCTTAGCTAGTCATATGAATTCCATGAGTCATTATACTCCTTCAACCCATTCGAAGAGTGCCATCATGTTTTTTTGTTCCAATCGAAAATTCCTTATGGTCACACTATGTTTTGTTCCACGATAATCACATTATGTTTGGATCCATGCCTCGAGTCAATGTTGTTTTGGTTATGCTTCCAAGTCATTTGTCATGCCGCACAATGTTCAAGGGAAATCTCAACCTTACAACCATTCTGCAGTATCATCCATTTTTTTACTTGTGTCAGTCTACACTCCTTTGATATATCACCATTCATTACTATACTATATTATTTTTGTGTCGATGATGGGGGATACATCATGGCCCTCCTTCGACGGGTCTATTCCAGTTGACTCCAGCTCATTATCCAAGAATTAGACATAGAAACTGGTCAGTACCTTGGAACCTGCATGCCTCAATGGCAGGTTTCCTCACATTTAACAGCAGGTTTACATTATTGACCTATGATCAAATTATTCCTCAAATGTTCGACTTCAACTCATTTATTCACATTCTCTAGAATGTATTTGGGTACCTTGGGAATCGTTGTCATTATTGGTGATTTCTCTCGCACTTGTTAACAATATACATTAATGACTGGTAATCAAGTGGTTTCTACCATGTTCGACATCAACACATGTATTCCCATGGATATAATTGTACTAGTTCGGGATCAAGATGAATATCCTGGGAACTTTTCAGGCACCTACCAGTGTTATGTGTCTAACCCAGGTTGCAATGGAGAGAAGTTTTATACATTGTTACATAGATCCACATTGTATTGGTTCGTGGATATGTTGTTTTGTCATATTGTAGCTCCAATGTGTACAATCTCGTGGACACAACTTGAACGTGTCATGGAGATATGGATCCACATTGTATGTTTGGTGGCCATATACTTAGTCAATACCCTCATGGATCCACACTGTATTGATCGGTGGCCATGCATTGAGTCCATTTTGTCTGAGTATGGGTATGCCTACCTTGGGATGATATATGTATATTGATTGATGGTTGCATGCATCTTCCGACAGGTTGTCCTTCTTCAGTCCCTTGATACAAAAATTTTGTAAAGTGTTTCAACCATAATTTTCTCTTATGACCTCACACTTTGGAGGGAATCTGTTATACACCATTTTTTCACACCTATCCAAGTGTCAGATCTCACTTTGTTAAGTGTCGCAAGTGTCCCATCTCACTTTGCTAAGTGTCGCAATTGTGACATCTCACCCTGTAAGTGTCGCAACTGCAATGGAGTAATTTACTAATTGTCATGGAATAAATGCCATAATTTTCTAAGTATTACAACTTTGACACCATGTCAAATGACATGTCATGATCTCTATTCAAGTTGGAGGAGAAAAACCATCATTTGGAGGCCGAAAACCCACTTTTTACCTTGTCTTTTTGGCCTTTTTTTACCAGGGACACCCCTTTTCCCATGCATAGGGGGCGTCCTCCCTCATTTATCAGTTATAGGGGATCATTTATGAATCCTTGTCCCCCTCTCTAGGGGAGCATCCTTGTAGTTAGAGAGGTTTCCACATATCTAGGGGAGTTATCTCGAGAAGGATTTGGTTTGTTTGGGTTGTTTCACTTGAGATATGGTTCAACCACCTTCTACCCTATGTTGGGAGAGGTCCATAACCATGAGGATAAAGAAAATATCAACCTCAAGCCCCTAATCCTCAACCATACTCCCTAATTACCCTGTTGGTTAAGCCTCCCTAGTCCTATATAACCGGGGCTATTCATGGTGAAAGGTGGGACAAGACTGAGCATCAAATTGCTGATCTTGAGAGAAACTTAGGAGGAGAATATCAAGAGAGTGAAAACTTTGTTCTTGAGAGAAAATTTCTAAGGAGTGTATCCAAGGGTTTGAAGAGGAGGCTTGAAGAAACAACTGCACCATCAGGTTGTAAATTTCTTGCTTCAAATTTTAATATAGAACTTAGCCTATTTCCATACATCTATCTTATTCGTTCTTTCTTGCATGTGTCTACTTGTATTATTTGATACTAGGTAGTATTAGTAGGGATTTTGTCTATCCTTTTTGTAGGTTCATATCCATGTTCGAGGTGTGGATTTGGAGCTCAAGCTTTTGAACAACGAGGAAGGGCTACAAGAAAAAGGTATTATTCCCCTTTTTCTTCTCTCTCTCTCTGAAATTAAATAAATAGAATAGATGGAGTTTGGAATGTTAGGGTCTATTTGTTAGAACTATCTCAATAGTAGGAAACCCACCTATCCTTAGGGGGGATTTTTCCACCACACCAACTCATGTAGATAATTGCAACTTGACTTTTTAGCATAATTGTCTCTTTTTTTTAACCAACAATTCATATCAACTCACTTGGATTTGTAGCTTCACATTTTTCTTCTTTCAAACTTGTACCTCAACTTTCCTCTTACAAGATAAGTGGGGACTGGTCATTAAGTTGTTTGGTCTTCTGAATTCTACTCTGTAGTAATTTACAACTTTCCTTGAACTTGAATATGAGGTTTTGTCTTTGTGATTGTTAAGTAGTTGGAATATTTTTCTCTCCCTTAATTAATAAATTAAAGTTTTCCTCAGATGAAATAGTCTCTCCTTGTAGATAGATGCAAGTGTCGTTTATGCATACAAAGTGCACAATACCTCTCAAGTTTGTATGAACCCTGGTTTGACATTTAAAGTATTGAACTAAGGAGTATAACATTATTTTTGTTAATTTACGGCCTAACACTAGCATAAGAAAATCCAGGAACACTCTTATCAATTAGTCTTCACCTACATTGCATGAGTGATTGTACTATCTATATCTTCCCAACAATCTCATCAATGCACCACCAATGTTTAGCTGGGTTAGTATTCTAAACCAATACAATCACAAGTTAGTTGGTTAGTAGCATTAGTTAACCACTCCACCTTTGTTAAGTTGGTTAGTCAATCTACTCAGTGAGAAATTGTGAAGATTGGTATAGCCCTATCAAAGGTGTGCATAGGTAGGAAACACATGTATTTGTTGGGATTGATAGCATAGATTGGGAAATGAAAGAATTTTCTTGGAAATGCGATATGCTTGTGCTTGGTTGTGGTTATAGGAGAGTAGTGAAGATCCACCATAAGAAATACATGTTATAACTTCAGAAATTTCATTTGTGGGCGATTAAGTAACAATTTTCCTTCCATTTCTATCTTATTCTATCGAAGTAGCAAGGCTATATCCAAGACAACCACCTTACAACTATCCATCAAAATAGTGGCAATAAACCTAGGACCTTGCTTGGTCCACCCTAATTGAAGCTATACATTCAAGTGTTTATTTTATATCTTTGATTTAGAGGACTTAATTGGTGAGTCCTCTCTGAAGTCCATTGCGTATGGAGAAAGTTCAAGGTCCATAATTTCACATGATAGGCCTTGAGGAATTTCAAATTGGTTCAAACACAGTTTCTTACTCTAGTGCTTAAAATTTTCCTTCTCCGACGATCTAGAAAACTTAGGCCGAGGACATTTTATGGATTGTATTTCCTCAACCAATACTTCCCAAGGCAACATTTTCCTCCCCAAAACCACTTGCAAATGTAAATGTGCCTAGATAATTTGATGTAATGCCAATAGAACAAGTAGTCATAATACCTAAAAGGCAAGCACTCGTTACTCTGTAGTTCCACTTGTTCAACTAACAAACACAACCAAAATGTGTTTGCACAGCTAAAGTTACTCTTTTAAGAGATACTAATTGAATGAAAGACAAATATATTTCAAAGGTTTACACAAATGTAACATAAGTTACAAGAAAATAAAATGTTTATAGAAAAGAAGGGAGGCTTAAGGACTATATATTGTATTTTTTAATAACCTTATCTTATTTTTTATAAAATGTAATAACTAAGACATATGTTCATTCATTCTTTCAATATCCTCGTACATTTTATATACTCAAGCCCATCATAATTAGAAGAATCACAGATTGAAAAATGTGTATTCATTGCCTTACAAGAATATTTGTCTCTCATAGGCTATAAGAGTGAGTTGATAATCTATTCATCCTAAACATTTGTACAAATTTGGAATATTCTTTTTGGAATTTTTTTAACACAAGGTGATTCATATTATGCCTAATGTTCCTTCAAGTTGAAAAATATGTTGTTGTGTTAAAGCCCCTCCACTACTTATCAAGAATTAGGGAAATACATGATAATACAACCAACAAGGATGAAGTAATTGATAAGTCTCATATGACAAAGTTGTTAGGAGAGTTATGAGGAATGATCATATTTGTTAAGTGCCTATTGAAACAAAATATCTAAGAGAGATAACAAGATGCATGGTACAATTATTATTATTATGGAAATGTTGCTTATAGTAACTTACACTTATCCTTCACTAAGCTACCATTGTATGAGGGGTGTTTCTATGTTGTGAAAATTGCTTAGGAACCACACTTGGTGGCATCTGCACCCACTTGGGGGTTTGAACATGAATCTCTACATTAATACAATATTGGTCATCTCATTGTTTGTCTATATACCACACACAAATATTATTACAAATGTACTAAGACAATTACAAGAATGATTGGTCTTTCATGATTCTCTTGGCCAATGATTGACATCCTAGGTTGTAGGTACGTGTGAAATTTTAAATTGTGTGCATGTAGAGTTTGAACTTGGTGTGTAAGATGCATCTAGGTGAGTGTGGTATTATTTGTGCCAAATATTGTATAGGTATAATGGTATTTCTTTGAATCTTACTGTGGTGGTGAGGTGGTTTGTGCATTCTTATCCATGTATACAATGATCTCAATTTCCCCTTAAAAAACAATTCTCTTCATTGTGTTATTCTTCAATTCTAGAAACGTATCCCCAAGCTGTTGCAATGTGTAGATTGATGTGCATATTGTTCATCCTAAATAACTCAAAAATTTGTGATTTCCTTGTCACATTCACATCGAAGCTTGATCAATGATGGCATCCTTTGCTAGAGAGGTCAATTTTCATGATCCAAGTTTGTTGGATGTGTTACTGTAGGTGGTTCAAGTAGAGATGGTATGCAATGATTTAGTAACTCAATGTTGAACATTAGATGCATATTGAAGAATGGAGGAAGGCCTATTACAAAAGTGTTTTATCTTGTCACTTAAAGTATGGTATAAAAAAATATCTAAGATATTTGAGTTTGTAGTGGGGTCCGCTTATTCCTTTTGAAGCTCCATCCATATCTTATCACTATTCTAAAAGTGACGAGGATGTGATGTATCATGGAACCTATTGTACTTGTGTTTTTATTACCTCAAGATTTATTGAATTTGTCGATGCACTTGTTGAAATGTTGTAGAAATATTTTTCCTTTGTTCAATTTTGTCCCTTCCACAGGGGTCTTGAGAATCATTTTTTAGGGGTGTGACTAGTTGGAACTTATGACATGTTTGGAATGGATTATGCCTAATAGAATTTTAAGAGCTCTATTGTATACGTGTTGGATTTAAGGAATATTCTCATCCCTTTTGTCCAACTATGTGTCCAATGTTTCCCACAAAGCTTACCAAAAATCACTGGCAAACCTAGGGTGATGATCAGACATGATGGGTGTTGGAAGCCATAAATAAATCCACACATGATTTACAAGATTTTGGAAGTCTTAGGGTAACTGTTAGTATTCTTACATGTTCCATGATGGCGATTTTAAATCATTGATCCAATACCAAAAACATTGAATCTTTATAATTCTTTTTGTAGGGAGGCTTGAGAGGAAATTATGAAAATTTACTGTAAAATTTGGAAAAAAAACATATAGAATTGTGAAAATTTACTATAAATTCCCAATTATTTTGGTGATATAAGTTGAAATGGTTGGGAATGGAACTAAAATTTAGTCTTGGGAGAAAATAAAATGAGACATGGAACTTGTCCTATGACTTGTTTCCTCCAAAAATCACCAAGTTGAAGGTCGTTGAGTGTTCAGTGGTAGAAACACTATAAACACCTAATATAAATGTTTTCAATTTATTTCCCATTTTTCTTTTATTAGTGGTAAAACACAGTCTTTGACCTTGGTTGCATCAACACAAGTGAAAAAAATAGAGTAGTCATGAACTTTTGAAGGATGTAACTTCTCTAAAATCATAGTGGGGCAAGAGTATAGTCAATGCAAATCTATTCTATTGTGGAATACATCTAAATATTAACTATGGAAAAGTACTTCTAGTTCTCATAGAAAATGAGAAGAAAAGATCACATAGACTAGATTTGACAAAATAATTGTCAATATAGAAAATTTGGAGAATTCATTAAGAACCTCCAAAATTTTCATATATGATAAAAGGTTTCCTAATAACTTGTTTCATTAAAACTTCTACAAATACAATAGTGTATCAAAGAAAACAAAAGATGTAATTGAACATTAAGTTCTTTGAAGAGGAATATGGAAGATGGACAAGATCCCTACAAAGTCAACACCCCATTTCTACTTATCTTGAGGGTTATGGATGTTCTTGATTCAAATTAATACGATCATTAAGTTTCTTGAAACACCCTTTACGTTCCAAGCCTCACCTAAGGAGTTGGGGGAGGTGGTGGTCTAGAGCATAAAAAAGATGGTGAAAAATGGATGATGAAAACTCAAGTATTAGTAGCCAAATTCCATATATGTATTAAGGTGCTTGATACCCATGTTTACTATACACCTCATACTATGTTCCCTCCATGAAATCATTGTTGGAATTGTTTTCATTGATGTCAAAGGATTAATGTTGTCATTAATGTCATATTACGACTTTACAATTACACACAACATTTCTAAGATTGATTTATATGTATAGGTTTACAAGTGTATTTAAAAATAGGGGTGCACGTGAAAAATTAAAAAGTGAAATGGTGGTTTCAAACCCATGGATTTGGAAGCCCGTGCTATTTTTCCATGTAGTTTCCCATGGTATTTTGAAAAGTGAAATAAAAAAGGAGAATTAATTATTTAATTAATGGGTGTCGTGTATAAAAAGAGAAAGTATTGAGAGAAAATGGATGGGTGAAAAATGTAATAACATTTGAAGAAGTGGTGAGCAAAGATTGAATATCATTCTAAATGGGGAGAGTTGTGAAATCGGTTTCAGGTCATTTTGGCATTTTCTATTTAAATTTTTGTATTCTCGTTTAACCATGTACATTGTCACATCATTGTCACCCAACCATAGACATTCACGTATTCCACCCCCAAGAACACTAAAATTTACTTAGAATAATTTTGGCAAGCCTACTCCAGAACCAACAGATAAACCCTAGTTGCTAATTGCAACAACAACTCAAGACAAGTAGAGCACTCCTTATCCAAGGGTAGCACACAAGAGAGAGAGTCTCCATATCCATAGAACAAGTACGATACACAATTGTAGTAGCTGCAGCTGCACTACCCTCCCTCTCTCTCAAACTTGCGCCATACTTAGCAAGAATATCACCAAGAAAATAACCAAGAATATCACCAATAATAACACCAAGAAAATAACCAAGAATATCACCAAGAATATCATCAAGAAAATCACCAAGAGAGAGATCGAGACCAAGAGATGACCATGCACCCTTGTTCCTCCTTGCAGCTGCAACTGCATCTCTCCACAAGACTTGTGCACTAGATGGGTGTAATAATGAGCTAAAACGTCCTTTATTTATATTACTCTGTCCAATGACTTTTCTGGTTGGGCCGACCTGACTTTTTGGTAATTATATTTTATGTTTATCTTTTTTCTGTGGAGCCGACTTGTATTTCTGGAAGATAATACTCTAATATTATTTATTCTGTTAGGCCAACTTTTCTTCTAGGGTTTCCACACATCTTGTTTAATGGTTCACTTGCTTCTGGAATATTCTATTCTAAGTCATAGGTTACACGTGGAGGTTAATACCTCCCGCAACTACCAAAACATCAACACCCCCTCTTAGCTAGGGAGGTATTAACTAAGATGTTCTTCATGTAGTGGTCTTAAACAAATCCATCCATCTCACATGGCATGGGAAAGACTCACATGGTCTTGCATACCAGTCTACAGGTAGCATAACCATAGCCACAAAATCTATCATATGATCAAACAGATCATGTAATGAGTATCACCATCATAGTCACACATTATCCATCTAACTGGAAAACACCTCCAACACTACTAGATGGCCCTCCAACTAGTAACCTCTAATTCTACTAATAGACACTCTAATTGGGAATCATTTCCAACACTACAGGTCAACATCTAGTTCATAGAAAACTAGTAACTTGTCAACTCACATTGAATCTGACTAAAAAATTTAACACTCCCTCTTAACGAGGAAGGTATTCGTCTTGGAATGATAATCATCATTGTTTCTGCACTTCTTCACACCTTGGTCATTTTCCTGTTGTCAATCAAAGATCCATATGTCATAGGAAGTTATGCACTCTCACTGGAGTAGTGTACTAGCCTTCGTTGGAGTAGCATACCAACCTATGGTGGGGTAATATACCATCCTATGTTGGATTAGAATACCAACATGCATTAGGGTAGTATAGCAGTCTGCGTTGGAGTACCAACCTGCTTTGGGGTAGCATACCATCCTGTGTTGGAGTAACAACCTACGCTAGGGTAGCATACCAGGCTGCGTTGGAGTAACATACTAGCCTGCGTTGGAGTACCAATCTACATTGGGGTAGCATACCAACCTGCGCTAGGGTAACACTCACTATTGGGGATCTCATCACTTCCCTCTAATGGGGAACACATCATTTCTCACTACTAGAGAAAAATATATTTGGACCACTCCAAGATTGTACCTAACAGAGGCTTGGTCAACATATCTGCTACATGTTCGTTGGTAGCAATGTACTGGAGAAAGTGTCTCGTCATAGTCTTCTCCCTCTTGCTAGGAAAATCCTCTGGACATAAATAAGGATTTTTACATCTCTAGGATATTTATCTACAACATGATTGATCTTGTAGATCAACTTGGAAGTCACCACTTACTTCCCTTCTAATCTCAGAACCAAGGAAAATATATGTATCCCAGCCCTTCTGACTGGCTTCCTCCTCGATCATTGTAGAAAAGTCTAATGAATAAAGGGAATATTCTCATAAAATATCGTATCTCCTCAAAGCCTCTGAAGCTTTGATCTGGCCTTCTCAACATATGGCATATGTCTGCCAGTTTTGGAAGACGTCTCTCTCTTCCATGTGAATACGAAAGTCTATGAGTCTCCATTCTCCCTCTGAAGCTTGACACCCTATGAGTCTGTATACTCTTCAGAGCCATCTGCTCCTCATGATATGGCTCATCAATATTGCATCCTACAAAGTTTCATGGGACCATGTTGGTCTCTTCTTGGTTACTGCAGCGATTCTAGGTAGGCCCTTATGGCTCTACTAACTCTTCTTGATGATCTGAAGAGTGATCAACTGCACTAGAGGGATTTGTTCGATCATGTTTGGAGCCTTCTGCTACTTACAATAAATCTCCATATGAGATACTATGTATCTCACAAAATTACCCTTCTTCATCTTCTTCTTCTTTGGTACATGGATGCATACGGTCGTGTATACAACTTCTTATCTGTATAGTCTTCTCCATGTCTCAAACTAGATACCATCTAGCATGTTGTCTCTTGCAACCGTCACTATAGATTCAATAAGATTTATCACCTGTGGCATGCCTGGAACAAGGAAAACAAAGGGAAAAACAATAGACAAGAATACTACTCTTATAATAATAAAAGCAAGAACGAGAACAATAATCACAATATCTCATTCTCAGAGCTATTGCTTGTGACCTGCCTAGAATAAGAACCAAAATAAAAATAAAATAATAAGAAATATCTCTTAGAGGAGATGTTAGTTCATATTGTAGGAATTTATATCAATAGTATTCACATGCTACCAAGTATTAATTATATTTAGCAGTAATAGAACCTTTCAAGGATTGTTGTCACAACTAGTAATGTAGAAATTATCAAACTTGATATGTGCAAATTGGAAACTTATTAATTTAATCAAACATGGAACCTGGAGTCTTATCTTCAAGAAAGATTGTTGTTGATTTTATTATGAGTATCCTTCACTCAAGATGACAAGTACTCACTTCAACTTGTCCCTTGTACTTAAGACAATATGCTTTCTAGACAGAAATTTGAGTTAGAGAATATAGTGCAAATAAACTCTAAAGTCTCAACCTTAATCAATCTAGTACTTTGACTAAAGTTAGTTTCTAACTTTAACTTTGAACAAAGGTTAATATGATAATCATAACTTCAATAGATCAAAATACAACTAGATGTTCATAAGGTCACAATAATGCCATAACACCTAGAGGCATATGAAAACAATCAAGCCTGGAGTGCGTTGCTCCTATGAATGTGATGGATCTGATATCCCTCTGGATCTACGATTGTTGTTTGGACTAGAGATCCCTTCTCCTGCAATCACACTCAAAATAGTGATACAGTTTAAACATATCTAAGTACATACCTCTGGCAACATCGACAAACAACGACAAATAGTGGCAGCATCCAACAACAACGATAAGAAATTATGAACCCTAAAACTTCAAAATGATCCAACTAGAAATCTAAATATAACTGAAGATGCGCTAGGGTAAGGCGCACTAGAATAACCAAATATTAGGCCTAATGTTTCACATAAACTTTACTGCAACTAGTGTTGGAACTACAACTGGTGTTGCAACTGGTACTGCAATTGGTGTTGCAACTGCCATTGCAATTTGTGTTGCAACTGACACTGCAACTGGTGTTGCAACTAGCACAAAAGAACTGGCACTGCAAACCTAGGGTTTTTATGAGGATACCCTAATATATCAACTTCATAAATTTGCATATCTTATCCGAGGAAGAGATGCTCCCTACTTAGGCGACCTTCTTAGTGAGTTCAGTAAGTGCTCAATGAACTTGGCAATGGGGGAAACTGAGGATCTTCCTTCTAGCGGTTAGACTGTTACGAAGTAAACCAACTATGAAACCATGTTGAAATTTTGGTATGCTCATTTAGCCATAGACAATTCTTGCAATTTTGGTATGCTCGTTTAACCATAGACAATGTCACATCATTGTCACCCAACCATAGGAATTCACATATTCTACCCCGAGCACACTAACCTTTACTTAGAATAACTTCGACAAGCCTACTCTAGAACCAACAAATAAACCCTAGTTGCTAACTGCAGAAACAACTCAATACAAGTAGAGTGCTCCTTCTCCAAGGGTAGCACACAAGAGAGAGAGAGTCTACATATCCACAAAACAAGTACCATACACAATTGCAACAACTCTAGTTGCACTACTCTCTCTCTTAAACATGTGCCATACTTAGCAAGAATATCACCAAGAATATCACCAAGAGAATCACAAAGAATATCACCAAGAAAATCACCAAGAGAATCACCAAGAATATCACCAAGAAAATCACCACGAGAGAGACCAAGACCAAGAGATGACCATGTGCCCTTATTCCTCCTCGCAACTGCAACTGCAACACTCCACAAGACTTGCACACTGGTTGGGTGTACAAATGAGCTAAAACATCCTCTATTTATATTAATCTATCCAATGACTTTTATGGATGGGACGACCTGACTTTCTGGTAATTATATTTTTTGGTTATCTTTTTCCTATGGAGTTGACTTGTATTTTTGGAAGATAATATTGTAATATTATTTATTTTGCTAGGAGGACTTGTCTTCTAGGGTTTCCACACATCCGTTTAACGGTTCACCTTCTTCTGAAATATTCTATTCTAAGTCATAGGTTACACATGGAGGTTAATACCTCCCGCAACTACCAAAACATCAACATTTTCATTATAACTTGTTTGTCGGGTTCTTTCAAACCAGGAAATTTAGAGGAGACAAAGGCGATATCTTTGGGTACATGTGGTTAAAATTTCAGATGTTGGTTCATTGTAATTTTTGAGATATTCCCTGTGGAGGTTAGGGTTTTTTATTGCCCCTGAAATTAGTTTCAAACAAGTCAGTTTGGAATTTTCGCTATAACTTGTTTTCTGGGACATTTCAAACCTTGAAATTTTGAGGAGAAGGAGGTGAGATATCTAGGTACATATGGTTAAAATTTCATGTTGGTTCGTTATTAATTATGACATATTCTCTGTGGAAGTTAGGGCTTACGAATGCTCCTAAAATCAATTTTAAACATGTTGGTTTGACATTTTTGCTATAATTTATTTCTGGGATGTTTCAGATCGTGAAATTTTGAGGTTACGGAGGTGAGATCTATAGGTACATGTGGTTAAAATTTTAGTTTTTGGTTCACTATACTTTCTGAGATATTCCATATGGAATTTAGGGTTTTTGAATAGTCCTGAAATCAGTTTCAAACAAGTCAATTTGGAATTTTCGCTATAACTTCTTTTCTGGGACTCTACAGACTGTGATTTTTTCAGAGATCCAAGGAGACATATAGGAGTACCTTAGGTAAAAATTTTAGACTTTTTTTGCTATAATTTATGAGATATGCCCTGTGGAATTTAGGGTTTATAAATAGTCCTGAAATCAGTTTCAAACTTGTCAATTTGGAATTTTCGTTATAACTTCTTTTCTTGGACTTTTTAGACTGTGAAATTTTCAAGGATCTGAGGAGACATACAAAAGTAGTTCAGGTAAACATTTTTACACTTTTTGTTTGTTGAATTTTCATCTTAAGTAGTTAATTATATTAGTGTTATTTTACTTTTAACCATTATCACAATAAATGCATATAAACGATCACTGAAATAATAACATCCACAACATACACAAGATTTACCCTAGGAAAACCCTCTAGGGGGAAAACCCAACAAACTTCCTCAATATAGATTCACCAACCAAGAATAATGCCTCTCTCTAAGAGAGAACTAACAAATCAGAATATCCTCCTCAAACCCTTGACTAGGAAAGAGTAGCGCACCACATAACCAAGATATACCTAAGAGATAAACCAAGATCTTCCACAATGTCACCTTCTAGCTGCAATAACATCTCCCTATGAGACTTGCACACATCTCTTCTTAGATGCAGAGCTAGTGTGTATTCAAATGAGGCATTGACCTCCTTTATAAATAGTAGTTTGTCCAACCTAAAATTAGGTCTGGGTCGACTTGTCACTTTACCCTTTTTTTTTTCATTTTAATTGTCAAGGCACAATAGGGCCATCTTAACAAATATAATATAATAATATTATTTAGGGTTTTGTCTTGGTCAAATACAATATGGATATCTTCTGAAGCTACTCAAAATTAAACACTCCCTCTTAGAAAGGAATGTATTCTTATTGCCACGATCATCATCACTACTTCTATGCTTTTGTACACTTGGGCATTGTCTTGTTGTCAATCACAGATCTATATGCCATAGAAAGTTCTGCACTTTCAATGGAGTAGCGTACCAGCCTTCGTTGGAGTAGCATACCAACTTGCACTGGGGTAATATACCAACATGAATTGGAGTAGCATACCAACCTATGTTGGGGTAGCATACCAGCCTTCATTGGAGTACCAACCTACGCTAGGGTAGCATACCAGCCTGTGTTGGAGTACCAACTTGCACTGGATAGCATACCAGCCTGTGTTGGAGTACCAACCTATGTTGGGGTAGCATATCAACTTGCCTTGGAGTACCAACTTGCGTTGGGGTAGCATACCAGCCTATGTTGGAGTACCAACCTGCGTTGGGGTAGCATACCAGCTTGCGTTGGAGTACTAACCTACACTGGGGTACCATACCAGCCTGCGTTGGAGTACCAACCTATGTTGGGGTAGCATACCATCTTGTGTTGGAGTACCAACATGCATTGGGGTAGCATACCAACCTGTGTTGGAGTACCAACCTGCGCTAGGGTAGCATACCATCATGCGTTGGAGTACCAACCTATGATGGGGTAGCATATCAACATGCGTTGGAGTACCAACCTGCACTAGGGTAGCATACCAGTTTGCGTTGGAGTACCAACTTGCGTTGGGGTAGCACCCACTACTGGGAATTTCATCACTTCCCTGTACTAGGGAACACATCACTTCTTGCTACTAGGGAACACATAAATTCTCGTTACCGGGGAGCACATCACTCCCTCTCATGAGGGAAAATTCTTCTAGATCACACCAAGATTTTCTCTGAAGTATTTGAACTTCACTCTCGACAGAGGCATAGTCAACATGTCTGCTACCTTCTTGTTGGTAGGAATATATTGGAGCTTTACTTATCCCTTCTGTATCATCTCTTGGATAATGGTACTTCATATTGATATGCTTGGACTTGTCATGACACACTGGGTTCACTGACAACTTTATGTAGCTATGGTTGTCATAAGAGATATAGGTTTCCTCCAACTCGAGATCAAACAATTTTGCAATCAACTTCCGAAGCTACACTACTTCGCCAAAAGTTGAACATGCTGCCACATACTCTGCCTTTGCGGAACTGAGTGCCATACAATTCTTCTTCCTACTAAGCCACGAGATGAAATATGATCCCAAACTAAAGCAACATCCATATGTACTTTTATGGTCTAAGACACTACCTACCCAATCTAAATCTGTGTAGCCCTTTCTGTCTTATCTCGCAATATGAGATATATCTGAGTCCATAATCAATTGTACCTTTTAGGTACCTTATCACATGTTTTTCCATAATCAAGTGAACATATCTAGGCTCAATCATGTAATGACTCAATGTATTCACCACAAAACATATATATATGTCCTCATGTACGTCAAATATATCAACAAACCAAATTTTCACATCAAATTGTACCAAACTGGTACACTTGCTCAGCTGCAACTCAATCATCTCAATCATGTTCTGGCTCTATGTGTTTTTCGCAAAGAAATTTCCTCTACTCTCTCTGCAACAATTGTTCCTTCTGGAACTGGGACTCTGCACTTGCAGCTGCTTTTTTTGAAAATGAGAATGACTGCTCCATTCTCATTGTAGCTTTTGAAATATGAGAGTAGCTCCTCTACTCCATCACGGTAACAGATTCATTTTCTCCCTCTGAACCTCATATTGCATCAACCTCTTTTAATGGATCATGGTTGTTCTATATATACTTCTTATTATTACTTGGAGCAAGTATGTTGTCATAGTATTCTCCCTCTTTATAGGAGAATCCTTTAGACACAAATCAGACTTTGTACATCTTTATGAATGGTCTTGGGGATGTTTATCCTCCTTACTGGATCGTGAGGGATGACTCCCTCTGAACTCTAGCTCCTTCTGATCCGATACTTGGTGGGGCCACCTGCCTCACCATTGGTGGATCCATTTTCTCCTCATGATACGGCTCATCAATGCTATATGGATTTGCATCCTACAAAGTGCAATGAGATCATGTTGGTATCTTATGGGTTACTGCAATGATTGTAGGTAGGCCCTTCTATCTCTACTTACTCTTCTTCTTCTTCGGTACATGGATGTATACATCCATGTATACAACTTCTTATTTGGATAGTTTGTTCCATGTATCAAACTAGAGACCATCTAATATGTTGTCTCCTGCAACCATTACTATAGCTTCCCTCAGGGTTATCACCTGTGACATGCCCAGAACAAGAACAATAAGGGAGAAACACTAGGCAAGAATAATACTCTTTATAATAATACTAAAAACAATAGCAAGAATGATCGTCTGAGTAGCTCGTTCAGAGCTATCACTTGCGACCTTCCTGGAACAAGAGCCAAAAATAAGAAATACAATAATAAGAAATGAGAGAAACACTCTTATGTTTTGATCAATCATTCCTCTATGGTAACCTGGAAACAAAACAAGAAGTTTCTCCTAGAGGAGATGTTAGTTATATCTAGTAAATAAGCATTTATCTTAATAGTGCTCACATGCTACCAAGTATTAATAATAAAACTTTTCAAAGATTGTTATCACAACTATAGTGTTTACTTGTAATGTGGCAAATATCAAACTTGATATGTGCAAATTTGAATCTTATCAATTTAATCAATCAAACCTAGAACTTAGAGTCTTGTCAAGAATAAGTGTTGTTTCTTTTCTTCTGAGTCTCCTTAGCTCAAGATGACTAGTATTTTCTTCAACCTGTCCTTTGCACTAAGATAATATGCTTTCTTGACAGAAATATGAGTTAGAGAATATACTCTATAATCTCAACCTTAATCAATCTAATAATTTGACTAAATTTAGTTTCCAACTTTGACTTTGACCAGAGATTAGTATGATAATAATAAATTTAATAGATCAAAATGCAACCTAAATGTTCATAAAATCACAATAATGCCATAACAACTAGAGGCATATCAAAACAATCAAACCTGGAGTGCATTGTTCCTCTGAATGTGATGGATCTGAGATCCTTATGGATATATGATTGTTGTTTGGACACAATATCCCCTCTCCTGCAAATACCCTTAAGATAATGATACAATTTAGACATATATAAGTACATACCTCTGACAACATCGATAGGTAGTGGCACCATCCGACATCATCGACAAGCAATGATGAACCTTTAAAAATTCAAAGGTTCTCCAACTTGTAATATAAAAGGTTGCAGGAGATTTTCTAGGGTAAGGCTCACTAGGACAATAAAATGTCAGTCCCAACACTTCACAAAAACTTTCACTACAAATGGTGTTGGAACTACAACTGGTGTTGCAACTGGCACTGTAACTAGTGAAGAAAATTGCATGAAGGAACTAGCACGAAGGAACTGGCACTGCAACTGCAAATGATACTGCAACTGCAACTGGTACTGCAACTACATCTGCAACTGATACTGCAACTACAACTAATATTGCAACTGCAACTGGTACTGCAAACCTAGGGTTTTATGAGGAAACCCTAATTTCTCAAACTTCAAATTTTGGAATTCTGATCCAGGAACTAGATGCACCCTCCTAGGGAGAGCTCCTGTATGGTATTAATTTTCCCAACGTCCTATAGCAAGTTGGATGACGCCACCTTTTAGGGTTTATGCAGAAACCCTAGTATGCAACAAACCTAATTTGTGAAACTTGTCCAAAACTGAAAATTGTTCTAGGGAAAAGGTGTGCTAGGGTTAGAAGAGTCTTCCTATGCTCTTAGATTCTTCAATGAGTTATTCCGTGTTGTGAAAATTCCTTCTTTCATGCCCTCTCTGATACCATGTTGAATTTTCGTCTTAAGAAATTAATTGGATTAGTGTTCTTTTACTTTTAACCATTAGCACAATAAATACATATAAAGGATCATTGAAAGAGTAACATCCACAACATACACAAGATTTGCCCTGGGAAAACCCTCTAGAGGAAAACCCAACAAACTTCCTCAATATAGATTCACCAACCAAAAAAAATGCCTCTCTCCAAGAGAGAACTAACAAAGCAGAAGATCCTCCTCAAACCCTTTACTAGGGAAGAGTAGCACACCACATAACCAAGATATACCTAAGAGATAAACCAATATCTTCCACAATGTCACCTTATAGTTGCAGTAACATCTCCCTCTGAGACTTGCAGTAAATCAGTTAGCTATAGGAAATTTGATTTTAAAGGTTGACTAGTGGGACATGGAAGTCAAATTAGTTGTAACTAAGTGATTTGAAGTTGTAAAGAGTTATATGTGCAATTATGTGAGTTGTGAAGTAGTTTAACTCAGTTAAGTGAGTTAATCTTAGGTGTACTAGTTGTAATTGAACTTACACTAGTGAGAGATCAGTGAATTAATTATTAATTAATTCACAATCAGTGATCTCA
The DNA here is from genome assembly GCA_009831015.1 of Picea engelmannii. Classification (NCBI taxonomy): domain Eukaryota; kingdom Viridiplantae; phylum Streptophyta; class Pinopsida; order Pinales; family Pinaceae; genus Picea; species Picea engelmannii. Next base: position 176,866 of record ML793827.1, read on the forward strand.
CATGAAATTGAAGATTTACCACTGTTAACTACATGCATGTCAAATCCAGTGGAGACCCAGTTGAGATAACAGGTGAAAGGGACAGTTTGACTATCAGTTGTGACATTAGTGAGTGCACTCATGAAACCACACACACAATGGATGTGTCCATGAGGATTGTGCAACCTAGGCAAGAGGGATTCATTTCATTGCAGGGATTGCGCAGAGGAGGCAGGTTGTCTGGAAGCAGTAAATTGGCACATGAATTTGTGATTTTTTGTATGACAGTGTGAGATGATTGTATATTATACTAAGAGCTCTTGGATTAGAGTTTTGTATGAGATTGTTCCATGATCCATGATATATACATAATATATGATAGTGGGGTTTTTATTTTTATGCTTTCCCGGTAAAACATCTGTGTTATGTGTGATTGATCTTTCTTCTTGATATTGCAATTGGCGATCATGTTTTTAAATTTCGAAAGAATATTAGTAGAAGCGATTATGTATTTAACAATGGCATATAATTGTTAGATCAGAAGAATCCAAGCAATACATAATTTGTATTAAAATTTCTACATGGTATCAAAGAACATGAAATTGCAGAAGTTGAGTTTGTGTTTGGATAGAATTCGATTTTGCAGAAAGACTTTCTTGGTGCTATAGTTGATTCAAGATCGAAATGGATTTCAATGGCTTGAGGTTAGAGTATGCACTCGAGGGAAGCTTGAACTACATTTCTTGGAAGGATAGGATGGAGGCAGTACTCAAAGACAATGGATTGAAGGAATTCATTGACAAAGATGTTCCTAAGCCAAATGTTGTAGACACTGCAAATCTTGATGCATGGAAAAAGAAAGTGGCAAAGGCGAGAAGGATCTTGTTGGAGGGAGTAAGAGACCACATTGTCTCAAACCTTCATGGGAAAGCCACACCATATGCAATGTGGAAGACTTTGACAGATCTATTCTAAAACAACAGTGACCATAGGAAATTGGCGCTCAAAGATAAACTCAGGAAGATCAAGATGGAGAAGGGAGACTCCATTCCAAAATATCTCATGAAGTTTGTCCAATGTCGGGATGAGCAGGGGAGTGTGGGAATAATAGTCATTGATGATGATTTGGTGAGATTGGCTCTCCTATTACTTCCCAAAAATCAACACAGTTATCAAGACTTTGTCAATGGAAGGGAAAAATTGTCAGATTGGGAATGAGTATGGTCGCATTTGGTGCAGGAGGAATTCAGGAGGAACACCAGAGATGGCTCTTCATCAAGGCATGATGATGAAGAGGATTGTTCTTTGGATGCCAAGGCAAGGAAAGGGAAGGGGAAGAAATTCCATTCAAAATTCGAGTCTAAAGGCAAGAAGTTGGATTTGTCCAAAGTGAAGTGTTTTCACTGTCACGAACATGGGCATCTCGCTACTAACTGTCCGCAGAAGAAGAAGAACAAGAAGGATATTGGAGCTGCAGCTGGTGAGTCCCTTACCTCACAATTTGAACTTGACCTTTCCTTGATCGCATGCATGGTGTCAAGTGCATTGGGATCGGTGTGGTATTTGGATAGTGGCACTTCCTTCCACATGACGGGAGATAAGGAGATTTTCAGTGACTTGGAGGAGAGAGATCTCAAAATGAATATAGAGATGGGTGACGATGGACGATACAATGCGACTGGTATTGGTACCATTACCTTTCACAGGGATTCAGGTAAATCATTTCAATTGAAAGATGTTATGCATGTTCCATATGTGAATAAAAACTTGGTCTCGGTCACAATGTTGGAGGACAGAGGCTATGATGTTGTTTTTAGCGATGGAAAATCCTTCCTGCGACATAAAACAACGGCTCAAGTCAAGAAGATAGGGATTCGAGTTAAGAATCTCTACAAGCTGGAGGTAGATGGTTGCGTTGCCATGATGGGCAAGGTAGAAAAAGTGGTGAGACAGGATGAGGGCGAATTATGGCACAGGCGATTGGGCCATCTTCATCATGCTGCCTTGAAAATCATGCAGCAAATATCTACTGGACTTCCAACAGGAACACTTGCTCAGTTAGATCAGTGCAAGGGTTGTACCATGGGAAAGTATGTAAATTCCACCTTTCATGAAAAGGAGAATTGTGCTTCGGTGATCCTGGAGAGAATTCACACAGACGTGTGTGGACCATTCTTGGTTGATTCAACAAAAAAACATAAGTATTATGTTATTTTTGTTGATGAATTTTCTCGTAAATGGTGGATCTTATTCATGTAGAAGAAGGATCAAACATTCTCAAATTCTTGTGAGTTTAAAGAATTGGTGGAGAAAGAGTCGTGGAAGCAAGTGAAGGATTTGAGGAGCGATAATGGTGGAGAATACATCTCTAATGAATTCAAAGACTTTTGAAGCAAAGAAGGAACTCGAAGAGAACTCATAACGCCTCATAAACCACAACAAAATGGGGTCGCGGAGAGGAAGAACAAACGATCATGGGTGCAACATGAGCGATGTTGCATGATCAGGTCCTACCAATACATTTGTGGGCGGAAGCATGCAACAATGCGGTTTATGTGCAAAGTCATTGTCCTCATAGAGTACTTGGCATGAGTACACCTGAAGAAGCTTTCACTGGTAAGAAATATAATGTTTCTCATTTTAAGATTTTTGGCTCATCTGTTTATGTGCATGTGACCAAGAACGCCAAGAAGAAGTTGGAGCCAACTGCTGAATTTGGGATATTTGTGGGGTATACAGAAACACCCCATAATTATCGTGTGTATTTGCCTAACAGTAAGATGATTGTTATGTGACGGGATATAAAATTCGATGAGGGGAAATCCATGCGGTTGTCGCTTGAGAGGGAGCTAGAATTGCATGCAGAAGGGAGAATTGTTGGTTCCCAAAGATGAGTCTCAAGATGTGGATCAACCACATGAGGAGGTTCATGGAGTGGAGGAAGCCACTCATGCAGATCCATCCATCAAAAATGGCAGAAAGTGCACCACGGAAGCTGATAGATTGAGACTAGATGTTGCACAGAATGTAGGAGCCCCTACTTCATAGCGTAGACAGAGACAATCTCCTGATCGATTTACTGGATACATGGCTCTCATGAGAAAATGTATTGTGACTGAACCATCTTCCTTTAAGGAAGAAGTGCAGGATCCCACTTGGGTTGATGCAATGGTGGAGGAGTATGACTCCATTGTAAAAAACAGTGCATGGGAAATTGTCCCAAGACCGGTCGACAAATCAGTGGTAGGTTCGAGATGGATATACAAGGTAAAGCAAGTTGTTGATGGGAGTGTGGAGAAATACAAGGCCAGATTTGTGGCCCGGGGCTTCTCACAGATCGATAGGATAGATTATGATGAGACCTTTTCACATGTCGCAAGGTACTCTTCCATAAGATCCATCTTTTCACTCTCAGCATAGATGGGCTGGCGCATTCATCAAATGGATGTAAAAACTTTGTTTCTCAATGGGATCATTGAGGAAGAAGTGTACATTGAGCAGCCAAAAGGTTTTGATACCTTTGATAGGGAGTCGTGTGTGTGTAGACTCAAGAGAGATTTGTATGGGTTGAAACAAGCATCACGTGCTTGGTACACTCGAATAGACAGCTATTTCACCGGACTGGGCTTCACCAAAAGTGAAGCGGATACAAACCTATACCAAATTATGGTGGAGGGTAAGATTTTAATCAATTTTCTTTATGTTGATGATTTAATATTGACTGGTGATGAACATTTGATACAGTCATGTAAGGAGGACCTTGCAAAGGAGTTAGAGATGAAGGATATGGGCCTTCTTCATTATTTCCTTGGATTGGAAATATGACAGCGAGATGGTGAAATTTTTGTGTCTCAAGGCAAGTATGAAAGGGAGATACTGGGTAAGTTTCACATGGAGGGTTTCAAACCCATGGATACTCATCTTCAAGGAAACTGAAGGAAAGAGGATGCTACTTCTGGAGAGGTAGTGGATGCTACTATCTATCGACAGTTAGTGGGTTCGCTAATGTATCTAGTGAACATGAGGCCAAACATTTGCTATGTGGTTAACCAACTGAGTCAAGCGATGGTTAAGCCTACCAAGCTCTTTTGGAAGGCGGTTAATCATGTCTCGAGATACCTGAGGGGCACATCTGAGTATGGACTATGGTACAGACAGATGGATGAGGTGACGTTGCATGGATTCACATATGCAGATTGGGTGGGCAGCCCAATGGACAGAAAGAGCACATCAGGGGGGATCTTTAGTATCGGATCTACAATTGTTTATTGGTACAACAGGAAGCAGAGATCTGTGGCACTCAGTTCAGTGGAAGCGTAATATATGGCAGCGAGTCAAGATGCATGTGAGGATATCTGGATGAGAAATATCTTGGTTGGTTTGTTTGGTTCTCATTTAGATCCAACAATGATTCATTGTGATAATCATAGTTGCATTAAAATCTCGATTAATCATGTGTTTCATGATAGATCTAAGCATATAGATATCCAGTATCATCATATCAGATATTATGTGCAGCATAAGATCATGTTGCTTCAGTACATTCCTACAGAAGATCAGGATGTAGACATTCCGACGAAGGTGCTCACCGGGAGCAAATTCAAATACCATAGAGACAGGATCGGGGTGAAGGATAATCCCTTTCTTGTTGAGAGGGAGTGTTGAGATTCAAAAAGAAGATCCTAGTGAAAATTATGCACCTACACTAGGATGGAATCTCAGGCTATTTTTAGGTGGAAGTCTATTTTTAGATGGTGAGAAAATTCTATTTATAGATGATGTCTATTTATAGATGGTGAACGAATTCTATTTATAGATGTATGTTGACTATTATTATCCCTTAATAATAATTGGACAATAAATATTAGTCTATTCTCAATGAGCACTTGGAAATAGTTAACTCAAGTGGAAAATCAGTTAGCTATAGGAAATTTGAGTTCAAAGGTTGACTGGTGGGACATGGAAGTCGAATTAGTTGTAACTAAGTGATTCAAAGTTGTAACAGAGTTATATGTGTAGTTATGTGAATTGTGAAGTAGTTTAACTCAGTTAAGTGAGTTAAGATTAGTTGTACTAGTTGTAATTGAACTTACACTAGTGAGAGATCAATGAATTAATTATTAATTAATTCACAATCAGTGATCTCACATGCAACTGAAGATTTACCACTGTTAACTACATGCATGTCAGATCCAGTGGACACCCAGTTGAGATATCAGGTGAAAGGGACAGTTTGACTATCAATTGTGACATTAGTGAGTGCACTCATGCAACGACATACACAGTGGATGTTCCCATGAGGATTGCGCAACCTAGGCAAGAGGGATTCATTTCATTGCAGGGATTTCCATTAGCAAGGATTGCACAGAGAAGGCAGGTTGTCTGGAAGCAGTAAATTGGCACATGAATTTGTCAATTTTTGTATGACAGCGTGAGACGATTGTATATTGTACTAAGAGCTCTTGGATTAGAGTTTTGTATGAGATTGTTTCATCATCCATGATATATACATAATATATGATAGTGGGGTTTTTAGCTTTATTCTTTCCCGGTAAAACATCTATGTTATGTGTGATTGATATTTCTTCTTGATATTGCAATTGGTGATCGTGTTTTTAAATTCCGCAAGAATATTAGTAGAAACGATTATGTATTTAACAATGGCATATAATTGTTAGATCAGGAGAATCCAGGCAATACATAATTTGTATTAAAATTTCGACAATACCATGGAGATTTTTGTTGTTCTTATTTCTTGTTTTAGGTAGGTCATAAGAGATAAATCTAGGAGGGAGTTAGACTCATAGGGAGTCAATGATCAAGAAGAATCTAACATATTTTTGTGACACTTTGCAAAATGCAAAGGGGAATGCGATAGACATAAGCGCGATCCAAGGATTCTCTCATATAGAGGGAGTTGATTTCATAGTTTGAGATGAACGATCTTGACAGGATTGGAAGCGTGGATGACACTAGATGATATCTTCAGTGAGGAGACTGAAGAGGTTTAACATAAGGGCATGAATTCCATGGCCACACCTATGAAAACACATATAAGGAAGTTGTGTGACAGGATAAACATTCTCTTTGCAGAGAGCACCTTGTGCCAATATATGGTTGAGCCATGATTGTATTATTGGGTTACAACACAATATGCAGGTACCTATGTTGTACAAATAGATATGATTGATCTTCGATGATGGAGTATGGTTCCTGGGATATATAGTTTTTGGATTGGAAGTGCAGAAGACATATCTAACACCCGGGGTGCTACTTCAGCTTGGGATCAAGTAGGATTTCCAGACAAGTATGGAAGAAGATATCTATAACACCCAATCATATACCATATCCATTGATGCAATATATGAAGCAGGGTGGCTTTTCGAAGGATCTTGCAGGACTTCATCAGAGACATGGTGCAGGAAGGAGGAGTGAGGCTCCATCACATATCCATAGATGAGCAGATAACTGACATTTGCACTAAGCCTCTATCTGAGACAATCTTGGAAGGAATGCAAATGTTTCATTGGGGTAGTTTTGATGATTGCAACATCATGTCGATATTCCAAGATCGATTAGACAAATCATGTGGTAATAGTCCTGTATGTAATATTCGACGGACTTAAGATACAAGTTGTTGATAGATCTCCTATGTGTGAATTGCATCAGGCCTTGAAGCTCTCACACACAGGTGAGTAGTTAAATCACAAGTAGGTAAGTAGCCCCTATCTCCATAGGAACTAAGAACCAGACTAGGGGAGATAGGGAACATCTACATCTAGAGTAGATGTGCCCCGACGTAGTCTTCTACAGATTGAAGAATCGAGGTGCTTGAGGTGAAATTCCACGTGCATGATAACATCGATATGAATGCATTCATGGAGTGATCCTATGAGAGGATCACCATGAGGTGTTTGTGTCTCCGATGTGGACAAGAACGCCCGAGGTGTTAGACACACGTGTTCGATAGCATCGAGCTAAATGCATTCACAGAGTGATCCTATGAGAGGATCAACTATGAGGTGAATGTGGCTCTGATGAGGTCACGATTCTGGTCATGGGACAAGAATGACCCAAGGTGCTAGAAAAATGGTGGTGGATATGGATCATGCATATAGCTAAATGAGGCTCATGGCTATTGTGATATTGTCTAGGACATAAGAATACCAATAAAAAGTACGACGATATGTTTTGATGCAAGATTGCTACCAGATGATGTTGATAGTGATGATGATACTCGTGACTTGATATATGATGATGCTACCTATAGAATGGTCTACAAGACTATGTGAGTCTTTCCCATGCCATGTGAAGATGGATGTATGTGTTTGAGACCAGTAATACCTCCATAGCTAAGAGGGAGTGTTGATATTATGGTAGTTGTGGGAGGTATTAAACTCCATATGTAACCTTTGATTATAATAGAATATTCTAGAAGCAAGAGAAACCCTAAACAGATGTGTGAAAGCCCTAGAAGAGATGGTGGCTCAACATAATATATAATATTAAGGTATTATCCTTCGGGAAGACAAGTCGACCTCACATGAAAAATATAAACATAAATACAATTACCAGAAAGTCAGGTCGACCGAGACAGAAAAGTCATTGGACATATTAATATAAATAGAGGACGTCTTGACTCATTTTTCCATTCACTCTCACTCAAGAAACCAGAAACAATGTGCAAGTTTGGAGGAGGAGAAACAACAACTGCAATTGTATGGTTTTATCTTGTTCAGTATTTCTAATACTTTCTCTTGTGCGCTTCCCTTGGAGAAAGTGTGTTGTTAAGCCCTAATATTGGCTCATTACCCCTTAATTGGGGCATACTACATTAGTAATTTTATTTTATTTATGTCGGCTTTATTCAATTAGTTTTAATTATACCTCCTAGTCTCCTATATATACCAAGGAGACATTTTCATTTGGAATCATCTTGTACTTGAACATTTATGTGGGGTAAAAGGAGGTTGGCCCCTCGAAGAGGCTTATTATCTGAAATTCTCTCATTTTCAAGGCGTTGAGTACTTATTCTTAGGTTTTTCTATGGTATATTGATATTTGGTTCTTAACATATGGTATCAGAGCTCAAGGTCTTGGGGTTTCGCTGGTACATATGAGACACCGTGGAATTTTCGCTATAAATTTTTTTATACAACGATTAAGAAGGAAAAACTTAGAGGATATTTAGTAGACGAATAAATGTACGTTGGGTTAAAATTTCATCTCTTGAGGCCTTATACTTTCGGAGATACAACCTTTGTAAGATAGGGTTCTAGAATCATCCTGAATTGAGTCATTGCGGAAGTTTCGTTATAAAATTGTTTCTGTAACATTTCAGACCCTGAAATTTGAAGGATATTCTCAGAAATTCATAAGGTATCTGTGGTAGAAATTTCAGCTTCTGGGTCATCTGAAATTTGTAGATACACCCTGTGGAAGATAGGATATCTGACTAGTCTCAAGCAGGTGTTTCGGGTAAAACAATCATAAATCCTTCCTAGAGTATCCAAATTGAGTGAGACCAATTGCATTGGATAGTGGACAACCCGTAGTAGTTCTGGTACAAGTTTCAAAATTTTATATCAATTATTTTGTCTGGGACACGCTATACAAGTGAGATCTCTTGGAAAGGCCAAAAATCAACAAGTTGCGGGGAAGTTACTGTAAATTCCACTTGGAACATCCAATTTTTATCAGACCTATGGCATTGAAGAGAAGAAATATCAGAGATCTACAAAAAATAAAATTTCATACTCAGAAGGGCCGAAATTTTGGAGATACAATAAAAGGAAGATTGTCTAGTAGAACCACCTCAAAATCAAGGTTTAAAGTGATACTTGGCCAACATGCCACCAAAAAAGGGAACTTCTACAC
>ML793827.1:190123-216496 GCA_009831015.1 Picea engelmannii
ATTTATTCCATTAGTTGTAATTATACCTCCTAGTCTCCTATATATACCAAGGAGACATTTTCATTTGGAATCATCTTGTACTTGAACATTTATGTGGGGTAAAAGGAGGTTTCCCCCTCGAAGAGGCTTATTATCTAAAATTTTCTCTTTTTCAAGGCATTGAGTACTTATTCTTAGGTTTTTCTATGCTATATTGATATTTGGTTCTTAACATGTGCTCTCTTGGTTATCTGTTGGTTTTGGTGTGGCTTCCTAGAATCATTCTTTCTGTCAAAGGTTAAGGTTCTCAGGGGTGGCTTTGTGCCTATGGTTGGGTGACAATGGTGTAACATTGTCTATGTTTAATGAGCACATCAACATTATTCTAACATATAGAGAGGAAACTCTCTTCATGGAAATGGAAATGAAGATTGATACTTTGGAAAAGGAATAAAAAGGGAAAGAAATGATGGATTTAGAAGAGGAAAAATATTTCAAAACTGATGTGGAAGTGGATCATGAAGAAGAACTCATTCGTGCCTTAAGAAAAATAAAGAAGCTTAAGAAAAAAAAACTTGAAACAAAAGGAGCAACTGCAAAAATATGAAGAGGAGGATCATGATGCAAAAGAAAAAATGCCACAAAGCCTTGAAGAAATAGAGAAGACTATTATCACCCTAATTATTTAACTAGAAGAGGAAAAATAGACAGAAGAAGTGGTGAGAATCCAACTAAAGGAAAAGGAAGAAAATTGCGAGAAGTTGGACGTTGAAATTGTTTCCTTAAGAACGAAATTGGAGAAGTCATTTGCTCAATTGAATATAATTTTGAAGTTTTAAAAGAGCATTGAAATATTAGATGATATCATCAAATTCCAAAGGTCACCACTCATTAAAAATGACCTTGTCTATGTAAGAGTCATATGACCACCAAGCAAGATTCAAAAGCTACAGAGTCACCAAAGAAAGTAAATGAATGAAAATCTAAATCTATGTTGATGTACTCAAAATCTCCATCAATTATGAAGATAACATGAATAAATATGCATCGTTGCATGGTTCTAGCTTTGTACCCTCTGAACTATGCAGAGGTTGAAGGGAATCCCTTCTGGGAAGTAGATATTACTAAGGAGTATAACTCCCTCATCGAGAACCAAACTTGGGCCTTGGTTCCACTTCCATTATATTGAAATATTTTTAGATGTAAATGGGCCTATAGGACCAAGATAGAACATACAGACAAGTGAGAAGGTACAAGGTAATATTGGTTTCCAAATGATTTCAACAAGTCCATGGGATTGATTATGATGAGACCTTTGCTCCAATAGTAAAGTGGAATCCATATGGTTGGCCCTCGCCATTGCAACAACAAAGGGGTTGGAAGTTAACTAGGTGGACGTAAAGAATAACTTTCTTCATGGGGATCACTCAAAAGATATCTATATGGAGCAGCCTCAAGGATGCATACAAAATTCATCTCTAGTATGCCAACTGAAAAAGTGACTCTATGGCCTCAAGCAGGCTCCTAGAGCATGGTATGCTAAAATGGATTTATTTTTGCTTTCTCTCTCTTTCACTAGATGTAAATTAGATCCCAATGTTTATATGTTGAGGACTTCTAAATATCTATTGATATTAGTTCTATATGTAGATGACCTCTTGATCACAGGTAGTTTGACCTTAGTAATTGTTGCGGTCAAAGATATTTTTCATGATAGGTTCTCTATGACCGACATGGGTCCACTTCATTTTTTCCTTAGTCTTGAGATCAACCAGGATGCTTCAGGGATCAATTTGTCTCATACTAATTATGATATGGATCTCTTGGTTAGATTCCACATGATTGAATGCAATTTTGTAGCCACACCATTCTTGTCTGGGGTAAGGCTCGAGGATGGCAGTGATACACTATTGGTGGAAAACACCAAGTACATACAACTAGTGGGGAGTCTTCTTTACCTCACTCACTCGTGTCAAAATCTCTTGTATGTAGTGGGCACAATTTACAGGTACATGCGGGAGTTGCATGAGATTCACTAGAAAGTTGTCAAGCATATCCTCATATATGTTCAGGGTACCACTAGTTATGGGATTCCCTATGCATCAAGTTGTACATTGGATCTCATGGGATTTACAGATTCAGATTGGGTTGGAAATAACATAGATCACAAGTCCATTTATGAGTACATGCTTAGTTTGGGATCCGGCCCCATATGTTGGTTGAGTAAAAAGAAATCAACTATTTCTTTATCATCAACAAAGGTCGAGTATAAAGGAGTGATCAACATTTCCATTCAGGCACTTTGGCTACAAAACTTCCTCACTGATCTTGGTATCCAGTTCCATCGTTTGGCTATCATCTAGTGTGAAAACCAGAGCACACTGAAGTTTTGTAAATATCCATTGCATCGACATAGGACAAAACACATCAAGATCCATATGAATTACATCAGAGAGTGGTTCATGATGGGATCATTGACTTGTAGTATTGTCTTGGCTATGAACAGACTGCTGACATCTTCACCAAGACTTTCACTGAGTATAAATTCCACTTTTTGTGTGACCATCTTGGAGTGAAGGACACAACTGCCTAACAACTATCTTTCTTTCTTTTTCAACATTATACTTTAGGGGGGGTTCTTGTGAGGTTTTCCCTCTTTCCTTTTTTTTTTTCTTTTTTTTCTTTTTTTCAGTGTTCATTGATTAGGTTCATTATAAAATGGGTACCTAACATGGCTTCTTGTCAGGACCCATTCTTCATTTACTCCCTAGTAGTGTTCAGGGGGGTGTTGGAGATATACCAACCTAGTATTTATTTTCTTAATTTTACTAGTCTATGATGAGGGCGCCACTCATAGATGGGAATATTATCCCCTGAGAATATTCCCCACTAAAATGGAGCACTCCCACCAAAATTGGGTGTCACCTTCTTTTCAGTCTTGACTCAATTACACTTTAGTTAGACTAGTGGAGTAGAGTCATGCATGGCAACCTCGATTTAATCACCAACAATTTCATTCTCACCTCAGTGTCCTCACCAAGAGGGTGCATATCACATGCATGAGGCTAGGAGAGTGCTACACATGTGCATGGATGAGTTTCTCTCCACTCCACTTGTGTGATTGACCAGTTAACCGACGGTTGCATGGTTGATTAACTAGGACTAGGTGGCAGTTCACTCCAAAGTTTGTTAGTGGGTGTTCACTAGAATGGTGCATTAGTTCACCCATGTAGAGTATGCATATTATTCATTCTTACATTCGGTTGATACAATTATTTATTATTTCTCCATCTCTTATCTCTCTCTTTTTGAAAGCTTTGTGTAATTTACTACTAGCTAGATTCTCTATGCCGGTTTCACCCAAACTTTACAAAATAAACAAACCAAAAAAACACAAGCAATCAAAGTAATACTTATTATAATTTTTTTTTAAAAACATATGAATTTTATTCTTTTGGTTTTAAATTTTAAATTAAAAGATAATAAAAAAATTGTTAAATAACTCCAAAATTTTAAAAAGTACGAGTTAAAAATTCAAATTTATATTAATTTTAAATTATAACTTGAAATAAAAAAATAAACAATATATATATAGTTCACCACCAAACACCAAAATGCAAATAAAAAAATATACATACCCTAATATATAAAATAAAAAATGCATCAAGGAAATCAAATTTAGATAATAAAAATAAATGAATGAACAAAGAATAAACAAAAACCTGTATTTCATTATTTTCAAATACAAAGTTTGTTTACACCGGAATCATAGTTTACAAAGATTAACACTTTGACATCAAAACCTATAACTGAAGACAACCTTAGGCCACCAACCATCTTCCATTTGCTCATTTTTTTTAGATATCTTATGAATTGCACCATAGCAATTACTTCAATAGGAGCAACCCCCATTTCACTCAGCATGATATCATAAGGAACTGAACTTTTAATTTTAAACTTGTTTGTAATCAAGCATTTTTTAATCTTCTCAATTTGCTTCCACTGTAAGTCAAATGTACTGCTGGCCCACACTTCACAACCATAGAGAACCACCAGGATCACTAAAAGCCCAAAGAGAGTTTGCATAGTTTTCCAATCCCATAGCTCTGCCTCTCTGCACCTATTTTGGAAAGCATAGAACGCTTTCCAACCTCCCAAATTTCTTTTCTTTTTGCAACCTTCCCAACTTAGATTTTTGTTGAAGTAAATTATGAGGTATTTGTAATCTGTCACATCTTCAAGAGTGTTTCCTTCAAAGTAGAACTTATGTTGATTATGTTTTCTTTTGCTAGAGAAAAATACCACTTTCATCTTGTTAGTATTGACTTGCATCCCCACTGTACTGCAAAAGTTTTCAAGGGAAATTAAGTGTTCTTGCAACCCAAGAGTAGATTTAGCAATCAAAATAAGTTCATTTGCATACAAAAGAATCCTTATCACAAACTCGCCCAAAAGAGCACCATCACCTTCCTAAAAGTTTAACCATTCTTCAAGTTTGTCTATGTATTAACCAAAAAGGGTAGGGGACAATGTGAACCTTTGCTTGACCCCGATATCACTCCTAAAACTTTCAGAGATACCAGTTAACATTCTGATTTTGACTTTAACCTCCTCATATAGCCTATGGAAAACTGCTCTAAGATGCATAGGAACCCCAAGTTCCCCCATTCTATGCCAAAGATTATCTCTAAGGACCATGTCAAAAGCTTTTTTGAAATCGACAAAGCAACAAAATACTTCCTCTTTTTTCTCCCACACTTTTTCAATGATGTGCCTTAGAGTTATACCGTGATCAATCATTGAGTGTTTAGGTCTGAAACCTACTTTCCCTTTGGCGCGCTTATCTCCTTCTTCTTCCCACTTGTTGATTCTATTGTGTAGCATACTTTCGAATAACTTTGCAAACAAGGGGTTTATCATTATGGTCCTATAGTTGGAGGGATTGCTGACATCCCCACTCTTGAAAAGCGATATTGCTAGGCTCGTTGTCCAATTTGTAGGGAATCCCTGTTGAATGATGTTGTTGAAAATTTTCATAATGTGAGGTGTAAGAGTTTTTGAACCCCATTTTAGATATTCTGCTTGGAGTTCGACTAAATCTTTTACTTTTCCAACACCCAAATTTTTGATACCCACCTCAATCTCTTGCATGGTGAAGAGCTTAGTGGTAGTTTTGACCAAGGGAGGGGGGGCAACCTTAGGATCTTGCTCATAAATCTTCTTTGCATACTCGAACCATTGATAAGTTGTGATATTATTTTCAGTTTGTTTCTTTCTCGTTTGAAGTTCCTCCCAAAACAAATTGGGGTTATTTTTCCCCAAGAAGATTAGTTCCTCCCTCCTTGAGATTATGAAATCAACTTTTTTCTTTCTTACAATTTGCTTGTAGGATTTTATGTTTATTTCTTTCTAGCTTGACTCTTTCAAAGTTTTCTTTGTTGTTTTGCATTCCTCATCAAACCAAGCATTAACCGGAAAACAATTTGTTTCAGATTTCTTATTTTTTGCTCTTTTTCATTCTGTAAGTGCGCTTTGAATTAACTTTGTTAGCTCAAGACTATGGAGGCCATGGGATGGAATTTTCTCCTTGTTAAACATCATCTCTAGAACTATTTTGAAGGTGTTACAGTTTTTTTGAGTCAAAACAATTTTTCCCTTTGAAAGAGTTTGTTGAATGCACTGATTTTTTGTTCCACGTTGTTGTTCAGCCCAAGTGAAACTTAAATAGATTGGTCTATGATCGGATTTCAATTTCCACAGTTGTTCACCAATTAAAACTTCTTCCATTTTCTCACACAAGCCATACGAGCAAATTGCATAGTCTACTACACTTGCTCCATTGTAGGTCTTGCAGGTGAAATTACCATAATTCGCCCCTCTAGCCAACCCATTACAAATGACTAAGTCAAATGCCCCACATAGAGTAAGAAGTTGCTCCCCAAAAAGGTTGCAGCTTTTGTTGTTCTCTGAAACTCTTGTCCATTGGTGATTCTTTCTTTTTGAAGCCAAATGGGATTGCAATCTTCCTTACAACGAAGAATACTAGCTTGTTCACTTGATGTCCTAGCATTGAAATCCCCCACTATAAGGACTTCACTTAGTTGAGAGTACGCTGCAATATTGTTTTTTAAGGCTACAAAGGGGTCTTTGTGGTCAATCCCCCTACTTTTGTAAGTTTTTGAAACTTGTGAGGCAAAATAACATGTTACAATTCTGATGGTGTTACCATTTTTTGATATTTTAAACCAAATGAATTGTTTATTTGAGTCTTCTCTTTCTAATTGAATGAGGCGACCTTTTTTTTTCTTACTAAGACCATGATACCCACGTGTCCTTTACCATTCTCAGTTGCCTCGTTCCATACTGCCATCTCTACATACCCTTCAAACAGAGGTGTCTTTCACCCTTCATGCTCATGTGTTTCCAATAAACAAATTATGTCTCTATCTTCCGCGATAGGTCCTAACCCAGGTCCCCGCTTCCAAGGATAACCTCTACAGTTCCAACAAACTAGTCTTAAAAAAACCTGGGTATAATCTGATTGCTATTTGTTTTGGCCTACCATACTCAAAGTTGAGTATTCACCCCTATTTTCTCATATTGGCCTTGTTGCATAGTTTCTTGCTAATGAGTTTGTTGTTGTTTCTTGGCTACCGCCTTGTTGTCATGTTATAGAATGAGGACTGAAAAAGGCAATAACAACTTTGTCTTTGAAAAACCATGCCCTTTTCCCCTCATCCCTTGCTGCCCTAACCTTTGACATCTCTTATCTTCTTTCCTCTTATTGTCTAATAGTTAAATATTCGTCTAGAAAAAAACAAGAGCCCCTCAGGAGTTGCTTCTTTCCTAGGAGAATTTGCTTGTCACGTATGCTTAACATGATGAATTTTATGGGCCTAACTCTCTCTCCACTAGGTTTACCCACCCTTCATGCTTGGCAAATTCGACCTTGCCAAAACAACTTGTCCTTCAAAAATTCACTTGCAAGATCGAGAGTACATTCATTTTTTCCATACTCTCTCACACCTTTGATAATTATGTTTGTTGCTCTTACTTGTCTTTCTTTGATTTCTCTATCTTGCATGTCGTCCCTGTTGATTTTTCAATAATCTAGGTTTAGCAGGTAGTACATTCCATTTTTGCATTTGTCTTAACCATAAACAATAATAGTGCAGCACCCAAGATCACAAGAAGAAACACCATGCACAAGAACACAAGAAGTATCCTGGGAAACCCTTCTCAACAAGGGAAGAAAACTTAGCCAAATCCTTTGCTATATTCTTCAAGAGAAAGACCTTCACCACCAATAAGACCTAGCACACAAGAGGGTTCTCAAACCCTAGAAGACTAGCGCCCAAGAGAGGTGTGCACATTTCCCAAGAAGGTGTACTTGCTGAAATTTCCAAACTCACACAAAAGATATGATTCATCAATGGGGAATTTACCAATACTTATATTAGACTTGACCTGTCAACAAAAGTGTCTATTGGCACAACATGGCCAACCTCTCTATCTCATAATATAATTAATATTAACCAGATTAATTATCTTTTACATTAATTAACAATTACATTAAGGTGGGGTTGGCATGTACTCTTTACATTACAATTAGAGTTACAAGTCGGTCTGACTCTTGAACAATATAGCAAGGGATCTTGTACACCCACTAGTGCTCATCCACTAGGGGCACATCCAACTCTCCAGCGTTGCTCCAGATGGGATTAATCAACTCTCCAGCGTTTCTCCAGATGCTCTCTGAGATTGTCTCCTTGGAGTTTAAAACACTTTCAGGCATTGAAATAGTCAATTTGTAACAAATTGGTAGTTGGCAGTTAGTAAAGAGTTCAACTTGCATGCATATCGTCTGCTTTGACAGTCTCAGTTTGCTTCTGGGTTGAGACTCGTTTTCGTCGATGCTCTTGGTAGGTTTTGGATTTAATATTTAATATTAATCGCAAATGTTCTCATCTCCTGCATCATTCGCAGAAATCAGGAAGACAACCTGATCTTTCTAGTGCTTACATTTCGTTGCAACGAACCTTGATCTCGACCCATCCCATCAAAATTTTATTTCATCTCTCTTTTGTATACATGTCCGCCACTCAGATTTCAGGAGTCGTTGATGTCACTGGTTCGTTTCTTTGTTCATGATTGTTTACTTCGATATGGAAGTATATTCAATCTTTTCTTTCATAAATATTTTATTTATATATAAATTTAGAAAAAAATTACAAAATGCTTTAGTAGAAAAGGCATGAAAGTGATCTAAGAAATCTTGTTAGTTATTTTCTTTTACTTCTCCTAAGTATTTAGAATGCTACTTTTGCATTTAAAAAATGTGTTTTCATAGTCTAACAATTGAGTAAAAATGAGATTACTATGTTCTATGATCATTTTGTTGGGTAAATAATGACTAAGGTTCAGCTCTACACATATACAAGCAGAAGCAAAGATGACAGTCCTTTAAGCAATCTAAACTCTATAACATCAATAAATCGACCAAGGGAGTTCACAATAGTTGCTAGTAAATTTCGAGCCAACAAGTGAAGAGGAAGGTTTAGAAGTCAAACCCAAACTGGAGTTGCCATGGAAATCATGGTGAGTGGGTCAAACTCAAGGAGTCAAGGTTGAAAGGATAGGCCTTCACTTACCCAGAACCAAGTTCCTTTATCAAACACTTTTTGACACTTTTTGGTGATCCTCTGCGACTTCAGAAATTACAATGAAGTAACCCATAGAGCAGAGAAGGAGCTCTCAACTAGAATTCCATGTTTGATTCCACCACTCAGAAAAACAGTGATGTAAAGGGCCAAAGTCTATTAAAACAACAAATGATAGTATATTTTCAATACAAAGTATCGTAATCATAGACCTCTAGATCCAACACTTCCAACATTGAAATGTCTTCTAATTTCTCCACTATGAATTCATGATGAGACTTCTTTTCTTTTTATGGAGAAAAAAAGCCCAGGTTTCACTACATCCTTGAATTAATGGGGTTGAGAAGCGGAGGGTGCATTGACACCACATGCTTTCTCAAGAAAGCTCAAAACCAAATGCATGATAACATCCTTGCTAATGCCATGGTCCAAGAGAAAAAGGATCAAAACCAGATGCACGATAGAATCCTTGCTAATGCCATAGTCCAAGAGAAAGAAACTATCATGGAGTTTCCTTCCTACATAGAGAAACCACTAATGTCATGTCTTGGAGGGATCCCCTCCCTCGGTTGTCTCTAATTGTTTAGAACTCGATCGCATTCAGTTTTTGTTCTACCTTCTCTCCATTTCTCTTCTTCCTATGGCGTGAACCAAACCAAAGTTTGCTCTGTAATGATAGAACTCGATCTCATTTGGAAGCCCCAGATCCCCTCCCTCTGTTGTCTCTAATTTTTTAGAACTCGATCTCATTCAATTTCCGTTCTACCTTCTCTTCGTTTCTCTTCTTCCTATGGTGTGAACCAAACCTTGTCTCCATTTCTTTGCTCTATAATGATAGAACTCGATCTCATTTGGGAGCCCTGGTCAATGGTATCGATTCGATCCATCATCCATCAACTTGTTCAGTCACAAAAAGAGTCTTCCAATCGGGCCTTCCACCACCTAGACTGTCACCAAGAAGACCACATTCTATTGTGTGAAGGTGAGTCTAATCAAATTTATCACTCACACTTCCACATAATTTATTTTCCTTCAATTTTACAAATTTTTATAGTAAATTTTTAGCCCCTTAATTACATCCTACTTACTTAAGTTTACCTTTCTTTACCTTTCCTCTTGCAGGTATGTACACTTTCCTCTTGCAGGTATGTACACTCAGGAAATTCTCACCAGATGCTTCTTGAATAGGGGTGGACAATTCTTGTGCTCAGCCGTTATGAATTCCATTCAAGCAAAAGGTCTATTAACCCCACTAAGAGTGAAGCTATATGTATGTGTGTGTGTGTGTGTGTGTGTCTCACAACTTTGCTAAGAAGCTAACATACAAAACAAAACCTGAAACTAAGTGAGCCAAAACGAATCATCTATGCATAGATAAAGAGACAAGTGCAAGGAAATTCAAGTTGTTAATTATCATGAACAAACTGAACGGATGGAAGCCAAGGTGATGTCAACACTTAAAGAAAACTTAAAGAAGTAAAAATGTGTTGTTTAACTGTTCTAAGAATTGACTTTTGTCCGCAAAATCTGGTGATCTAAATTTGCACTAAATCACTATTTTTTTGTTATTGTTGAGAAACTTGAATTATATAGAAATAATCACTCAAATCCCCGAACCGTAAAACATTTAGAGTACCACCTTAAAAAAAACATATGTTACTCAATTAAACATTCAATTAAACAATTAATCTCTTGTAAGCAACGAGTCATTTTAAGTATATGTTTCCCCTATGATTCATAGGGGAAAAAGAATATTTGAAGCAAGGTTTTCAATCACTATACATTTTCTAACAAGTAGCACGCTTCTTCTTCCTTTGATCATTTCTCGCCCACAGATTTCGCAGGAAAGATGCAGAGGGAGGCATAGCGTTTTTAAGAACAGTTACAATTAGAAACATTGAAACTGAGCAGTTGTATCAGGAAATAAAGAAAGAAAGTGTTTTTAACGTCCACGAGGCTAAAAAAATAGCCTATGGGACAAATTTCTTTTCCATATGGCTTTTGTATTCGGCCCTTTTCCCGTGAATTTTTACAATAACCGCTCCCAGCTTCTCGACAAAATCTTCTCTGAATAGATTATCCCAAGAACTAGCTGCAAGAATACCTGCATAATTTTCCCTACTGTCTTTGAGAGCCTCACATTCTAAAATGAAATGTTTTTATGTTTCCACTTTTCTGGAAGAGCACAAAATACATATTCTTTCCTCCTACATTTCTTTTGGCCTTTTCTAGCGCCATGTTTCACAACGGAGTTGATGAGAATTGGTCCTTAATTGAGCAATAAGAATTTTAGATCTCCAAGAAATATTGGCCCCTATGTACGCCTTTTGTTGATGGTTATGAGTGGGGTTAAACTCTTCAATGTAATACTTCTTCTTTATTCCTAGCTCTTTCTCCCAAGTACATTTGTGGAACTTATCCATAACAAAAGTTTTTATCTCTTTACTGTTTGTAGGACACATGCTCAAGCAAATTCCCCATTTACTAAACCATTTGTTATTTTGCCGCATCCAAGTCTTCTTTCTTTTGGACAATCTATCACTAAACACAACCTTAGGCCATCTACCCTCTTCCATTTGCTCAATTGTTTTCAAATACCTTATGACTCACACCATAGCAATTGCTTCAATAGGAGCAACCCCTGTTTCACTTAACAAGATAGCATAAGGAACTGCACTTTTAATTTTGAATTTGTTTGTAATCAAACGCTTCTGAATTTTCTCGATTTGTTTCCACTGCATCTCGGTTGTGTTGTTGGCCCACAGTTCACAACTGTAGAGAATCACCAGAGTCACTAGAAGCCCAAAAAGAGTTAGAGTGGTTTTCCAGTCCCACAAATCTGCCTCTCTACACCTGTTTTGAAAAGCATAAAATTCTTTCCAACCCCCTAAAGTTATTTTCTTTCTACAACCATCCCAATTTAATTTTTTGTTGAAGTCAATTCTGAGGTATTTGTAGTCTGCAACTTCTTACAGAATGTTTCCTTCAAAGTAGAACTTATGCTAGTTATGTTTTCTTTTGTTAGAGAAAACCACTACTTTCGTTTTACTAATATTGACTTGCATCCCCACCCTTCTACAAAAGTGCTCAAGGGAACATAAGTGCTCTTGCAAACCAAGAGCCGATTTAGCAATCAATATAAGGTCATTTGCGTACAAAAGAAGCCTTATAAAGAACTTGCCCAAATAGACACCGTCACCCCCTTATGAATTTATCCACTCTTCAATCTTGTCAATATATAACCCAAAAAGGGTAGGAGACAATTGGCAACCTTGCTTGACCCCGATATCGCTTCTAAAACTTTCAGAAATGCTTGTTGAAGTTCTAATTTTGACTTTCACCTCTTCATACAGCCTATGCACAGTTGCTCTCAAATGCCTGGGAACCCCGAGTTCCTCCATTTTCCCCCAAAGCTTATCCCTAGGAACCGTGTCAAAGGCTTTTCTGAAATCAACAAAGCAACAAAAAACTTCTTCCTTTTTTTCTCAAACTTTTTCAATGACGTGCCTTAAAGTTATGCAATGATCAACTGTGGAATGTTTAGGTCTAAAACATGCTTGCCCTTTAGCACGTTTATCTCTTTCTTCTTCCCACTTACTGATTTTCTTTTCTAACATGCTTCCAAATAACTTTGCAAACAAGGGGTTTATCATTATGGTTCTATAATTGGAGGGATTATTGACGTCGCCACTCTTGAAAAGAGGTATTTCCATACTAGTTGTCCAATCTGTGGGAACCCCTATTGTATGATGTTGTTGAAAAATTTTGTGATGTGAGGTGAAAGAATTTTTAAGCCCCACTTTAGATACTCTGCTTGGAGTTCATCTAAGTCTTTTTCTTTTCTAGCGCCCAACCTCTTGATACCCATCTCTACCTCTTACACCGTGAAGAGTTTTGTGTCTGTGTTGACCAAGGGAGGAGGTTCAACCTTGGGATCCTACTCACAAAGTTTCCTTGCATATTCGAACCATTTAGAAGTTGTAATGTTGTTTTCAGTTTGCACCTTTTTCGATTGGAGCTCCTTCCAAAATAGTTTGGGGTTATTTTTCCCAAGGAATATTAGTTCTTCTCTTCTCGAAACCATGAAATCGACCTTTTTCTTTCTTACTATCTACTTGTAAGCTTTGAGCTTTATGTTATCCGTGTCTGATTCCTTCCACCTTCTCCTTGCCTTTTTGCATTCCTCGTCAAACCAAGCATTAACCGGAAAACAATTTGTTTCAGACTTCTTAATTTTTTCTCTTTTGCACTCAAAAGGTGCACTTTGAATTAAATGTGTTAATCTGTGACTATGAAGGCCATGAAATGAGATTTCCTCCTTCTCGAAGAGCCTCTCTAACGTTTTTTTGAAGGTATTGCAATTCTCTGGAGTCAAAAGAATTCTGCCATTTGGGGGATTTTGTTGAACACACTGAGTTTTTGACCCTAAAGAGAAACTTAAATAAATTGGCTTGTGATATGATTTTAAGTCCCAAATTTGATCTCCAATCAACAATTCCTCCATTTTCCCACACAAATTATGCGAGCAAATTGCATAATCTACTACACTTGCTCCATTGTAAGTATTGCAAGTGAAATTACCGGTCTTTTCCCATCTAGTCAAACCATTACAAATGACTAAATCGAAAGCCCCACATAGCGTAAGCAATTGTTCGCCAAAGACATTGCAGCCTTTATCCTCTGAAATTCGTTCCCACTGATGATTACTCTCTTATGTAAGCCAGATAGGGTCACCATCTTCTTTGCAACAAAGAATGTTAGCTTGTTCACCTCCAGTTCTAGCATTGAAATCCCCCACTTTAAGGACTTCACCTAGCTGAGAATATATTGCAATATCTGTTTTTAGGGCTACAAAGGGATCTTTGTGGTCAAGCCCTCTACTTTTGTAGAATTTTGAAACTTGCGGCGCAAAATAGCATGTTGCAATTCTGATGTGATTTCCATTTTCTGATATTTTAAGCCAGACAAATTGCTTATTTGGGTCTTCTTTTTCTAGCTAAATAAAACGACCTTCTTTTTCTCTTACTAATACCATGATACCCCCGTGCCCTTTCCCATTCCCTGCTGCTTTGTTCCACACTGCTATCTTCCAATACCTTTCAAACAAAGGTGTCTTGCACCCTTCATGCTCATGTGTTTCTATGAGGCAAATCATGTCTCTATATTCCGCAATAGGCCCTAACCCATGTCCTTGTCTCCATGGGTAACCCCTACAGTTCCAACAAACTAATCTTAAGGAACCCTGGGTACGACTTGATTTCTATTTGTTTTGACATGCAAGACTCACATTTGAGTCTTTGTCCCTGCTTTCCCATACTGACCTTGCTTCCTCATTTCTTGTTGAAGAGTTTGCTACCTCTTCTTTGTTATCGTTTTGTTTCCTTGTTTTGGAAAGAGGTCCAAATTGCGCTATCACAACTTTACCTTTATAAATCCATGCTCTTTTTCCCTCATCTCTTGTTTCCCTAACTTTTGTCATTTTGTCCCTCCTTTCCTCTTGTTGTCTTACAGTTAAGTCTTCTTCTAGAAAAAATTGAGAACCCTCAAGAATTGCTTCCTGCTTAGAATGGTATCTTTATCACACAAATTGGGCATGATGACTTTTATGGGTCTGGCTCTCTCACCATTAGGCCTACCTACTCTCCATGCTTGACATATTTGTCCTTTCCATTGGAGCTTGTCTTTCAAGAAGTCTCTTGCAAGGTCAAGAGTACATTCATTTTTCCCATAATCTTTCACCCCCTTAATAATTATCTGTGTTTCTCTATCCTATCTTTTCTTGCTTTCTCTATCTTGCATGTTGTCAACCTGAATGTTTGTTTCTCCTTCCCTCTTAGCAAAATTGCTAAAAACTTGAACCCAAGTTTTGGAGAGTTTTGTGGAATCTCCTTTCCTCTCTTCTCTTGATGTATCTTCATTGTTGTCTATTTGGGTAACTACTTTCCCCTTATCCTGGGATGGTTTTGCATTCATCACCTCTGTATTCTCCACTGCAAATTTCTTCATGTTTTGCACTTCTGCTTTCATGCATTGCCATTTTGTTTTCCCTATTCAGAGGGCTTCTTGTAGCAATGACACTTGCTCCTTCAGAACTTTGTTGCTTTCTGCTAAATCCTAGTTTTCAACTGTTATTCTATGGATTGTACAATCTCTTTCCAGTTATTTAGCTTCTACTACTTCCAACCTCTCTTTTACCTTTAACAGTTCTTTCACATAAAGATCAGATGACTAAGTGAGAGGTGTGGATGTGGGACTATATAAGGCATAATCATCAATGAATTTTCCTTTTCCTTTGGACTTGTTGCCACCTGCTTGCAAAGAGGACTTATTTGAATGTTGTTTCTTGCGAAGGACCCAAGTACTTTCCCTTTGAGACCTTTTTTTCCTTGTCTGCTCCCATTTTAGACGAGCTAGTCTCCGTTTTAAAATGCCCTAAGACTGTTTGGCATTAACCCAAACCCACTTCCCAGTTTTGGATGATGAGGCAATTTTCACTTGCCTTATATCATTTGTTTCCACGGGTTCTAAAGTTTCTTGTCCCATTATCATGATGATATTAAGGAAAATCAAAGTCTCTACCCAAAATTGACCCTCTGTTTTATGCTTAACCCTTCAATATTTGTTGGTCTGACCACTGAAAACTTGTTGCTCTGCCCTTGTTTCTCTGCCCACTGTCCCTGTCCTCTGTTAGACCATTGTCCCTGTCCTCTATTAGCCCACTGTCCCTGTCCCATTGTCCCTCAAGATCAACCCCTTCAAGGTGGAGTCTGATCACATAAACCCCAGATAAATACATTGAATTTAGGTTGAATATAACACACACCCACATACACAATGATTGTCTTTGCAAATTTAAGGACTGGTCCACTGCTGGGCCCTCTCAGAAAATGTTGAAAGCCGAAACTGGCCCATTCCATACAATGTTCCCATGCACAATGATATACACACAATGTTCGTGTGCAGCAAAATGTTCCCCTGCAGCAAAATGTTCGCTTGATGTATTCTGTACTGATTTCTAGCTACAGACTTTTATCAAATACTTCGCATACAAACCAAAGCTTCCGATAAATTGAATAAATTAGTGCCTCCTGCAGGAACCACCTGGGATTACTGTCAAACTAAAAACAGAATCACACAGTCAACCGAGAAATCTCTTGTCCCAACCGTCAGAGCCCAGAGTGAGAATTCGTGGGTGCCACTAATCTTCCATATATAGTCCAAATCTGCATTAAATATTGTTACAGATTTGATTCCATTCCATGTAGTTTGATGTAGATTCAGGTGATGGTGCCAGTAAACGGAAGGCTTATTAATTTAGTCAGTACATTCACATTTATTCCAGGTTTGAGAACTAGCTCGTCTCAGCTCCCTTTCCAGCACAAAGGTTCGGTTTGAATGCTCTTGCAATTTTTCCGTCAATTTCGGTGTACGATGCACGGAATCGAACCCAAGACGGGATTGAAACACATGATAAAACATGCCACCATTAAAATCTTCATTAATTTCGAGACATCAGCTTGGCAACAAGGATCGAGACATTAGCTCTGCAATAAGGATCAAATTGAATAGCCAGAAAAATATTTCTAAATAATTAAAAAAAAAAAAAAAGATTTCTAAATAGGTCATAAATTCAAATGACATATCTAACACTATATACGTGCACAACAAGTATAATAAAAGAATTCTAATTGGTTCCTGTTTTCTGAAAACTTAATGTTGTTAATTCGGAACCAAAATAAAAAGGTTCTAAAAAGTCATCTTTCATTACAGAGTCCCAGATTTCGACAAAGGTAAAGATAAATTACAAGAACTTACACATATCAAACTCGGCATCAACACATGCTTTCAATATAGAAAAGTAATTGTTTATGAATCAATTTAGATTCATGTTAATTTTTTAGATCTATGCAAAACTTTTTATAAACCTGGAAGGATTTGACAACAAACTTGCATCAAGTTAAACATGTTTCTTTTGCAACTTGATTAAGTCCTCGTTCATATATGTCCAAGGAGGAGAGTATAATTAAATTGAGCTTACAGACAACTTTAAGTAAATTCTCAGGACATGTATACAAAATCGAAGGACCAGGACTATGATACTACACCAAAATAAAACCCAATATCATTATTATTTTGAGTGGAAAAAGAGAGATGGGTATAACCCAAAAGAAAATTTTGATGGGATGGGTCGAGATCAAGGTTAATTGCAGTGAAAGGTAAGCACTAGAAATATCAGGTTGTCCTTTTGATTTCTGCGAATGATGCAAAAGATGAGAACATTTATGATTAATATTAAATATTAAATCCAAAACCTACCAAGAGCACCGACGAAAACGAGTCTCAACCCAGAAGCAAATTGAGACTGTCAAAGCAGAATATATGCATGCAAGTTAAACTCTTTACTTCAATC
The DNA here is from genome assembly GCA_009831015.1 of Picea engelmannii. Lineage (NCBI taxonomy): Eukaryota > Viridiplantae > Streptophyta > Pinopsida > Pinales > Pinaceae > Picea > Picea engelmannii. Next base: position 207,173 of record ML793827.1, read on the forward strand.
CAAATGCAAAGTTCCCAAGCTAATTAATTGTATGATGATATCATAAGGAAATGAACTTTTAATTTTAAACATGTTTGTAATCAAGCGTTTTTTAATCTTCTCAATTTGCTTCCATTGTAAGTCATATGTCTTGCTAGCCCGCACTTCACAACCATAGAGAACCACTGGGATCACTAAAATCCCAAAGAGAGATTTCATAGTCTTCCAATCACATAGCTCTGCCTCTCTGTACCTATTTTGGAAAGCATATAACGCTTTCCAACCTCCCAAAGTTCTTTTCTTTCTGCAACCTTCCCAACTTAGATTTTTGTTGAAGTCGATTATGAGGTATTTGTAATCTGCCACTTCATCAAGAGTGTTGCCTTCAAAGTAGAACTTATGTTGATTATGATTTTGTTTTCTTTTGCTAGAGAAAACTACCACTTTCGTCTTGCTAGTATTGACTTCCATCCCCACTATACTACAAAAGTGCTCAAGGGAAATTAAGCGTTTTTGCAACTCGAGAGAAAATTCAGCAATCAGAATAAGGTCATCTGCATACAAGAGAAGCCTTATCACAAAATCGCCCAAAATAACACCATCACCCTCCTGCAAGTTTAACCGCACTTCAAGTTTGTCTATATATAAACCAAAAAAGGTAGGGGACAATGAGCACCCTTGCTTGACCCCTATATCACTCCTAAAACTTTCATAGATACCAGCCGACGTTCTGATTTTGACTTTAACCTCCTCATATAGCCTATGGACGGCTGCTCTAAGATGCATAGGAACCCCAAGTTCCACCATTTTATGCCAAATCTTATCTTTAGGGATCATGTCAAAAGCTTTTTTAAAATCTACAAAGCAACAAAAGACTTCCTCTTTTTTCTCCCACACTTTTTCAATGATGTGCCTTAGAGTTATATAGTGATCAATCGTTGAGTGTTTAGGTCTGAAACCTCATTTCCCTTTGGCGCACTTATCTCTTTCTTATGTCCACTCGTTGATTCTATTTTCTAGAATACTTCTGAATAACTTTGCAAACAAGGGGTTTATCATTATAGTCCTATAGTTAGAGGGATTGTTGACATCCCCACTCTTGAAAATTTGTATTGCTAGACTCGTTGTCCAATCTGTAGGGAATCCATGTTGAATGACGTTGTTGAAAATTTTCATAATGTGAGGTGCAAGAGTTTTTGAACCCCATTTTAGATATTCTGCTTGGAGTTCGACTAAATCTTTTTCTTTTCCAACCCCCAACTTTTGGATACCCACCTCAATATCTTGCATGGTGAAGAGCTTAGTAGTAGTGTTGACCAAGGGAGGGGGGTCAACCTTAGGATCTTTCTCATAAAGTTGCTTTGCATACTCAAACCATTGATAAGATATGATATTATTTTCAGTTTGTTTCTTTCTCGTTTGAAGTTCCTTCCAAAATAACTTGGGGTTATTTTTCCCCAAGAAAATTATTTCCTCCCTCCTTGAGATCATGAAATTAACTTTTTTCTTTCTTACAATTTGCTTGTAGGATTTTATGTTTATTTCTTTCTGGCTTGACTCTTTCAAAGTTTTCTTTGTTGTTTTGCATTCCTCATCAAACCAAGCATTAACCAGAAAACAATTTGTTTCAGATTTCCTATTTTTTGCTCTTTTGCATTTTGTAAGTGCGTTTTGAATTAACTTTGTTAGCTCAAGACTATGGAGTCCCTGGGACGTAATTTTCTCCTTGTTAAATAGTCTCTCTAGCGCTATCTTGAAGGTGTGGCAATTTTTTTTGAGTCAAAAGAATTTTACCCTTTGAAGGAGGTTGTTGAATGCACTAATTTTTTGTCCCACTTTGCTACTATTCAACCCAAGTGAAACTTAAATAGATTGGTCTATGATCAGATTTCAACTCCCACAGTTGTTCACCAATCAAAACTTCTTCCATTTTCTCACACAGGCAATGCAAACAAATTTCATAGTCTACTACACTTGCTCCATTGTATGTATTGCAGGTGAAATTACCTGAATTCGCCCATCTAGCTAACCCATTACAAATGACTAAGTCATGATAGTTTCTTTATCTTGGACTATGGCATTAGCAAGGATGCTATCGTGCATCTGGTTTTGAGCCTTTTTCTCTTGGACCATGGAATTAGCAAGGATGTTATAGTGCATTTGGTTTTGAGCCTTCTTGAGAAAGCATGGGGTGTCAATGCACCCTTTGTTTCTCAACCCCATTAATTCAAGGATGTAGTGAAGCCTGGCCTTTTTTTCTCCATCAAAAGAAAAGAAGTCTCATCCTAAATTCATAGTGGAGAAATTAGAAGACATTTCAATGTTGGAAGTGTTGGATCTAGAGGTTTATGACTACGATACTTTGTATTGAAAAGATACTATCATTTATTCTTTTAATAGACTTAAGCCCTTTACATCACTTCTTTTCTGAGTGGCGTACATGTATACAAAAGAGAGCTGAAATAAAATTTTGATGGGATGGGTCGAGATCAAGATTCGTTGCAACGAAAGGTAAGCGCTAGAAAGATCAGGTTGTCTTTCTGATTTCTGCGAATGATGCAGGAGATGAGAACATTTTTTATTAATATTAAATATTAAATCCAAAACCTACGAAGAGCACCGACGAAAACGAGTCTCAACCCAGAAGCAAACTGAGACTCTCAAAGAAGACGATATGCATGAAAGTTGAACTCTTTACTTCAATCCAAATGCAGAGTTCCCAAGCTAATTAATTGCACGATGCAATACAATTAATTTGTTAATTACATATGTAACAATTTCCCCATTTGTTTAGTATAAAGTGATATCATTATCCGTTTATATATTTAAACAGAATTTTAGAAAACTATCTTTGCACCAGTGGTCTAGTGGTAGAATAGAGGGGCCTTCGTAATTTGTGAAGGTTCATTTTGGGGAAGCTTGGGTTATTGGTCCTTAAGAATAATAACATATTCCCACCTAGTGTCATCTGTGGGTTGTTTGGTGGTTTCTTCTTCCTCTTCTTCCTGGATGACTACTGAAGGTCTCTGCCTGTCTAGAAATTTTCTCGACCTTAGTTGAATCTCCTGTAATGGAACAGGAGTAATAACATATGTCAGGAAGGCCTGCATCTCAACATTGTGAAGAGGTTGAGTGGGCCTATTATTGGGATTGGGGACTGGTTGTGCCGGTAATAATGTTGGTCTCGAGGAGCTTGAATTCTGATATTGTAACAATTGTTGTTGTGGAATATGGGGTAAAGGTGGTGGAACAAAACCTGGCAGAAGTTGCAGAGTGTTCGATGGAAACTTAGGATAAGGATGGTTGGGCATAGGAACAGGTGGATCTTGAGGGTTTCCTTGGTTATGCCCTCCTCTCCATCCTTGAAGCCAAGGATGTTGGTACTGTGCAGACTAGTTTTTCCAACTTGGTGAGTTCCACTGTTATTGTTGATAATAGGGTGGAACTTGGGATTGTGGATCTGGGTATGTGGGTTGGTTCCTAGGTTGCCATGGCCTCCTAGGTGCATAAGGGAATTCCCCAGGATCCCCACTCGTATAGATGGCTAACAAACTGGGAAATGATGGAAATTTATCAGTTGAGTGGTCCTCCGTGCAGAAGCCAAAAACTGAAACGTTATCCAATGGGCATTCCCTTGAGGAATGCTTCCTCCTGCATCTTGGACAATATATGCTCATTGCTGCATTTTCCTCCTCCTGTTTCTTTTTAATGTTTAGGGTGTCCAACTGGGAACCTATTATGCTTAAGATATTTGTCTTGAAGTTTTTTAAAAGGTTCCCTATCTCTTCTCTTGTGATACCACCTGAACTAATTGGTTTTAAGTTTCTATTATAAGGGTCCCAAACATTCTTTCATGTTTTAGCTCTACTCCTCGAGTAATTCTTACACATTTCATAGATTTCGGCAAATGGTTTATGAGAGATGTCACCTGATGCCATCAAGTTAAGGATTTCTAGGTATTCCTATGAAATTCCCTTAAGAAAAAGAGCCCTAATTGCATCATCTGGAAGGTTGTGATATTTTGATTTCTGAGAGATATAACCGAACCGTTCCAGATAATCCTCAAGGGTCTCGTCTTCTAATTGTTGGATTTTAAAGATGTCATTATGAGACTCCTTGGTCTTGCAGTAGTCTTGGTACTTCTTAAGAAAGATATCTTTCATGGCTTCCCAAGACCTAATACTGGATTCTCCCAACCCCATGAACCATCTTAATGCAGAGTCCTTGAGGGTGGTAGGAAATAGTTTTAGTTTATGGGCATCTTGTAAGTAATTGTAGCTTATACACAAGATGTCGAACTCAAATAGGAAGGTTTATGGATCTTCACTGCTTTTACCATAGAAGGTGGGCACTGCTAAGAGGGGAATATTTTTCATATTGACATTTGGGGTGGTGTCCAAAATTGGAAACCCGAAGGTAGTTTCGGTTTGGTTTCCGGCTTCTTCTTCCTCCCCGTGTCTTACATTGTTGTGATCCTCCTGATCATCCATACTGGTTTGGTTTCCAAAAAGAGAGTACTTAAGTGGTTTTAAAAAAAATGGCACTGAAAATGGACTTCAGATGTGAAAGTTATGTTCTTTAAAAAAACGCATAAATGGTAACCAAATGACCACGTGATGGTGTAAGTTGTTTTATGAAGTGCCCCACTTTTATAAAAAGAAGTGGGGTTCACTTTTACAATGAAGTTACTTTATAAAAGAAAAGTTGCATGTAAAATAAATAACTCTAAAATATTAAAGCTACTTATAGTGATTCACTTTTTTACTTGAAGTGAAATACACTTTACAATGGAACGTGAACTTTTTCAAAAAGAGAGACTTGAACTCAAGATCTCTTATTCAATAATGAAACTTTTAACCAAATAGGCTAGCAAAACATATGGTATTGTTTAGCAAGAGGATTGGAGGTGTTGTTATTGTTGTTGTGGAAGACGGCCTTGAAGAGCATGCTCCAAAAAAACTCTTTCACATAAGAAAAATTTATCACTTTTCGATGACAACAAGGGTTAGATCTCGGTTACCTTACCCGGAAAGTGCACATTTTCCTATCTGTTTCTGATTTTTCGAGATCACACAAGGCACGGGGAAAAGAGCATACACAGATATAAAAGAGTAGAAACCTGGAAACAAACAATATAAAACCAAAACAATACTCTGCAAACAAATTAAAAAGGGCGTATCCAGGCTTTATACCTCCAGATCTAGCTGAAATGGTCGTATCTTGGGAAAATTGAAACCTTTTTTAATGAAATAAAAAGCGTTCTAGAATTAAACGAGCGCTATGGGCGCAATAGAATAGTCCTCTCAGCCCATAAATGTACGAAAATGGAAGAAAACGGAGATGAGGCAACTCAACTTCACGATCTAGATCTACAACAGGAGCGGGTCTTCAAACAAGCTGAGATACAATGTTCGACAACACATGTATTCCAACAGAGGATGAACACCTCAAATAACCACTCACACAACTAGATCAAAGATCAATACACCGATGTTTTGACGTGGTAAAACCCCTACGGGGAAACATCCACGGCCCCAGCCAACGTGGCCACTTGGAGCAGTTTATTAATGCAAAAGAAAAAGATTACAAAGAGATTTCACAAGAGAGTTTCTCATAATTGATCATCGACAAATGACCCTCCATGCTCTTTAAATATAGATCATGGATCAATCGGGTGTTAAGCCACGAATTAATGGTTGTTAAGATGGAGGAGAATATGAATCGTTGGATCACTCTATGTCGGGAACATATAGTGACCGTCAGATTTCCTAACTACAAATGCATACTAAAGAAACACACTAAGAAACACACTTTTTCCTACCGACACATTAGACCAAGAAGATCTTAACTAACTCCTAAGTGTCTAAATATCCTAACACTTATTTTATACTCACTTAAAGATAACCCGATCTCAAGTCAATCTTGGAAAATATCCTCACACCCTTTAGTTGATCAAATAAATCATCAATCTTTGACAAAGGATATTTGTTCTTTATAATGACCTTATTCAACTATCTGAAATCAATACACAACCTTAAGGTTTCATCTTTCTTCTTTACAAAAAGAATCGGGGATCCCCAAGGTGACACACTTGGGTGTATATACTGCTTCTTCAAAAGTTCCTCTAATTGCATTTGCAACTCTTTCAATTCTAGTGTGCCCATTATGTAAGGTATATTGGACATTGTGGAAACTTTTGGCATCAAATCAATAAAGAAATTAATGTCCCTCTTTGGTGGCATTCCTGAGATTTCCTAAAAAAGATCTTCAAAATCTCTCAAGACTAGATGGTTTTCAAGACTCGTCATTTTATCTTTAGCTGCATCTTCCATATGAGCTACAAAAAATTTGCATCCCTTCCTGAAACTCTTTTTTCAGCTGCATGGTTGAAATCTCTCTAACAACTACAACTCTTGGAATGCCTTGAATCTTGCCTTGTTGTCCCTTCTCATCAAGACAAACTATTGTCTTGTTGTAACAATCTAGGACAACATGGTGTTTTTCCAACCAATCCGTGCCAATTAGACATTCATATGAACCCAAAGGTATAATGTTCACATCTACCTTTGTGTTGGGTCCATTCATGTCTATTGGAAAATCTTTAACCAACTCATTGATCTTTCTCTTAGCCCTTGTGTCTAACTTAACTAACCAAGATTTCTTATGCTTGCTCCTTTACAAGTGAAATCTTTCAATAATGTTAGAGTTTATGTAAGTATGGCTAGCTCCAGAATAAATTAAAATTGTTATGTGCTCATTATTGGTCTTACCTTCCACTTCAATCACGAGGGATTGATATTATGTTTGCTTGTTGTCCAAGGCTGCATAAATCATTGGCATGCTTCCTCCCATGTCTTCAATTGTTTCAGTCTCTTGAATGTTGTGAACAATCCTTATTCTTTCACCTTTGTGAGGGAAATCCCTATACAAATGATTCCCCTCACATCCCCAACATTGTACAGGATGTTGCCTTGGCCTTTTCCCAAAAGAATCTGATGTCTTGTGATCATTTTGGGGTGAATGTCCTTGCTGATTTACTTGGAAGTTGTTCTTGAAAAATGATGACTTAAAATCTTTTTTCCTTTTCTCCTTCTTGTCCTTCATCTTGTCATTCCAAGTCTTTTGGAAGACTGGCCTCCTTTTTCTTTGTTCCTAGAGATGATTTTATATTCTTATGGTTTCCTCCAAAGTCTTGGGGTTATCATATTGTATATTGTCATTGTAGAAGAAAGGAGACACACTTGGGTTGCTCCCTGGCCCTAAACTTGCATGAGCTCTCCTAGTGGATTGCTCTGGGGAATGATGGCGCCTGCTCCTGCTCCTTGATTGCATGTCATTCCCATGTTCATCCCTTATGCTATGGGATTTTGATGTTGTCACTTGTCCAACACTAGCTTCGTGCTTTGTGCCAAAGTTCTTATGGGCTTGCTTATGCAACATGTTCAAGCTCTGAAGTATTTCTTCTTAAGCCTTCATAATCTTTTAATTATCAACTCTATAACTCTGCACTTCTCTCTGTAGGCTTCTCATAGTTACAGACTCCTACTTGCCTCTTCTTCCATTACACTCAATCTCAACATTTCCCATGTTGACATGCAAACCTCTGAATTCCTCTTCACGAGTGTAGGACCCTTGGGCATATTCCATGGTTGTAGTTCTCATATGGGAACCAAAATATCTTTTATGAACCTCTAAATTCTGCAATAAATGTGCATGCAAATAAATTTTTTGTTATGAAAAAATAAATACATACACAATTTTGGAAAAATAATGCACAATTTTTTTTTCCTACCCTTTAATGCCACCAATCATCTTCTTTTGATTTGATTGCAAAATTTACTGCTCAATTTAATTTTTTGAGTTAATAGATGGATTCTCCTATCCATGTGATTTCCAACTACTGCTTTCTTGCTCAAGGACCCAGAGTAGAGCCTTGAGTAAAAAAATTCTGACACTAATAAGGAGGTCGAACATAGCCTTGAGTAAAACAATTTTGACATGAATAAGGACACAATGCATAACCTTAACCACCCTTAGCTTATAACTCATTCAAGATATTTAGTTGTTGTGAAGTCATGAGCCCATGTCAATTTCATAGGGTTGATTAATGTTCGAAAAAAAAAAAACCACATAAGATAATCCGATAATCCACATTACTTAGTAACTCAACCATGCAGAAATACTGGAATGTAAGAACTCAACCATGGTGTGAAAGGGCAACAAAGCTCTCCACATTCCATATGCCCAATTGCAAAACAAAAACTCTACATTACAAGCAAATGCTGACATTCAAAATAAAAAGGACAAAAAAGAAAAAATAACTCATACATCCTTATCTACTCAATCATTTTACAATTTTTACTCTTTGAAAAATATATATAAATAAAATATTCATGAAAGAAAACATGCCCATTATCATAATGGTGATTACAAAAACCACGTAACCAAAATCGAAGACCATATTCCCCTCGGACTTCGAAAAGTAAAACGATACTTTGCTAAGAAGCTAACGTACAAAACAAAGAATAAACCCAAAAAAAGCATCTATGCATAGATAAAGAGACAAGTGCAAGGAAATTCAAGTTGTTAATTATCATGAACAAACTGAACAGATGGAAGCTAAGGTGATGTTAACACTTCAAGAACACTTAATACATCCTAGCCCCTTAATTACATCCTACTTACTTAAGTTTACCTTTCCTCATCCTACTTACTTAAGTTTACCTTTCTTTACCTTTCCTCTTGCATGTATGTACACTTTCATCTTACAGGTATGTACACTTGGGAGATTCTCACCAGATGCTTCTTGAATAGAGGTGGACAATTCTTGTGCTCAGTGGTTATGAATTCCATTCAAGCAAAAGGTCTATTAACCCCACTAAGAGTGAAGCTATATATGTGTGTCTCTCTCTCACAACTTTGCTAAGAAACTAACATACAAAACAAACCCTGAAACTAAGTGAGCCAAAAAGAATCATCTATGCATAGATAAAGAGACAAGTGCAAGGAAATTCAAGTTGTTAATTATCATAAACAAATTGATCGGATGGAAGTTAAGGTGATGTCAACACTTAAAGAAATAAAAATGTGTTGTTTAACTGTTTTAAGAAATGACTTTTAAGAACCGAGACTGAGTCTTTCTGATATCAAGCTGGTGAATAGTATCTACTGAAGAAAGAAAGGAGACCGGGCTTACAAAACTCATGGTTATTCGAAACACTTATTTTGCTATATCGTGATCAAAGAAACGAACCATTGTTTGTTTGAGGCAAGACCACTGACATGAGCGACTCCTGAGAATTCTCAGAATTAATTTTGACCAAGACTAAAACGGAATCTCAAGCT
>ML793827.1:242503-260053 GCA_009831015.1 Picea engelmannii
AGCTAATTCCTGGGATAATCTATTCAGCGAAGAGTTTGTTGAGAAGCTGGGAGCGATTATTGTAAAACTTCACAGGAAAAGGGCCGAATACAAAAGCCAGATGGAAAAACAATCTGTCCCATAGGCTGTTTTTAGCCTCGTGGACGTTAAAAATACTTTCTTTCTTTCTTTCTTTCTGGTTCCGAATTAGCAGCATTCAGTTTTCAGAAAACAAGAACCAATTAGCATTCTTTTATTATACTTGTCGTGCACGTATATAGTGTTATATATGTCGTTTGAATTTATGACCTATTTAGAAATCATTTTTTTAATTATTTAGAAATATTTATCTGGCTATTATTTAGAAATATTTATCTGGCTATTCAATTTAATGGTGGCATGTTTTATCACGCGTTTCAATCCCGTCTTGGGTTCGATTCCGTGCATCGTACACCGAAATTGACGGAAAACTTGCAAGAGCATTCAAACCTAACCTTTGTGCTGGAAATGGAGCCAAGGCAGTTCTCATCTCGTGCATCATCAGAAATGTTCTCATCTACTGCATCATCTCCTGGAATAAATGCGAATGTACTGACTAAATTAATAAGCCTTTCGTTTACTGGCATCATCACCTGATACGGCTGCTCAGTTTCAATGTTTCTAATTGTAACTGTTGTTAAAAACGCTCTGCATCTTTCCTACGATAAGGAAGCGTGCTACTTGTTAGAAAAAGTATAGTGATTGAAAACCTTGCTTCGAATATTCTTGTGCCCGTATGAATCATAGGGGAAGCATATACTTAAAATGACTCGTTGCTTACAAGAGATTAATTGTTTAATTGAATGTTTAATTGAACAACATAGGTTTTTTTAAGGTGGTATGGATTTGAGTGATTATTTCTATATAATTCAAGTGTCTCAACAATAACAAAAAAAACAATGATTTTGTGCAAATTTATATCACCAGATTCTGATGACAAAAGTCATTTCTTAGAATAGTTAAACAACACATTTTTACTTCTTTAAGTGTTGACATCACCTTGGCTTCCATCCGTTCAGTTTGTTCATGATAATTAACTTGAATTTCCTTGCACTTGTCTCTTTATCTATGCATAGATGATTCTTTTTGGCTCACTTAGTTTTAGATTTTGTTTTGTATGTTAACTTCTTAGAAAAGTTGTGAGACACACACACACACACATATATAGATTCACTCTTAGTGGGGTTAATAGACCTTTTGTTTGAATGGAATTCATAACGACTGAGCACAAGAATTGTCCACCCCTATTCAAGAAGCATCTGGTGAGAATCTCTGGAGTGTACATACCTGCAAGAGGAAAGGTAAAGAAAGGTAAACTTAAGTAAGTAGGATGTAATTAAGGGGTTAAAAATTTACTATAAAAATTTGTAAAATTGAAGAAAAATAAATTACGTGGAAGTGTCAGTGATAAATTTGATTAGACTCACCTTCACACAATGGAATGTGGTCTTCTTGGTGATAGTGCAGGTGGTGGAAGGCCTGATTGGAAGACTCTTTTTGCGACTGAACAAGTTGATGGATGATGGATCGTGTTATCACCCCAAGAAACTCTTTGAGGTTGTGGATCAAAGATGTTTGGTAACTTAAGGTAAACTTGTTTTTGTATTTTGTATGTGTGGATCAATGGGATAATTCAATTACAGTATGGTATTCAGAGAGTCAAAATGAGAATCAAATGAACCAGTGCTCTCAAGGATCAATAATCAGATGATAGATTTAAAGTGGGTGAGAAAGCAGTGTTTATAAACCAGATACAAAATGTAGGGTTTAATAAACAATGATAAGCAACTATTAAGCAAGTTATGAACTGACTGATGAGATGACAGTCATTTTATAGTTAAAACAACTTGAATAAGAGTACAAAAGGGAAGATGAGAATCTGATATCAATAGAGAGAGAAAACCGTGATTTGTATTATCATATCAAAAAGCCTGTTTACAATATAGTATATTTCTGTATCCAGAATCGAACACTTGGTTCATTAACAGTTTGTGGCTTTATAGCCTTTACATCAAGATTTCAGATCCTATTTTAATGGATCTAAAATACCTCAAAATCAACATAATCAAAATGAATCTTTAGCATATATGATCTAATCTTATCATCATAAGTCGAAATTGACAACTGAAGCATTATTTGACAATTTGCTTATGAAAATCACAGATTCAGAAATCTGTCTTTGATGACTGGGCAATTTCTGTAAAGATTAATCATGCCATTTGGTGTTATTTCCTTACCATATGTCTTTAAAACTTAATGAGAAAGATATTCTAGCTTCTCCTAATTATTATCCATCATTTATCACCTTTCCCATGTGTTCAAGAATAAAAAAATCGCGATCTGGGCAGAAAGAAAACGTTTCTGGACTCTTCTGCGCTTTCACCGACTCTTTTCTCTTGAATCTGCCCCTTTAGCCGGTGAAAAGGAAAACTTTCACCGGCTCACTACACTGTGAGAAAAACCAATGAGCCGGTGAAAGAGCAGCTTGTTTTAATGAAAACTGCCTTGGGAAAAATCAAATTTATGAGTCGTGGAGAGTCCATTTTACACGCTTGAATATTCGATTGACAACTAGACATCCTAATCTTTCCAATGGTACTTTTAGATCTGTATTTAGATCTTGGGAAGGTAGTCAAAAGTCCCCCAAAAGATGAGGCATCATTTTTCAAACAAATTTCAGAGTGAATTATTTGATCCCTAACATCTGGCTCCAACTGGGATGGAGACCTCCCTGTGAGGTATAGAAGAACCTGACAGACATTGTTCCTTTAGTATTGGGCATGGAGTCATTTAGCCTTTATGATTTATCATTTGAAAACCTGTAACATGCTTGTTTATTCATTAAATCAATCAACTGAAAATAATCAAGTTGCTCATTTCCCTCAGAGATCTCAATGCTAAATACAGACTGCTTAATCTCTGTCTGAGAAGAAAGCATGATGAACTGCTGATCTGGACTTTTCATCTCATCATATTTCTCTCCGTATCTGTTGCAATCTTCCTGTGTCTGCAAATAAAAAAACTAAGAGTTGTCCTTAGTATCTGCTGCAGATTCTAATATGGAATTTTGATCTCCACTGCAATTTTGATCAACATATTTATAACTAGTATCAACCACATCATGCACACATTTATAATATCCATCTGCTGAAAAGTAGAACTAGATAAAATTCTAGTAGACAACAAGACCTCACAAATTTCAACATCTTCTTCCTTATCATAATTTGAAACAACATATTCACAAGGAGAAAAAGGATCTTTCTAATGCTCTAGCTGGAGATAAGACAGTATCTGGAAATCTTGTTCCTCATGGTTACTGCAACTTCCCTCAATTTGCAAATCTGGAAAATGTGGGCTAATCTCACTTATTTCAACGAACATTGGATCAACAAAAAGCTGATCATCTCAATGTGTAGCTAACAAAACCAATTCTTCAGATTCATTAAAATCAGAATAGAGGTAATAGGAAATCTTTCAGCTCTTCATTACTCTTTTCTAATTCATGTTTATGAGGAAGCACATCATAACGAAGATCATTTGAAAGTTGATGTAGATTGTGAGGAAAAGATTCTTCCCTATTTAGATCTTCAACTTTAGAATGAAATTCATATTTCTCACAACAATTATCAAATAAGAACTCATCTGAAAAATACTTGCTGTCTAATTCCTTTCGTAGAGGTGGTCCTCCTCGCTTTCTTCCCATCATGCAATAATCACAGGTTGATCTGTACATGGTTAACACATAGAACTTTTCTAAATGGGGAAGGTGTTGGCGTTGATGAAAATGATCCTGTCCTGTCAAAAGATAATAAGAAAACCCAAACATAGGATTTGAAAGCCGTGGAATTTGTAAAAAAAAAAATTGATGGCCACGATTTGATGTAGACATAGATCTGGTACTTGATGTCTGGGTGTAATAATGATCAATTCATTCACCACTCTTAAAACTGTCCTTCGTCTGGCACACATAATATATGACCAAATCCATCATCATATTCCACTAAGACATGGTGAAAACATGTAATTGTTCTTGTGCCTCTATTTGAATTGCCATCATGATTACATGCCATGTGTACAATATGTCTTTTCGGGTTTTTAAGGCACTGGAGAAAAACCCAAATTTTCACTTTCACCGGCTCACTTGTTTTCGGAAATGCCATTTATTCGTTGAAACCTTGAACTTTCACCAGCTAACTTCAGCTTCAAAACAAAGATTAGCCATTGAAAAGCTTTTCTTCGATTTTTTGAAAATATTTTTTGACAATTGATTTATTATAAGAAATAACAAATTATATCCTATACTTTGATACTTGAATTTCTAAAAACAAATTGTATGGAACTCTATTTATGACCATGCCATCACTAAAAAATGAAACAAATTGTCTGGTTCATTTTTTGAGATAACATCTGGCTTTTTTCACCTAATCCTTTGCTAAATTGAAAAATGCCTGTAGCCTGCTCTGCTTATTCAACAACCAATAACTAAAAGAGTCTACTTGCTTAGAGAACGAGCTTATTTTCTTCTACTCCTACTCTAACCATTGTACTGATGCTCAATCAAGTAAACTCATGATTCCAATGAAGCCATATCAGAAACTGATTTATTGAACTTGTTCTTGATCTTGACCCGAAAAATAATGGAATGCATAGCCAACCGAAAAATAGTTTGAACAGATGATAAATCCAACTTCCATCTGACAAAAATACTTTAACACATATGCTACTCATAGATTGCAAATAATCAACAATAGGGTCATCGAATCCACAAAGAAATACCTCTTTATGTTGCTGTTCCAACTGAAAACTGAAATTATGTTGGTTGCTGCCTTCACTGATGTCAATGTTGAATGTTGATTGTTCTTCCTCTATCCAATGAAAATACAAGCTCAATTGCTGATTTGAAACTTTATGCTCCTCACCTTCCTTCTCATATCTGCTGAAATCTGTCGGTCTGCAAATCAGAAAACTGAGGGCTGCCCTAAGAATCTGTTGCAGATCTGAAACTGTCACCTGCTAATGTGTCAATCTGATAATCATCTTTGGGGTTTTCAAAGGGGACAATATCATCTTCATGACAACCTAAGTCAGTAAATGCATTTGATACAATGACAAAATCATCACCATGGTTATCATAATGTGGATCATCAATCTCTTGATCATGATGAGAAATATCTTCTGCTGCAACAAAGTCTTCATAATTATATGAATCTTTATTCAACACACTAAATTCATGACAACATTCTAGATAAAGAAGATCAACTGAAAACGTTGTTTTGCAAAACAAATGGAAGGCAACATGAAAATTTTCCAAAGAACTAATACTTGCATTTGGAAGAGACTGGCACCAGTTAAGAGCAAATCCCTCTAATGATTGCCTGAAAAGCTTAATTTGAACATCTTCATGTATAATTTCAAGTCGATTAATAAAGTCATGAAAATCCAGTAGGTGTTCCACTAGTACTTCCCATTCTTCTCCTCAAAATCTAGGAATACTTCTTTCCCATTCATCTTTACTAGGAATTGGATGAGGGTAACAAAAAATACTTGAAAAATTGCAAAAAGCATACCTCTTGTTCATTTCATACCAGTGGAGTCGCCATCAGATTTCTGAACAATAGAGTCTCCACTGAATCTTCCTTCATGGAGTCGCCAGATAGATGATTACAATCGATTCTGATGTCTGATCCTTGTCTATCATCAATGGATCAGCTCTGTGTCGTTTCCCAGGGAAGTTATCTTCAACTTCAGTCTTCTGTCCCCGACAACGACGCCAATTTGTTATCACTCCAAGAAACTCTTTGAGGTTGTGGATCAAAGATGCTTGGTAACTTAAGGTAAACTTGTTTTTGTATTTTGTATGTGTGGATCAATGGGATAACTCAATTGCAGTATGGTATTCAGACAATCAAAATGAGAATCAAATGAACCAGTGCTCTCAAGGATCAATAATCAGATGATAGATTTAAAGTGGTTGAGAAAACAATGTTTATAAACCAGATACAAAATGTAGGGTTTAATAAACAATGATAAGCAACTATTAAGCAAGTTATGAACTGACTAATGAGATGACAATCATTCTGTAGTTAAAACAACTTGAATAAGAGTACATAAGGGAAGATGAGAATCTGATATCAATAGAGAGAGAAAACTGTGATTTGTATTATCATATCAAAAAGCTTGTTTACAATATAGTATATTTCTGTATCCAGAATCGAACCCCTGGTTCATCAACAGTTTGCGACTTTATAGCCTTTACATCAAGATTTCAGATCCTATTTTAATGGATCTGAAATACCTAAAAATCAACATAATCAAAATGAATCTTTAGCATATGTGATTTAATCTTATCATCATAAGTCGAAATTGACAGTTGAAGCATTATTTGACAATTTTCTTATGAAAATCATAGATTCAGAAACATGTATTTGATAACTGGGCGATTTCTGTCAAGATTAATCATGCCATTTGGTGTTATTTCCTTACCATATGCATTTAAAACTTAATGAGAAAGATATTCTAGCTTCTCCTAATTATTATCCATCATTTAACACCTTTCCCACATGTTCAGGAATCCAAAAATCTTTATTTGGGCAGAAATAAAATGTTTCTGGACTCTTCTGCGCTTTCACTGGCTCTTTTGTCCTGAATCTTCCCCTTTAGCTGGTGAAAAGGAAAACTTTCACCGGCTCACTACACTGTGAGAAAAACCAATGAGCTGATGAAAGCACATTTTTTTTAAATTAAAACTGCCTTGGGAAAAATCAAATTTCTGAGCCGTGGAGAGTCTGTCTTACATGCTTGAATAGTCGATTGACAACTAGACATCCTAAGATTTTCAATGGTACTTTCAGATCTGTATTTAGAGCTTGGAAAAATAGTCAAAATTAGAGCTCTAACTGGGATGGAGACCTCCCTGCGAGGTTTCCAAGAACCTGGCAGACCTTGTGCCTTTAGTATTGGGCATGGAGTCATTTAGCCTTTACGATTTATCATCTGAAAACCTATAGCAAACCTTTAACCTGCTTGTTTATTCATTAAATCAATCAACTGAAAATAATCAAGTTGCTCGTTTCCCTCGAGATCTCAATGCTAAATAAAGTCTGCTTAATCTCTATCTGAGAAGAAAGCATGATGAACTATTGATCTGGACTTTTCATCTCATCATATTTCTCTCCGTATCTGCTGCAATCTTCCTGTGTCTGCAAATCAGAAAACTAAGAGTTGTCCTTAGTATCTGTTGCAGATTCTAATTTGGAATTTTGATCTCCACTGCAATTTTGATCAACAAATTTATAACTAGTATCAACCACAACATGCACACATTTCTGATCATCCGTCTGCTGAAAAGTAGAACTAGATAAAATTCTAGTAGACAACCAGACCTCACAAATTTCAACATCTTCTTCCTTATCATAATTTGAAACAACATATTCACAAGGAGAAAAAGGCTCTTTCTAATGCTCTAGCTGGAGATAAAACAATATCTGAAAATCCTGTTCCTCATGGTTACTGCAACTTCCCTCAATTTGCAAATCTGGAAAATGTGGGCTAATCTCACTTATTTCAACGAACATTGGATCAACAAAAAGATGATCATCTCCATGTGTAGCTAACAAAACCAATTCTTCAGATTCATTAAAATCAGAAATAGAGGTAATAGGAAATGTTTCAGCGCTTCATTACTCTTTTCTAATTCATGTTTATGAGGAAGCACATCACAACGAAGATCATTTGAAAGCTGATGTAGATTGTGAGGAAAAGATTCTTCTCTATTTAGATCTTCAACTTTAGAATGCAATGAATATTTCTCACAACAATTATCAAATAAGAACTCATCTGAAAAATACTTGTTGTCTAATTCCTTTCGCAGAGGTGGTCCTCCTCGCTTTCTTCCCATCATGCAATAATCACAGGTTGATCTGTACATGGTTAACTCATAGAAATTTTCTAAATGGGGAAGGTGTTGGCGCTGGTGAAAATGATCCTGTGATGTCAAAAGATAATAAGAAAACCCAAATATAGGATTTGAAAGCTGTGAAATTTGAAGAAAAAAAAAAGGAATGATGGCCACGATTTGATGTAGACATAGATATGGTACTTGATGTCTGGGTGTAATAATGATCGGAGCATTCACCACTCTTAAATATGTCCTTCGTCTTCCACACAAAATATATGACCAAATCCATCATCATATTCCACTAAGACATGGTGAAAACGTATAACCGTTCCCGTGCCTCCATTTGAATTGTTGTCATGATTACATGACATGTGTACACTATGTCTTTACGAGTTTTTAAGGCGCTGAAGAAAAACCCAAATCTGCACTTTCACCAGCTCACTTGTTTTCGAAAATGCCATTTAGCTGTTGAAACCTTGAACTTTTACTGGCTAACTTCAACTTCAAAACATATATTAGCCGTTGAAAATCTTTTCTTCGATTTTTTGAAAATATCTTTTGACAATCGATTAATTATAAGAAACAACAAATTATATCCTATACTTTGATACTTGAATTTCTAAAAAAAAATGGTATGGAACTCTATTTATGACCATGCCATCACTAAAAAATGAAACAAACTGACTGGTTCATTTTTGGAGATAACATATGGCTTTTTTCACCTAATCCTCTGCTAAACTGAAAACTGCCTGTAGCCTGCTTTGCTTATTCAACAACCAATAACTAAAAAGAGTCTACTTTCTCAGAGAACGAGCTTATTTTCTTCTACTCCTACTCTAACCATTGTGCTGATGCTCAATCAAGTAAACTCATGCTTCCAATGAAGCCATATCAGAGACTGATTTATTGAACTTGTTCTTGATCTTGACCCGAAAAATAATGGAATGCATAGACAACCGAAAAGTAGTTTGAACAGATGATAAATCCAACTTCCATCTGACAAAAATACTTTAACACATATGTTGCTCATAGATTGCAAATAATCAACAATAGGGTCATCAAATCCACAAAGAAATACCTCTTTATGTTGTTGTTCCAACTGAAAACTGAAATTCTGTTGGTTGTTGCCTTCACTGATGTCAATGTTGAATGTGGACTATTCTTCCTCTATCCAATGAAAATGCAAGCTCAACTGCTAATCTGAAACTTTCTGCTCCTCACCTTCCTTCTCATATCTGTATAACTCTGCCTTGGTCTGCAAATCATAAAACTGAGGGTTGCCCTTAGAATCTGCCGCAGATCTGAAACTGTCACCTACTAATGTGTTGATCTGATAAACATCTTTGGGTTTTTCAAGGGGGGACAATCTCATCTTCATGAAAACCTAAGTCAATAAATGCATTTGATACAATGACAAAAGCATCACTATGGTTATCATAATGTGGATCACCGATCTCTTGATCATGATGAGAAATATCTTCTGTTGCAACAAAGTCTTCATAATTATCTGAATCTTTATTCAACACACTAATTTCATGACAACATTCTGGATAAAGAAGATCAACTGAAAAATTTGTTTTGCAAAACAAATGGAAGGCAACATGAAAATTTTCCAAAGAACTAATACTTGCATTTGGAAAAGACTGGCACCAGTTAAGAGAAAATCCCTCTAATGATTGCCTGAAAAGATTAATTTGAACATCTTCATGTATAATTTCAAGTCGATTAATAAAGTCATGAAAATCCAGCAGGTGTTCCGTTGGTACTTCTCATTCTTCTCCTCAAAATCTGGGAATACTTCTTTCCCATTCATCTTTACTAGGAACTGGATGAAGGTAACCAGAATAACTTGAAAAATTGCAAAAAACATACCTCTGGTTCATTTCATACCAGTGGAGTCGCCATCAGATTTCTAAACAATAGAGTCGCCACTGAATCTTCCTTCATGGAGTCGCCAGATAGATGATTACAACCAATTTCGATGTCTGATCCTTGTCTATCATCAATGGATCAGCTCTGTGTCGTTTCCCAGGGAAGTTATCTTCAACTTCAGTCTTATGTCCTCAACAACGGTGCCAATTTGTTATCACTCCAAGAAACTCTTTGAGGTTGTGGATCAAAGATGCTTGGTAACTTAAGGTAAACTTGCTTTTGTATTTTGTATGTGTGGCTCAATGGGATAAATCAATTATAGTATGGTATTCAGACAGTTAAAATGAGAATCAAATGAACCAGTGCTCTCAAGGATCAATAATCAGATGACAGCTTTAAAGTGGGTGAGAAAGCAGTGTCTATAAACTAGATACAATATGTAGGGTTTAATAAACAATGATAAGCAACTATTAAGAAAATTATGAACTGACTGATGAGATGACAATCATTCTGTAGTTAAAACAACTTGAATAAGAGTATAGAAGGGAAGATGAGAATATGATATCAATAGAGAGAGAAAACTGTGATTTGTATTATCATATCAAAAAACATGTTTACAATATAGTATATTTCTGTATCCAGAATCGAACCCCTGGTTCATCAACAATTTGTGGCTTTATAGCCTTTACATCAAGATTTCAGATCCTATTTTAATGTATCTGAAATACCTAAAAATCAATATAATCAAAATGAATCTTTAGCATATATGATCTAATCTTATCATCATAAGTCGAAATTGACAGCTGAAACATTATTTGACAATTTGCTTATGAAAATCACAGATTCAGAAATCTGTCTTTGATGACTCGGCGATTTCTGTCAAGATTAATCATGCCATTTGGTGTTATTACCTTACCATATGTCTTTAAAACTTAATGAGAAAGATATTCTAGCTTCTCGTAATTATTATCCATCATTTAACACCTTTCCCACGTGTTCAGGAATCCAAAAATCGCGATCTGGGCAGAAAGAAAACGTTTATGGACTCTTTTGTTCTTTCACCGGCTCTTTTGTYCTGAATCTGCCCCTTTAGCCAGTGAAAATGAAATAATTCACCGGCTCACTACACTGTGAGAAAAACCAATGAGCCGGTGAAAGCGCAKATTTTTTTAATTAAAACTGCATTGGGAAAAATCAAATTTCTGAGTCGTGGAGAGTCTGTTTTACACGCTTGAATAGTCGATTGACAACTAGACATCCTAATATTTCCAATGGTACTTTCAGATCTATATTTAKATCTTGGGAAGGCAGTCAAAATTCCCCCACAAGACGAGGCATCATTTTTCAAACAAATTTCAAAATTAATTATTTGATCGCTAACATTTGGCTCCAACTTGGATGGAGACGTCCCTGCGAGGTTTCCAAGAACCTGGCAGAGCTTGTGCCTTTATTATTGGGCATGGAGTCATTTAGCCTTTACGATTTATCATCTGAAAACCTATAGCAACCATGTAACCTGCGTGTTTATTCATTAAATCAATCAACTGAAAATAATTAAGTTGCTCGTTTCCCTCAGAGATCTCAATGCTAAATACAGACTGCTTAATCTCTGTTTGAGAAGAAAGCATGATGAATTGTTGATTGAAATTTTCATCTCATCATATTTCTCTCCGTATCTGCTGCAATCTTCCCGTGTCTGCAAATCAGAAAACTAAGACCTGTCCTTAGTATGTGCTGCAGATTCTAATATGGAATTGTGATCTCCACTGCAATTTTGATCAACAGATTTATAACTAGTATCAAACACAACATGCACACATTTATGATCTTCCGTCTGCTGAAAAGTAGAACTAGATAAAATTCTAGCAGACAACAAGACCTCACAAATTTCAACATCTTCTTCCTTATCATAATTTGAAACAACATATTCACAAGGAGAAAAGGGATTTTTCTAATGCTCTAGCTGGAGATAAGACAATATCTGAAAATCATGTTCCTCATTGTTACTGCAACTTCCCTCAATTTGCAAATCTGGAAAATGTTGGCTAATCTCACTTATTTCAACGAACATTGGATCAACAGAAAGCTGATCATCTCCATGTGTAGCTAACGAAACCAATTCTTCAGATTCATTAAAATCAGAAATAGAGGTAATAAGAAATCTTTCAGCGCTTCATTACTCTTTTCTAATTCATGTTTATGAGGAAGCACATCACAACGAAGAGCATTTGAAAGTTGATGTAAATTGTGAGGAAAAGATTCTTCTCTATTTAGATCTTCAACTTTAGAATGCAATTCATATTTCTCACAACAATTATCAAATAAGAACTCATCTGAAAAATACTTGTTGTCTAATTCCTTTCGCAGAGGCGGTCCTCCTCGCTTTCTTCCCATCATGCAATAATCACAGGTTGATCTGTACATGGTTAACACAAAGAACTTTTCTAAATGGGGAAGGTGTTGGCGTTGGTGAAAATGATCCTGTGCTGTCAAAAGATAATAAGAAAACCCAAATATAGGATTTGAAAGCCGTGAAATTTGAAAAAAAAAAGAAAGGAATGATGGCCACGATTTGATGTAGACATAGATCTGGTACTTGATGTCTGGGTGTAATAATGATCAGATCATTCACCACTCTTAAAACTGTCCTCCATCTGCCACAAAAAATATATGACCAAATCCATCATCATATTCCACTAAGACATGGTGAAAACATGTAACCGTTCCTGTGCCTCCATTTGAATTGCCATAATGATTACATGACATGTGTACAATATGTCTTTTAAGGTTTTTTAGGCGCTGGAGAAAAACCCAAATCTGCACTTTCACCGACTCACTTGTTTTCGGAAATGCCATTTAGCCATTGAAACCTTGAACTTTCACCGGCTAACTTCAACTTCAAAATAGAGATTAGTCGTTGAAAATATTTTCTTCGATTTTTTGAAAATATCTTTTGACAATCGATTTATTATAAGAAACAACAAATTATATCCTATACTTTGATACTTGAGTTTCTAATTTTTTTTTTGTATGGAACTCTATTTATGACCATGCCATCACCAAAAAATGAAACAAACTGACTGGTTCATTTTTGGAGATAACATCTGGCTTTTTTCACCTAATCCTCTACTAAACTGAAAACTGCCTGTAGCCTGCTCTGCTTATTCAACAACCAATAACTAAAAGAGTCTACTTTCTCAGAGAACAAGCTTATTTTCTTCTACTTCTACTCTAACCATTGTACTGATGCTCAATCAAGTAAAATCATGCGTCCAATGAAGCCATATCAGAAACAGATTTATTGAACGTGTTCTTGATCTTGACCCGAAAAATAATGGAATGCATAGCCAACCGAAAAGTATTTTGAACAGATGATAAAGCCAACTTCCATCTAACAAAAATACTTTAACACATATGCTACTCATAGATTGCAAATAATCACTAATAGGGTCATCAAATCCACAAAGAAATACCTTTTTATGCTGTTGTTCCAACTGAAAACTGAAATTATGTTGGTTGCTGCCTTCACTGATGTCAATGTTGAATGTGGACTGTTCTTCCTCTATCCAATGCAAATACAAGCTCAAATGTTGATCTGAAACTTTTTGCTCCTCACCTTCCTTCTCATATCTGCTGAAATTTGCCTTGGTCTGCAAATCAGAAAACTGAGGGTTGCCCTTAGAATCTACTGCAGATCTGAAACTGTCACCTGCTAATGTGTCAATCTGATAATCATATTTGGGGTTTTCAAAGGGGACAATCTCATCTTCATGACAACCTAAGTCAGTAAACACATTTGATACAATGCAAAAGAATCACTATGGTTATCATAATGTGTATCACCGATCTCTTGATCATGATGAGAAATATCTTCTGTTGCAACAAAGTCTTCATAATTATCTGAATCTTTATTCAGCACACTAAATTCATGACAACATTCTGGATAAAGAAGATCAGCTGAAAACTTTGTTTTGCAAAACAAATGGAAGGCAGAATGAAAATTTTCCAAAGAACTAATACTTGCATTTGGAAGAGACTGGAACCAGTTAAGAGAAAATCCCTCTAATGATTGCCTGGAAAGCTTAATTTGAACATCTTCATATATAATTTCAAGTCGAATAATAAAGTCATGAAAATCCAGCAGGTGTTCCGCTGGTACTTCCGATTCTTCTCCTCGAAATCTGGGAATACTTCTTTCCCATTCATATTTACTAGGAACTGGATGAGGGTAACCGGAAATACTTGCAAAATTGCAAAAAACATACCTCTTGTTCATTTCATACCATTGGAGTCGCCATCAGATCAAGGTTAGTTGTAGGGATGGGTCGAGATCAAGGTTAATTGCAACGAAAGGTAAGCACTAGAAAGATCAGGTTGTCCTTCTGATTTCTGCTAATGATGCAGGAGATGAGAACATTTCTGATTAATATTAAATATTAAATCCAAAACCTACCAAGAGAACCGATGAAAACGAGTCTCAACCCAGAAACAAACTGAGACTCTCAAAGCTGACGATATGCATGCGACTTGAACTCTTCACTTTAGTCCAAATGCACGATGCAATACAATTAATTTGTTAATTACATATATAATATTTATCATTGGTTTAATATAAACATAAATTATGATATTAACATCAGAAATTATGAAATTCATCTCTGCACCAGTGGTCTAGTGGTAGAATAGTACCCTGCCACGGTACAGACCCGGGTTCGATTCCCGGCTGGTGCAAAATGATCTTATAATATTCTTAAGTTTTGAACCTGTATTTACTAATGGTTTTTTTGCATTCGAAGGAAATAACCAGTCTCAAATCAGATCATCCATCCATCGCATATTTCCTCCCGTTCTGTTAATTGCGCGTATCGTTGCTAAGTAGCTATTTCCAATTTCCTTTACAAATATGATATTAGTTGTCGTTGTAGTAAGTATTCCCGCCTGTCACGCGGGTGACCCGGGTTTGATCCCTGACAACGGCAACTGTCTAAGATTTTGGAGGCGGCAACTGTTGTTGTATGACCAATTTAACGGCATGTTAACGCTCCTGTTCTTCTCCCTTCATCTATTTTGTGCACAGCTGAATTCAGAGTTTCATTTGTGTCATCCCTACATTATAATTTTTTTACTTCAAATCTTACTTGAGCTTGAGAATGAGATCCAACGATTATTTTTCCTTGGTTTGTATTCTTCAGAACGAGCGATTGTCCTTTCCACTTGCCCAGAAGTTACCGTGCTCATACTCACCCTTTATTGTGTACTCCCATGCATGTCATATGAACCGAGATTTAATGTAAGTTGATGGGGCATAATGGATTGTTTCGACTATCATTTGCATTGTTTTGATTCCATGGAAAGATTGTACTAACCCTCTTCTACAAGCCGTTTAATGGCATGGATTTAGGGTCTGTTCCACCTTACTAATTGCCTAAGTTCTTACAAATTGACTATTTCAATGCCTGGCAGTGTTTTAAATTCTAGGGAAACCATCTCAGAGAGCATCTAGAGCAACGCTGGAGAGCTGATTAATCCCACTGCTCGAGATGGATCCTTGCGAGTGTTAGTAATGTAGACAATTCATTAATTCAACGATGAATTTTTTTTTCTTGTTGCCCATGGCGAAGAGGACAAATGTGCAGGAAACCCTCTCAGGATAGTAGACCAACGATGCTCTTCAGGCTTTGAGTTTGAAAAGCGAAGATGGGGTGAATGACTAGAGCGTACGCAAGGCAGGTCCCAACAGGCCCTGATTCTCAACTTCCTTGAGCAGGCCCACAATATATTCCAATGTTTGTTTGCCTCTAAGCTGACCAAGATTTAGGGGATTAATCAATGGCAAAAATGATCGTAAAATTGATCTGTTTTGGTGCAGAATTCTAGTTACTTATTGATTGTGTGTCTTTCATTGCTGCTTTTCGAGAATTGAAATTGGTGTTGTTTTGGAGTGGAGTAAGTTAAACATTCGACCTTTTGGCTATCCAACAATCGACCATTTGGCGTTCCTCCATTTCTTAGGCGGGCTCGTCTCCGAACTCCGTTAGTCCTTGTGTTTTCGTTTCCTCTTGTCCACTGCATCATCGTCCTTCATCTATGTTAGATGCAGGGAGTAGTTGATGTCGTTTAATGCACCACCACCCCCTTAGTTATGTTTTTCCCCCACATATCCGAGGGAACAGGGATATCGACGGATAGCGAACATGGTATCCGAGGGAACCAGGATAACAACGGGAACAGGGATAGCAAGTGAGGGAACAACAAGGGCACATTACGAGAACAATGAGGAAGTTGCATCTGTGACGAGAAAAATGAGGGAACAACTACGACGAGAACAATGCGATAGTTGGCATTTAGTTGCGAGAGGTTTAGGTGGGATCCCAACAATTTTCAGTCCTTTGTCCCCAATAGACAGACATGTATTGTCATGTTCCTTATTTTTGCGTTTTTTCTTGTCCCTTATGGCAATGGCAATACATTCAACACACATAAAAAATGGGTAAGAGGTACATGTGTCTGGTGAAACAAACCATTTAGGTCAAGTGAAAATTGTCTCTTCAAGAAAAGTAGGGAAGTGGGTTTGGTTCAATGCCAAACAGTTTTGGGGTATTTTAAAACGTAGAGTAGCTCGTTTAAAATGGGAGCAGACAAGGAAAAAATTGGCCCTCCGTAATAAACTTTCAAACATGCCTATTTTGCAAGGGTGTAGCAACAACAAGACTAAAGACATCAATGATTATGCCTTGTACAGTCCCACATCCACACCTCTCACTTGGTCGCCTGACCTGTATGTGCAAGAGTTACTAAATTCCAAGAGGAGATTGGGGGTTTTGAAAGTCAAAGAGAATGAGAGAGACCTTAAAATCCATCTATTGGCAATAGAAAATCGGGGCTTAGAAGAAAACAATAAAGTTTTAAAAGGTCAAGTGACATTGTTGCAAGAAGCTCTTCTGGTAGAAAAGGCTGAATGACAAGGCATGAAGGATGTCAGGAAAATCAAGGAAGATTTTGTTGTGGAAAATAGAGAGGGGATGAACTCTAAAACATCCAAAGATGAAGAGAAAACAATTGAACAAGTAGACACCTAGGGAATGAAATCAAGGGATGAAGAGAAACGAGATTTTACAAAAAATTCCAAAACTTGAGCACAAGTTTTTAGTAATTATGCTAGTATGGAAAAAGAAACAAACAACCAGGGGGATTGTTGATGATTGCAACTATGTGAGACATTCAACAACTTACAAACCTGAGAGATGTTGATGATTGCAACTATGTGAGATATTCTCCATCTTACAAATCTGAGAGAAATCCCATGAGAGGGGTGTGTGGTTCCTATCTGAGACAGAGCTGGAACGTAGAGATGGTCTCCTCCTTACAGAGAGTTGAGAAGAACTCCAGATGATTCTCCTATGTAACGTAGTGAGAAAGGAGATCTGCTAAGTTGGGCATGCATGTGGCTAGGCACAAGGTGAACGTGTGAAATCTCAAAGTGTTGGGTGCATCGTCATGAGAATAGAAATGAAGATGATGTATTAGCCTCCTCTGAGCAGAAGATTTGATGAGAAACTCCAGATGACTCTCATGTGTAATGAAGTGGGAAAGAAGATCTATTGAGTGGACATGCCTGTGGACGAGCACAGGTGAACGTGATCCTAGTGGCTGAGCACTAGTGAAGAAGTGGTTCTTCTATGTAATGTAGTGAGCCAGAGATATGGACATCCCTATGGATGTGTCCCTAGTGGATGAGCATTAGTGGGTGTACAAGATCCCTT
>ML793827.1:260475-288828 GCA_009831015.1 Picea engelmannii
CAAAGGATTTGGCCGAGTTTTCTTCCCTTGTTGAGAAGGGTTTCCCAAGATACTTCTTGTGTTCTTGTGCATGGTGTTTCTTCTTGTGATCTTGGTTGTTGCAACATTATTATTTATGGTTAAGACAAATGCAAAAAAAGAATGAACTACATGCTTAACCTAGCTTATTGAAAAATCAATAGGGACGACATGCAAGATAGATAAATCAAAGAAAGACAAGTAAGAGAAACAAACATAATTATCAAAGGTGTGAGAGAGTATGGAAAAAATGAATGTACTCTCGATCTTGTAAGTGAATTTTTGAAGGACAAGTTGCTTTGGCAAGGTCGAACGTGACAAGCAAATTCTCCTAGGCAAGAAACAACTCCTGAGGGGCTCTCGCTTTTTTCTAGACGAAGATTTAACTATTAGACAACAAGGGGAAAGAAGAGACGAGATGTCAAAGGTTAGGGCAGCAAGGGATGAGGGGAAATGGGCATGGTTGTTCAAAGGCAAAGTTGTTATTGCCTTTTTCGGTCCTCATTCTATAACATGACAACAAGGTGGTAGCCAAGAAGCAACAACAACTTCATTAGCAGGAAACTATGCAACAAGGCCAGTATGAGCAAATAGGGATGAATACTCAACTTTGAGTCTGGTAGGCCAAAACAAATAGCAATCAAATTATACCCAAGTTTTCTTAAGACTAGTTTGTTTGAACTAGAGAGGTTATCCTTGGAAGCGGGGACCTGGGTCGCGGAAGATAGAAACATAATTTGTTTATTGGAAACACATGCGCATGAAGGGTGCAAGACACCTTTGTTTGAAGGGTATGTAGAGATGGCAGTATGGAAGGAGGCAGCTGAGAATGGTAAAGGACACGGGGGTATCATGGTCTTAGTAAGAAAAAAAAGGTCGTCTCATTCAATTAGAAAGAGAAGACTCAAGTAAACAATTCATTTGGTTTAAAATATCAAAAAATGGTAACACCATCAGAATTATAGCATGTTATTTTGCCCCACAAGTTTCAAAAACTTACAAAAGTAGGGGGCTTGACCACAAAGACCCCTTTGCAGCCTTGAAAAACAATATTCCAACATACTCTCAACTAAGTGAAGTCCTTATAGTGGGGGATTTCAATGTTAGGACATCAAGTGAACAAGCTAGTATTTTTCGTTGTAAGGAAGACTGCAATCCCATTTGGCTTACAAAAGAAAGAAATCGTCAGTGGACAAGAGTTTCAGAGAACAACAAAAGCTGCAACCTTTTTGGGGAGCAACTTCTTACTCTATGTGGGGAATTTGACTTAGTCATTTGTAATGGGTTGGCTAGATGGGCGAATTATTGTAATTTCACCTGCAAGACCTAC
Organism: Picea engelmannii; assembly: GCA_009831015.1. Lineage (NCBI taxonomy): Eukaryota > Viridiplantae > Streptophyta > Pinopsida > Pinales > Pinaceae > Picea > Picea engelmannii. Next base: position 261,824 of record ML793827.1, read on the forward strand.
AATGGAGCAAGTGTAGTAGACTATACAATTTTCTCGCATGGCTTGTGTGAGAAAATGGAAGAAATTTTAATTGGTGAACAATTGTGGGATTTGAAATCTGATCATAGACCGATCTATTTAAGTTTCACTTGGGCTGAACAACAACGTGGGACAAAAAATCAGTGCATTCAATAACCTCCTTCAAAGGGCAGAATTGTTTTGACTCAAAAAAACTGTAACACCTTCAAAATAGTGTTAGAGATGATGTTTAACAAGGAGAAAATTCCATCCCACGGCCTCCATAGTCTTGAGCTAACAAAGTTGATTCAAAGCGCACTTACAGAATGAAAAAGAGCAAAAAATAGGAAATCTGAAACAAATTGTTTTATGGTTAATGCTTGGTTTGATGAGGAATGCAAAACAACAAAGAAAACTTTGAAAGAGTCAATCCAAAAAGAAATAAACATAAAAACCTACAAGCAAATTGTAAGAAAGAAAAACAATGATTTCATGATCTCAAGGAGGGACGAATTAATCTTCTTAGGGAAAAATAACACCAAGTTATTTTGGGAGAAACTTCAAACGAGAAAGAAACAAACTGAAAATAACATCACATCTTATCAATGGTTTGAGTATGCAAAGCAACTTTATGAGCAAGATCCTAAGGTTGACCCCCCTCCCTTGGTCAACACTACCACTAAGTTCTTCATCGTGCAAGAGATTGAGGTGGGTATCAAAAACTTGGGTGTTGGAAAAGTAACATATTTAGTTGAACTCCAAGCAGAACATCTAAAATGGGGTTCAAAAACTCTTGCACCTCACATTATGAAAATTTTCAACAACATCATTCAACATGGATTCCCTACAAATTGGACAACGAGCCTAGCAATATCGTTTTTCAAGAGTGGGGATGTCAACAATCCCTCCAACTATAGGACCATAATGATAAACCCCTTGTTTGCAAAGTTATTCCGAAGTATTCTACACAATAGAATCAACAAGTGGGAAGAAGAAGGAGATAAGTGCGCCAAAGGGAAAGCAGGTTTCAGACCTAAACACTCAATGATTGATCATGGTATAACTCTAAGGCACATCATTGAAAAAGTGTGGGAGAAAAAAGAGGAAGTATTTTGTTGCTTTGTCGATTTCAAAAAAGCTTTTGACATGGTCCCTAGAGATAAGCTTTGGCATAGAATGGGGGAACTTGGAGTTCCTATGCATCTTAGAGCAGTTGTCCATAGGTTATATGAGGAGGTTAAAGTCAAAATCAGAACATTAACTCGTATCTCTGAAAGTTTTAGGAGTGATATCGGGGTCAAGCAAGGGTTCACATTGTCCCCTACCCTTTTTGGTTAATACATAGACAAACTTGAAGAATGGTTAAACTTTCAGGAAGGTGATGGTGCTCTTTTGGGCGAGTTTGTGATAAGGCTTCTTTTGTATGCAGATGACCTTATTTTGATTGTTAAATCTACTCTTGGGTTGCAAGAACACTTAATTTTCCTTGAACACTTTTGTAGTACAGTGCGGATGCAAGTCAATACTAGCAAGACGAAAGTAGTAGTTTTCTCTAGCAAAAGAAAACATAATCAACATAAGTTCTAATTTGAAGGCAACATTCTTGAAGAAGTGGCAGATTCCAAATACCTCGGAATTGACTTCAACAAAAATCTAAGTTGCGAAGGTTGCAGAAAGAAAAATAACTTTGGGAGGTTGGAAAGCGTTCTATGCTTTCCAAAATAGGTGCAGAGAGGCATAGCTATGGGATTGGAAGACTATGCAAACTCTCTTTGGGCTTTTAGTGATCCTGGTGGTTTTCTATGGTTGTGAAGTGTGGGCCAGTAGTACATTTGACTTACAGTGGAAGCAAATTGAGAAGATTAATAAACGCTTGATTACAAACAAGTTTAAAATTAAAAGTTCAGTTCCTTATGATATCATTCTGAGTGAAATGGGGGTTGTTCCTATTGAAGTAATTGCTATGGTGCAATTCATAAGATATCTAAAAATTGAGCAAATGGAAGACGATCAGTGGCCTAAGGTCGTCTTCAGTTATAGGTTTTGATGGAAAAGTGTTGATCTTTGTAAACTATGATTCCAGTGTAAACAAACTTTGTATTTGAAAATAATGAAATAAAGGTTTTTGTTTATTCTTTGTTCATTCAATTATTTTTATTATCTAAATTTGATTTTCTTGATGCATTTTTTATTTTATATATTAGGGTATGTATATTTTTTTATTTGCATTTTGGTGTTTGGTCGTGAACTATATATATTGTTTATTTTTTTATTTCAAGTTATAATTTAAAAGTAATATAAATTTGAATTTTTAACTCGTACTTTTTTAAATTTTGGAGTTATTTAACAATTTTTTTTTATTATCTTTTAATTTAAAATTTAAAACCAAAAGCATAAAATCCATATGTTTTTAAACAAAAATTATAATAAGTATTACTTTGATTGCTTGTGTTTTTTTGGTTTGTTTATTTTGTAAAGTTTGGGTGAAACTGGCATAGAGAATCTAGCTAGTAGTAAATTACACAAAGCTTGCAAAAAGAGAGAGATAAGAGATGGAGAAAGAATAAATAATTGTATCAACCGAATGTAAGAATGAATAAAATGCATACTCTACATGGGTGAACTAATGCACCATACTAGTGAACACCCACTAACAAACTATGTAAGTTCATGCACCTTTGGGCCTTTGATTTTTCCCATGTTGATGAGCTTGGTCTACTTTTATGTCAGGGATTCGATAAATTCCTCAAGAGAATGCATCTTCCAAGTGGCTCCAGAGGCGAATTTGAATGAATGGAACGTGGATACGAACATTGAGAATTCATAACCAAGTTTGGATAGAATGGTGAGAACCATTTGTTTCTCCTCCTTAGATTTATCAACCCCACAAGCCTTGAGTTGCAACAATAATGCTGGATTATTGAGAGGGGGGGGGTGAATCGGTAATAGAGAAATCTAATCCTTTTTACCCATAAAATGCAAGTGTTATATCAATGTAGCATTATCATCCAATAGTTGCAAAGTAAATAAACAATGAACAAATGAACAATCATAGAATTTATCCTTCCTTGAATTCCGACCTTCTTTACTTCACATTCCCTTTGAAATTCGCCTTAGATATCCTTTGGTTACCTCAGTCACTTGTATATATTCAATATGCTCAAGTGTAATTAAATGAAAGACCCTTGCCTCTTATTTATACTTTTATGTAGCTTCCTCAAGGGGTTACCCTCTGACCATCTTAAACCACTTTCCTTATTTTAGGGATAACCCACTTCTAACCACTTGTCCACTTAGTAATTTCTCCATTAAATTTATTATTTAAATAATTTCTTTTGTATTCACTTTGACTTATAGTACACTCATCACTTCACTTTATTATTTACCTTCTAACCATCTTAAACCACTTTCTTTATTTCATGGCTAACCCACTTTTAACCACTTGTCCACTTAGTAATTTCTCCATTAACTTTATTATTTAAATAGTTTATTTTGTATCCACTTTGACTTGTAGTACACCCATCACTTCACTTTATTATTTAAATAATTTCTTCTTTGCAACCACTTTGACTACTTTGACGTTTTGGGGCTTCTAGATGAATCATGAGGGTTTTCCAACTTCACATGGCCATAACTCTCTAACCGTGAGGAGTTATGTGACGTTCCACATACCACCGGAAATGGAATGAAATGTACTATCCATCTAGAATAATATTACCTTAAAATATATTAAAACCCATACCATTATACATCAAACAAACTTGGTTCCATTACCCAAACCTTTGTGCTACCAGAATTCGCTACTAGACTTTCTTTAAGGGTTGACATCAATGACAACCAACCCAAATAATCAACAATATCCTCCTTTGGCATTGATGGAAACACTCTGATGCAATATTTAATTCATGTCACTCATGCTCCCCCTGTGACCATCGCTCCTCATGGAACCATGCCTTTGTGCTCTTTCTCCAAGCATTTACCTTTGCATCTGATAAATCTCTCCCCCTTTTTCATCAATGGAAAATATATCTTTCCATCTGGGGATGCTCCCCCTGACTAAAATCTTCCTGAAACTAGTCTCCCAACTTGAATTGTCCTCTTTATGGTTCTTCCTCGTGTAAATCTAATACATATAAGAAAATCATTCATTTTGGAGTAGAAATTACTCTGAGGATCTAGTGAAGATACTCAAAGGCTTCTTGTGGAAGCAATTTTGTAAATATGTATGTCACTTGTTCTTTTGTGCCCACATATTCAACTCTGATGTTCTTCTCTGCAACGTGTTCCTGTAGAAAGTGATACTTGATTGAAATGTGCTTCGTCTTGGAGTGCATCACCGAGTTTTTGAGATACTGATGGCGATTGTATTATCACAATAGATTGGAATGGGCTCATGATACTCAATAAATATATCTATCATAGTTTGTTTCATCCATAGAACATGTGTACAACATGTTGTTGCTACAATATACTCTGCTTCGTCTATAGATAAAGATATTGGTGATTGTTTCTTACTTAGCCAAGATACTAAACACTCACCCAAGTAGAACATTGATCCACTGGTGCTTCGTCGATCATCAATGTAACCTACCCAATCTGCATCTATGTAGGCAATAAGTGATAGATTCTTTGCTTTTGGATACCATAATCCAAACTCTTTTGTTCCTTTGAGATATTTAAAAATCCTTTTTACTGATAAGACATGTGATTCCTTTGGTGCTGCTTGAAATCGTCCCACATGTTCAACTTCCTGCATTACATCTGGTTTGGATGTTGTCACATATAGTAAGTTACCAATCATTGACCTGTATTGTGTTTGTCTTGTAGACTTTGAATCATCATATTTTCTCAACTTGCAACTAGTTTGCATAGGAGTGGTAATTGGTTTGCAATCTTCCATTCCGAACTTCTTTAGCATTTCTCTGATATACTTGGTTTGAGAAATACAAATTCTTTGGTTTCTTTGACATATCTGAAGACCCAGAAAGAAGGATAGTTCTCTGAGTAATGACATTTCAAATTTATTCTGCATTTCCTTTGCAAATTTATGGCTTAACATGTCATCATTACTTCCAAAAACAATATCATCAACATAAACTTCAATTAATAAAATACCATCTTGAGTTACCTTGATGTAGAGGTTGTTGCTTGCACTTTCTTTTCTGAACCCTACCTTTTGTAGATATTTATCTAGTCTAGAGTACCATGCTCTAGGAGCCTATTTTAGAACATGCACATCCTTATTTAATTTACGCACATTATCTGCGTTCTCTGATAACTGAAATCTTTCTGGTTGTTACATATAGACTTCTTCTTCAAGTTTCTCATTCATAAAAGATGATTTCACGTCCATCTGATACACTTTAATATTCTTGGAGCATGCATAATCAAAAATCAATCGGATTTCTTCCATTATGGCAACTGGAGAAAATGTCTCTTCAAAGTTGATTCCTTCAACCTGGACGTATCCTTTACATACCAATCTAGCTTTGTTTATATCCATATTCATTCAATTTATTTATGAAAACCCACTTTGTGCCAATCACATTCATATTCTTTGGTCTTGGAACCAGTTCTCAAGTGTCATTCTTCTCTATTTGATCCAATTTTTCATCCATGGCCTTATTCCATAATTCATCCTTGTTGGCCTCTTCAAAAAAAATTGGTTCAATCATAGATAAGAGTGCTAGGTGTTTTTGTTCTAGTGAACAGATTCTTCTTATAGTCTCAACTCCTGCATCCTTGTTTCCGATAATCTGATCTAAAGGATAATTCTTTTGTACTTGTTTGCTAGGTGTCTTTGAAGGCACTTGTTGAACTTTCTCTTCTACTTTTGTCTGATCTTCTTCATCTTCCCCTTCTAATTTTGCTTCTTCTTCGTAAAGTTGTTCCACTGACTCATTTTCTTCTTCTTTTAATTCTCGTCCACTTGTTTCATCAATTGTTACATTGATGTTTTCCACAACTTTGTTCAACCTCAGATTGTAACACTAGTATGCTTTGTAACCAACAAGTACTCATTTTTCCACACGAGAGTCAAACTTTCTCATTCTGCCATCTTCTCTTTTGATGTAGAATTTGCTTCTAAATACTCTGAAGTGCTTCATATTTGTTGGTCTTCCTTTCCATAGCTAGTAGGGAGTTTTTTCATTGTTTTTTTTTAGCATTACTCTGTTTTGAATGTGAAATGTTGTATGCACTTCATGTGTTCAAAAATATTAGTCAATTTGGAATCCATTAGCATTGTTTGAGCCATTTCCTGTGTAATTATCATCCATTATGATAATGTTCCTTTTCCTCCGAACTACTCTCTAAACTAATCTATGAATCCATGCTCTTGTCCACTTTCATATATCTGTCCAAACATGCTAAGTGTTCTTATGAATCTATCTATGTCTATACTATCCAATATTCTACTATACAAATGTCCATAATGTTGACCCATTTATCACTATACTATCATGAAGTCTTGATTAATTTATCAAAATTTACTTCTGCTAACTGACTGCTCTAGATCTATCTTCTCAGAATATGCAAGTTTCTCGAAGGATGATTCTTTGGTCTGTCACAACTATCGCATAGACTCCCCTTGTCTAATATTTATATTACCTGAGATTCTCTAAGTCGGATGGCTCAAAACAATTCCTACTATGATGTGTATTAATCATCATCTTCATTGGTAGATTCATCATCTCTCTGAGCTATGCCTTATTTCTTTCTGTCTGTGGATTCATCTTTCACTACAATGCCTGAATGTACAATCTCTTAAACCTGTTCCTTATTTACATGTCCTTCATTTCTTTCAGTTATTTTCCAAACCTTTATGTATCTGACATCTTTCCTTTTCTCTGTAGAATTTTCTTCATCTCATTTTATTTACAATCTTGCAATCTCTGGGACCTGATCTTTGTTCACCTGTTCTTCGTGTTTTCTTATCCATACTTTCTTATATATGATATCAGTGTTCTCTTTCATGGAAGTATCGATCATGCTTCTACAATCACTAGCTATGTGTCCATAGTTATGACATTTGTAACATTTCTTGGGGCCATATAGACATTTCTTGCTTAGACATTTCTTTTATAATCCCTGCAGTATGAAACCTTATGTCCAAAATTAGTCCAATAAAAACAATGACCATAAAATAAATTTGCGTACCTGGGAGTGAATGATCTTCTTTGTGGTGTAGTCCTTATGAATTTCTACCTTGACTGATCATGATCATTATTGAAGCTTCTTTGTGGATTGAACATGGATGGCCTTCTTGAAGATCTATCTTCAATAGTTTTCTTAGATTCTGGTTGACCATGATTCCTTCCTTTGAGTGCTTCTACATAACTCTTTATTTTCTTCATTCTTCTTTTCTAGCAACCTAGAGTGCTTCTCTTCATTCTCTATAATTGATGTGGGTGTTTTTGTCTCTTCAACGTTCTTTTTGAGCTTGACGATTTTACTCTCAATGTGATGACTTCTTATTCAAGCTTCTCAACCTATTCTTCTTTCTTCATCATTTGAGACTTCATGAATTCTTTTGTTCTTTTCGCTTCTTCAAGTTGAATTTTTAATGTGATTATTTCTTCTTCAAGTCATTTCTCTTCTTGACCAAACTATGCCTCAAGCTGGTTTAGATTGTTAGTTCTTTCCTTAAGATGATCTGTCAATATATTCTCTCTCATTTCTGCTTCTTCCTTTTGTGCTACTATGTTGGCTTCCGAATATTGCTTTTGATATTCAACATTTTCTTCGATCTTTCTGGCTTCTTCTAGCTAATTTCTTAACTTCTCGATGACCTACTGGGCTTCTTAAAAAATTTGAACATTTTCCTTTTGTTTCATCAACTCTTTCTTCAGTGACTTGTTTTCTTCTCTTTGTTTTCTTAGTTCATCTAAATCACTAATCAATTCTACTTCATAATTGTCTTCCTTTTCAATTAGTTTTTCTGTCTCATTTCCTTCATGGCATTCTATTTCAAGATGTCTGTTTTTTTCACAATTAAAGCAAAACAACATACCTATGTTGATTATGTACTCTTCATATCCTGAATATGTTTGACATGGTGAACATATTTCTTCTTGATCTGTACTTGCATCTTCTTTGGCAGTTGTTGAATCTGCGATGGGTGAAGAATATATGTCATGTAACTTATCCCAAAGTTCTTTGGTTGATGAAAATTTACCAACCTTTTCTCTTACCAGATTAGGTAGTCCTTCCCAGATGAAATCCATTGCTATTTTGTTATTCTTCTTCAATTCCTTCTTGGCTATAGTCTTTGCCCTTTTTGAACTATCATATCTTGTAACGACTGATAGCCAAATATAATACCGGTGTGCCTATAAAAATATTTTCGTCCTTCCACTCCAAAACTCATACTTTAAACCATTCTGACCATTAAACAGTAGTACTCCATTCTCAGAATAATCCATGATCTCTTTCCAATGGTTAAACTGTTTCCAGAAGGAACTCGCTCTGATACCAATTGTTGAATTACTGAGAGGCGGGGTGAATCAGTAATAAAATAATATAATCCTTTTTAACCATATAATGCAAGTGTTATATCAATGTAGCATTATCATCCAATATTTGCAGAGTAAATAAACAATGAACAAATGAACAATCATACACATACACAATACACCATTGAATTTACGTGGAAACCCAAAGAGGGAGAAAACCACATAATGCTTTTTCTTATATGTCTTTAAGAATTACATTCATTGGAAGCACCAACTTCCTTTGTTTTCCAGCTACAACTGGAAGGAGGCTCCAACCCTCTAGTTTCTCAGGCTACAACCTGAGGGAAGCTACAACTCCCCAATTCTCTGGCTACAACTAGAAGAAGGCTACAATCCCCTATGTTCTTCGGATACAACCAAAAGGTGGCTACAACCACCTGTCCTTGCTCCGCCCAATGGCCTTGTCGTAGAAGTAGAATGTTGGAACCACTGTCACACTATCACTCTGAGATATACTGTTGTAAACCTATACCAATCAACATGTAATCAACCTGTACCATAAACAAGTGCATCAACCATGCACCAACCTGTACCAAACAACCTGTAATCAACATGTACCATAAACAAGTGCATCAACGATGCACCAACCTGTACCTCAATTTGTATCATCAATGAGTGCATCAACCATGCACCAAATATGTATCAGTCATACATCAAATACACATAAACTATGACTCATCAAGATGTACCAACATCATCAACCATAAACCTCATGTATGTGCCAACTCATCAACTACTTGTCTCAACCATGTACCCAACATGTACATCAACCATATACCAAATACATATACCAATATAACCATCAAAATCTCTCTAATTATACATCACACTATCCATAACAAAATACCGTAAACCATTACATCAAACCATGTGCTACAACCTCTATATGTAACATACCTCAACCAAAATCCCTCATCAATTTCATCATCCAAATCTGATTTGTAACTCTGTAACAGACCCGGTGTATATGATCACATACCTACAAACCTTCCTTAACAAGAGACTAGCATTTTCATCAAATTTTATTTTAGTCGCACATGACTAGTTTTGAATTAGTCAACAACCTTAACTTGCAATAATCATAACTATGTACCTATAATGAATACAGATATGAAAATAGTAGACAATGTTCTTCAGTGTCTTTATGCAATTCCTCCATGTTTCACTGCTTGGAACCTCTCAGAAAAGGAGTTATAGAAATAATGGCATACCTTGTTGAATTATGGATTATTCTAGAGAACGAACTTGTGGAGCATGCCTGACACAGAATATTTGTTGTATGGATCTAAAAATGGTACACAAAATACTACAGATTGTACTCTAACAAATACATTTGGTCTTACTAAATTTGGATATGTTATGAAGACGTTATGACGTTTTTACCCGAAACACTTGTTTTAGACTAGTTTCAGGACTAGCCACAAACTCTATTTTCCATGGAGTGTAACTCCAAAAATACAACAACCCACAAGCTAAATTTTTTATCACAACTACTTGGATATGTCTCCTAAAAGGCCTACATATTCCGCGGTTTGAATCATTCTAGAAAAAATAATTATTGTAAAAATGGTGAGATGACCTGTAAATAACATACCTTATAAAGCATCATCAAAATAATTTATCCTCCCTTGAATTTCAGCCTTCTTTACTTCACCTTCCCTCTAAAAGTCGCCTTAGATAAATGTTGGTTACCTCAGTCACTTGTAGATATTCAATATTCTCAAGTGTAATTAAATGAGAGACCCTTGCCTCTTATTTATACTTTTATGTAGCTTCCTCAAGGGGTTACCCTCTAACCATCTTAAACCACTTTCATTATTTTAGGGCTAACCCACTTCTAACCACTTGTCCACTTAGTAATTTATCCACTAACTTTATTATTTAAATAATTTATTTTGTATTCATTTTGAGTTATAGTACACACATGATCACTTTACTTTATTATTTACCTTATAACCATCTTAAACCACTTTCCTTATTTTAGGGCTAACCCACTTCTAACCACTTGTCCACTTAGTAATTTCTCCATTAACTTAATTATTTAAATAATTTCTTTTGTATCCACTTTGACTTATAGTACACTCATCATTTCACTTTATTATTTAAATAATTTCTTATTTGCAACCACTTTGACTACTTTGACCTTTTGGGGCTTCTAGATGACTCATGAAGGTTCTCCAACTTCACATGGCCATAACTCTCTAACTGTGAGGAGTTATGTGACGTTCCACATACCACCAGAAATGACATGACATGTACTATCCATCTAGAATAGCCTTACCTTAAAATATATTAAAACTCATACCATTATAAATCAAACAAACTTGGGTCTATTACCCAAACCTTTGTGCTACCGGAATTCGCTATCGGACTTTCTTCAAGGGTTGACATCAATGACAACCAACCCAAATAATCAACATGTAAATCCTTAAATTTTGTAAGTAAATCTTGGATATTGTCGAAGCTTTTCGGATCCAATGTGAGCAATTCCACCTCATTCGTGTATCCCCTCATCTCATCTTGTTTGCAAAAGAGCTCTTCCATGGTGGTCTAGGCTTCATTGGGGGTTTTACAGGAAGATATGTGAAAAAAAAGATCGAGAGAAATGAGACTGCAAATTGTTTCTAATGCTTCATCCATTCGATTTAGATACTTGGGTTTTTCTATGGATAATGTTGGTTTTGTTTTAGTGTTCATGGTTAACATGTACAATCATATGCTTCGAAGATGCATGATCATCCTCTCCTTCCATGCAAATTAATTGTAAGGTGTAAGAATGGATTCTTTTGGGAATTCCATTTTTTCGTTGTCTTCAATCTTTGGTACCTGCAGAAATAATTCAGTGTGTCTTTTGCTTAGCAGTCTGTCGGCTCTAATACCATGTAAATGTGTTGAACCTGCACATAATAGATCTAACTAAAAAATACCACACATTTTCAGAGAGAAATTGAAAAAGAAGAAGCAAGAGAGAAAGAATGGAAGAATTATCATTAACCAAATGAATGAATGATAATTTACACATGATATACTCTGTATAACTCAAACAATGTGCATTGGAGGGGAAGCCAATGTGCCATAGTGGTGGTCTAGAGTGATCTGGACATACACCAATAGTTACGGGAGTAAACTGCCACCTAGTCTAGTCTGTCATGTAGTTACGGGAGTGAACTGCCACCTAGTTGAGTTAACTAGTCTATCAGTCTTTAGTTAACTGACTGAAACATAATGAAGTGAGGAGGAGGGCAGGGAATCATGGGTAATGAGTTAGTATGGTGATGATCCTAAGGACAATGTGCATTAGTTGGTGATGATCCCAAGGTTGCATGGTGATAATCCCAATGTAGTATCTAGACTCCACTCAATTGATCAAACTGAAGTGAAAATCGGAGAGGATATTTTCCCTAGAGGAATATTCTTCCTAAAATATAGGAGACTAAATAATGACTAATAAGCATAGGAAAAACCTTAGGAAAAGAAACCCTAGGTGTGTGTGAAGTAACTCCAACACAGTTGTGGGTGTAGCATGAAGCTCATAAAGCACAGTGGATTTAAGTTGTGATTGTTTACTTAAATACAAACGACGTTTGTAACGAAGCTCATCATTGTGCCAAGAGTACCCTGGGGAAACTAAAGAATTGTCTTGCAATTGTTGGATCACATGTGAAATTTTAGGATCTTGTAGCCATTCCCGGAAAACAACTTGGATCCAATCTAGTACAATGAAGGATAGGGAGAAAAGGGACCCTTCATCTTCATATTTTCGAGAAAGAGCGTCAACAACCACATTTTCTTTGTCTTTCTTGTAAATGATCTCATAACCATATCCAAAGAGCTTAGTTACCCATTTTTGTTTCTCTTGAGAGGAAGGTCGTTGCTCCATAAAATACTTGAGGCTTTGATGATCTGTCTTAATTTGGAAGCATTTCCCCAATATATAAGGGTGCTAGAGATCCACTGCATGCAAAATAGCCAACATTTCATTTTCATAGATTGATTGGCCTAAATGGTGTTCTTAAAATTATTTGTTGGTAAAAGCCAAAGGTCTGCCCTCTTGCATAAGGACTGCTCCAACTCCTCTCCCGGAAGCATCACATTCCAGGACAAAGGTCTTTTTGAAATCAGGAAGGACCAAGACCGGAGTAGTGCGCATAGCCGCCTTCAATTCTTGAAAGGCCTAACCAGCTATGGGAGTCCAAGTGAAAGAATTAATTTTAAGGAGAGAAGTGAGAGGCGCCACAATATTTCCATAATTTTGAACAAACTTGCGATAATAGTCGGTTAAACCCAGAAAACCACGCAAGATTTTGATAGTCTTGGGGCGAGGCCAATCCTGCATTGCTTCAATCTTCTTAGGATCCACCCGGACACCGGCCTTGTCAACAATATGACCCAAGTACTCAACTTCTGAGGTGCCAAAGGAGAATTTAGAGTGTTTGAAGAAAATTTGATGCTGAGAGAGTAGATGGAGAACTTGATCCACATGGACAAGATGGGATTGCCAAGTTTTACTATAGATGAGAATATCATCAAAGAAGACAAAGACAAAATGACAAAGAAAAGGGTGGAAGACATGATTCATGAGGCTTTGGAAGGTGGAGGGGAAATTTCACAGGCCAAAGGGCATGACCAAGAAATCATAGTGGCCCTCATGAGTTCGAAAGGTAGTCTTGGGGATGTCAGTGTCTTTCATACGTATCTAGTGGTAGCCAGAACGCAGTTCAAGTTTAGTGAAATATTGAGCACCACTCAACTCATCCAAGAGATCATCAATGACAAGAATGGGAAACTTGTCCTTGATGGTGAGTTTATTGAGGGCACGAAATTCAGGACACATGCGTAAAGTACCTTCTTTCTTAACGACCATGACCAAATGAGGAGAATGAGGGCTGGTATTGGGGCAAATAACACCCGCTTGGAGCAATTCCTGCATTATTTTCTCAATTTCATTCTTTTGGGAAAATGGATGACGATAAGGGCGAACATTGGGAGGAAGACTGTCAAGAACAAGGGGTATGGAATGATCATGAACACCACGAGAAGGCGGAAGTCCCCAAGGAGTGAAAAAAATAGCTTGGTTTTTTGAGAGAATAGCTTGGAGGTCAGGATGCACAAAGGGTGTCTCAACTGCTTGAATAGAATGGAGTTGAGCAATAATAATGGAGTGGTATTTCTTGAGGATATTTTCCATGCAATGGGAACTGAATATCTCAAGAGAACCAACTGTGAGACCTTGGAAGTAATACATTTGTCCCTCCTGGTGGAATTGCATGGTTAATTCCTTAAAATCCATAAGAATGGGACCCAAAGTGCATAACCATTCAACACCTAGCACAATGTCACAACTTCCCATTTCAATGGAAAACATATGAGATTTCAAGTGGTAATGTCCAATTTGAAGACATACATTTTCAAAACGTCTGCCACATTTCATGGACCCACCATTGGCTATCATGATTTGAAAATTATTGACATGACAAATATAGAAATTGGTTTTCTAGGCAATGCGACGATGAATAAAATTGTGGGTGCTACCACTGTCAACAAAGATGATGACCTTCCTATGCTTAATATAGTCAATGAGATTGAGGGTTTGTGGAGTAGAGAAGCCAATGAGGGCAAGTAAGGAAATGAGTGGTTCAACTTTAGGTGGGTCAATGGGCTCTTTGGTAGCATCGGGAAGGTAGGGCTCTTCAACAAGTGGAATTGTCACATCTTCTTCAGGAACATCTTCATAAATGGCCATAAAAATATTTTGTTCCTTACACTTATGCCCCGAAAAATATTTTTCATCACAATTATAGCAAAGACCCTTCAGTTGGAGTTCAACTGTTTCATCCCCAGTTAATTTTTGGACCTTGAGGGGAGTGACAGGGGGGTTAGGATTAGTGGGTCAAGGGCGAGGAACAAAAGAGGGATTTTTGTTCTGGTAAAAAACAACTCATTGGGCCTCTTTAGCACATTTAGTAGCTTCCAACCAAGTCTGAGCGAGAGCCATGAGAACTTGGAATCATATTTCATCCTTTAGGCCACTAATAAAGCATTCACAGAAGAAAGCATCTTACATGCCCTCAGTTTGAAAGGACAAATGATCAAAATTAGTTATAAAGTCTTCCATTGTGCCTGATTATTTCAACTTGGTCAAACAACCGAGATAGTGGGTATCAGTGTCAAAGCGGTCATAGAGCTCTGCAACAAACTGGGTCCATGCAATATACCCCTGCTGCAATTTTTTACACCATTGCCACCATTTCCATCATTCAAGATCTAGATAGAGGACAACATAGCGAAGTTTGGCCAACTCATCAGTAATACCATGCAGAGAAAAATAATGCTCCATCTGAGTGACCCAACCCGTAGGATCAGAGCCATCAAATTTATTGACCTCGACGCGGGGAAGACGGGGGTCACGTTGAAATGAGTTGGATTGAAAATGCAGAGAATAAGAGGAATTAGTAGCATATGGTTGGTCCGAGGAGGAAGGAACCGAAGGGCATTTCAACAACTAGTTGACAACAAACTCGAGGGTGTTAAATTGGTTCATGAATTTGGCTTCCATGGTGTCAAATTTAAGTTGGACTTGGGTCTTGAATTGTGCAAGGAGGGAATTGGTAGAGCCAATATCAAAGGTCATATGTTGGATGGATTCTTGGGCTTCATTGATGGAATCTTGCAGGTCTTGGTTGCGAGTGGTGTCCATTTGGAGAGGGGGAGTGTGGGTAAGGAAAAATTGGTGGGTGGGACCACAAAAAATGACTTATAAGTGATAGGTACCATGACGATCAGGGTGAGAAGGGGAATATAATGGAATAGGTGGAAAAATAGGGAAGCTGAGAAGGGGTCGGGTCCATTGAAAAAAAATTTAAATGAAAGGTATGGTTGTGATCAAAGAGAAAAGGGGAATCCAATGGGATAGGTCCCAAATAAGTGTGTCGGCAGGACCACTATACTTTTTTTTTTACTCCTACAAAGTTATACTCTGACCTGAATAATACTACAGTGACGAAATGCCCAAATGATTAACAGGAAGAAATGTGTAGTAATTTCACAACCAGAATGCATAAGGCACAGTTGCACGACAATAGATCTTGTCTATTTTGTTTTTGTTTTCGTCCCAAGGGGTAGGGTATTTAGGGTTTCTACAGAAAAGGGTTTTCCCTGTGCTATAGCTTGTTGATATACGTGCGGGGTCCAACAGTAGTACTCGGCCCAATATCTCAGGGCACAAACTAAGGAGGCTAGATCGTTCCCTTAGCCGTACTACCCGACTACCCAAGTACTAGAGAGTATCTTCATGAGTGTTGTTCTCGGTGGTACTATAGCAGTCAGGGGGCTAGTCGGTTTATATGTGGAGGGCTTCAGGAGATCTAGGTCAATCTATATACAGGTGTTGTTTGATGTGCTACCACTCGAAGGGGTACCAAGAGGGGTTACACGGGTGGCCAACAAATGTGTACTTGAGTACCTCTTGTATTTCCTGCGTGTATTACTCCCTGACCGCGAGTTTATGTGTGTAACGACATATCTGTGTAGCTTTAAGACGTCAGAATACATCTCTACCCTGAAAAAAAATTAACCTACAATTTTATGTCGAGGAAAGTGCTCTGATACCACTTGTAGTATTCCAGATATAAAATAATATGCAGAACATAAATATTTTAGCTAGAAATGACAGAACAACAATGATATTTAGCTAGAAAAATACCAATATAACACTAGAAAGAGCACTTTGATTAATGATAGCAATGTGCACTTTCCTCTTCGAGGGGGCAACCTCCAATAGAGTAGAGCTATATTACAATAATATCCAAGACAAAACTTCTCATACCCTCTACTCTTATTTATACTAAATATATCTATCCAAAAGAAAAATCTAGAGGAATATCCTTCTAAACGCAGAAGCTTTCTATTAGGTCTTCTTACATTTGACTTATTCCTCCTTATTGCTAGGCCTTATTAATATTGACCTTTATTACATGGAAATATATTATTCTACCCACTTGAAGGGTTAGGTAGGTTAGGTCCCTAACAGTCCTCCATTCCGACAGTTGAAGACAAAAGACCAGGGTCAGACGTGGAAAAAGGTCCACCTGGCATTGACCAAATCGGTTGTTCATCCAAGATATCCCTGGAATAGTTGAAGATTTCCTCCTCCCTTTCCATCACATCTAAAGAGTGATAATCCAACCTGTCGGATTCGGAAAAGTATAAAATAAAAGAAACTAGCAACAAGGAGAAAAGAGGGAATCTCGTTGGTCGTATGCAGAGATACACCAGTGCGACTTGTGGCTAAGGTTTCTACAATGAACCCCCATCCTCTGTCAATGAATACATAATTTTTCTTAAACATTTAAGTATCGAAATACAAAAGTTAATTATTTGTTTAAATCATGGAAAAATATTTTTAAAATATTTAAAATATGAATAATAAGTTTAAATCATGAAATAGATTTTTAAAATATTTAAAATATGAATAATAAGTGTTACTATTATATTATTTGGGATCTAACTGTAATAAAAGATACATATATTTAATATCATATTTTTTATTAGATATCATAATATTATTGAAATTATATAATTTATATAATTATAATTCATTATAAAAATTTATTTTTAGATATTTTAAATAATTTATAAACAATTTTAAAATAATCAATAATAAACTTTAAAAATGTAAATTAAAATGTTACTATCGTAAATATAATATTTTTTTGAAACTCATGAAAAAGGTCATTTATATGTAAATGTAACAATGAGTATTTAACACACTATACGATTTTAAGATCAACTTGTAAGGTCAACCAATACACACAATTTTAGATTTTTTTAAAATATAATTTTCTTAATAAAGATGTATCAAAGTCATGTAGTTTATAGAAAAGTTATGAATTATACACATCACATAATAATTTTAATCCAAATGTGTCCAAGCCATGTATGAGAAAAGTTAATTTTCTTTAAATTTAATTTTAATCCAAATGTGTCCAAGCCATGTATGAGAAAAGTTAATTTTCTTTAAATTTAAATTGGTGATTTTAAGTTTTATAAATTAAACATATTTTGATTTCGTTAAGATCAATACATCCCTACATGATTTGTATATTTGAGTGAGAAATGGATTTTAAATAATAAAAAATAGTGATTTTGTGCAAATTTATGTTGTGGATTTGACAAAAAATTCATTTTGTAAAATAATTAAACAACGTCTCTATCTACTTCTACTCAATTTGATATTCTATATTCTGATATTTAGTTCAACTGAAGCCCTTCGATGTATATAAACAACATTTTTATTCATAATACAATGTCACATAGGAAGCATTTGAAGTGAAGAGTTTTGGTTGCAATCATATACAACGTAGTGGTTTGGAGTTTTGTGTTGTGTGTGCATTTCTATGTGATATTTGTGGTTGCAAGGTTATGTCTTCGAACCTGCGTCTTACAGATATTGAGGAGTGGCTCTATTCGAACCTGCACGGGAGTGCAGAGTATACCCTCAAGCCCTGACGTCCTTTGTCTCCTTGCAACAATTTGTGGCAGAAGAACAAGGGCCTTTGTCTCCTTGCAACGATTTATGGCAGAAGAACAAGGGACTGCACTTGCAACAAATGAGTCTACAACACACGGGCGGGAGAATTTGAAGGTGATATGTGGCAGGCCTGGAATTTGACGGGCTACAACCCGTAGTTGGTCCCGCAACCCATATTTGACACGAGGTTATAAAAATTACATGTCACTATTGACTTGCACTAAAATTATCCACTTGTCAAATTGACCTGTAATCGCCTAGAGTACCCGTCAAAAACTCTTATTAGTATGTCACATGTGCAATATAGCTTATAGGTATTAGGATTACTTGCATATAATATAGGGCAAGGAATAGGCTTGAGACTTGGAGGCTCGAGGTTGGGTTATATTATCTTATAGGTATTAGGATTACCTGCATATAATATAGGGCAAGGAATAAGCCCGAGACTTGGAGGCTCGAGGTTGGGTTATACGTAGCTTGAAGTGAAATAGTTGTATAGGAGTAAATGTCATAAATGAATCTGTGTTGTTGCCCTGTCGCGTCACCAAAAGATAGGTAAATTAATAAATATCAGATCGTGTCAAATCTCGAGGGCCAATGGGCAACACAATAATCTTGTTCATTGTGTTGTTCATTGTTTAGTGTTCACTATTCTTTGCAGCTTGCTCGTATCCGGTGGTGGCTGAGGGAGATAGCATCGATTCAGACTGGTGCTTACTCTATCTGCAGCCTGCTCCTATCCGGTGGTGGTTGAGGGAGATAACGTCGATTTAAACAGGTGCTTTCTCTCATCTGCTGAGGGAGATGTGATTCAGACCGGTGCTTGCTCTCTACTGTTGGGAGATATATCAATATTTTCTCTGTGTTGCTTGTATCCAGTGGTCGTCACTGAGGTTTATGTGGATTTGAGGGGTGCCTTTGTTCTTAGATGAACATTTTTTGGGCGCACAACATATCTCGTGATAAATTGTTGGCAAGTGTAGTTGGCTCCATCACTGCAATAGCTTAGGTTTGTTGCCATGACCAAATCTCTTGATCTTCCTTCTTATCTTATTTCTCTATGGCATTTATGGGACTGTGCAGGGAGTTTGTCTCTCTTAGGCATAGAATGTATTGGTAGGTCTAATATATCTTTTCAAATACAAATAAGTTGTAAGTGAGCATCATTCTCTGCTCAGTGTGGGTTTCCTTCCTCAAATGTGAAGCTCAATCTGTAAGTAACAATCATCAGTAACAACTCCCTCATGCAGAACACATACCTCATTTGTTTCTCTTGTCTATGTGCTTCCTCCCTAGTTGTGTGCTCTCGGGTATTGAGTGGTAGCGATACTCATATCATGAACGCTCTTTGGTCTTCATGCTTAATGCTCCTTGTATCCATGCTTAGCGTTCCCTGGTCTATACGCTTAATGCTCCCTGGTCTCCATGCTCCTTAGATCTCCTTAACGCTCCATGGCCCTATTGTTCCGACCAAGCCTTGTCGATACTCTTCATCAATTAGAACCCACTACATAGACCTATCTTCCTTTCATTTAATGCATAGCATTAGCCACAACCCAAAGTTAGGACGCATGCCATGTGTCACAAGACTTTTAACATTGATTGTGTATACAATTTGTCAAACAGATACCCGACTTTGTGAATACTTTGGCCAAACACTTCCCAAATGAACATAGTGAGAAAATGTTTACCCATTTGGTTAAATTCCACAAAGGAAACCGTAGGATTCCGCTACAACTTTCAAGTAAGCCTTTACCTCCATGGGATTGTCAATGGCTATCTCAACAACATCTTTCCCTCTGATTAGAATCCGTTCAAGAACTTCAAGATCTGTTTGGAGACACACCACTTCAAACCCTCATCTAGCATTAGCAAGTAGGTTGTCTATTCAAATGATTCATTTCTCATTTGTCCACAACAAGAAACATGACGACCTAAAAATATCATCGTACAAAGCCATTGTTTCACACCCTCGACTGGACCAATTTGATACTTATAAATCTGTATAAAACGTAAAATGACATGCATGAAAAACAAACGCCTTTCATCAAAAGTGCACTTGAAAGGGAAGGTAAATTTGAAATTCCAGGCCTGATATGTGGGGACAAAACATAAACGAGGGAGTGGTGGTGCATTAAATGATATCATACTTCTTGCATCTAACAGAGATGAACGACGACAACACAGTGAACGAGAGGAAACAGAAACACAAGGACTAACAGAGTTCGAAGACGGGCCGACCTAACAAATGGAAGAACACCAAATGGTCGACTGGCCAGAAAGCCAAAAGGTCGAATGTTTAGCTTACTCCACTCCAAAACAACACCAATTTCAATTCCCGAAAAGCAACGATGAAAGCCACACAATCAATAAGTAACTAGAATTATGCACCAAAACAGATCAATTTTACGATCATTTTCGCCATTGATTAATCCCCTAAATCTTGGTCAGCTTACAGGAAAACAAACATTAGAATATATTTTGGGCCTGCTCAAGGAAGTTGAGGATCGGGGCCTGTTGGGACCTGCCTTGCGTATAACACTCGCAAGGATCCATCCCGAGCAGTGGGATTAATCAACTCTCCAACGTTGTTCCAGATGCTCTCTGAGATGGTCTCCTTGGAATTTAAAACACTCTCAGGCATTGAAATAGTCAATTTGTAACAAATTGGCAGTTAGAAAAGTGAAATAAACCCTAAATCCATGCCATTAAACGGCTTGTTGAAGCGGGTTAGTACAATCTTTCCATGGAATCAAAACAATGCAAATGATAGTCGAAACAATCCATTATACCCTATCAACCTACTCATATTAAATCTCGGTTGAAATGGCATGCATGGGAGTAGCACAATAAAGGGTGAGTATGAACAAGGTAACCTCCGGGCAAGTGGAAAGGAGAATCATTGGTTCAGACCATACTTCAATGAAGATTACAAACGAAGGAAAATAGTCGTTGGATTTCTTTCTCAAGTAAGATTTGAAGTAAAAATGAAGGAAGAACGAGAACATTAACATGCAATTAAATTAGTACATTTGTCGCTCCAAAATCGTGAATATCGTCGTTGTCGGGGATCGAACCTGGGTCACCCACGTGACAGGTAGGAATACTTACCACTATACTACAAAGACAACTGTTGTTTGCAACATAAAAGAATTTCTAAATCACATTTTGACAGTATCATGTCATATGCATCCAAGTGATGCAATGATATGCGCAATTAACTAAACAGAAGAAGATATATCATGGATGGATGATCTGATTTGAGATACGTTATTCAAAAGCAAACCATTACTACAACAATGCAAAACTTAAAAGTATTATAACAGTACTTTTGCACCTGCCGGGAATCGAACCCGGGTCTGTAACATGGCAGGGTAATATTCTACCACTAGACCACTGGTGCAAAGATAGTTTTCTAAAATTCTGTTTAAATCTATAAACAGATAATGATATCACTTTACACTAAACAGATGGAAATTGTTACATATGTAATTAAAAAATTAATTGTATTGCATCGTGCAATTAATTAGCTTGGGAACTCTGCATTTGGATTGAAGTAAAGAGTTCAACTTGCATGCATATCGTCTACTTTGAGAGTCTCAGTTTTCTTCTGGGTCGAGACTCGTTTTCGTCGGTGCTCTTGGTAGGTTTTGGATTTGATATTTAATATTAATCACAAATGTTCTCATCTCCTGCATCATTCGCAGAAATCAGAAAGACAACCTAATCTTTCTAGCGCTTACCTTTCGTTGCAACAAACCTTGATCTCGACCCATCCCATCAAAATTTTATTTCATCTCTCTTTTGTATAGATGTCCACCACTTAGAAAAGCAGTGATGTAAAGGGCTAAAGTCTATTAAAACAACAAATGATGGTATCTTTTCAATACAAAGTATCGTAATCATCGACCTCTAGATCCAACACTTCCAACATTGAAATGTCTTCTAATTTCTCCACTATGAATTCAGGATGAGACTTCTTTTCTTTTGATGGAGAAAAAAAGGCCAGGCTTCACTACATCCTTGAAAATTAATGGGGTTGAGAAGTGGAGGGTGCATTGACACCCCATGCTTTCTCAAGAAGGATCAAAACCAAATGCACTATAACATCCTTGCTAATGCCATGGTCCAAGAGAAAAAGGCTCAAAACCATATGCACGATAGCATCCTTGCTAATACCATAGTCCAAGAGAAATAAACTATCATGACTTAGTCATTTGTAATGGGTTGGCTAGATGGGCGAATTCGGGTAATTTCACCTGCAATACCTACAATGGAGCAAGTGTAGTAGACTATGCAATTTTCTTGCATTGCTTGTGTGAGAAAATGGAAGAAGTTTTGATTGGTGAACAACTATGGGAGTTGAAATCTGATCATAGACCGATCTATTTAAGTTTCACTTGGGTTGAATAGTAGCAAAGTGGGACAAAAAATTAGTGCATTCAACAACCTCCTTCAAAGGGAAAAATTCTTTTGACTCAAAAAAATTGTAACACCTTCAAGATAGCACTAGAGAGGCTATTTAACAAGGATAAAATTACGTGCCAGGGCCTCCATAGTCTTGAGCTAACAAAGTTAATTCAAAGAGCACTTACAAAATGCAAAAGAACAAAAAATAGGAAATYTGAAACAAACTTTTTTCTGGTTAATGCTTGGTTTGATGAGGAATGCAAAACAACAAAGAAAACTTTGAAAGAGTCAAGCCAGAAAGAAATAAACATAAAATCCTACAAGCAAATTGTAAGAAAGAAAAAAGTTAATTTCATGATCTCAAGGAGGGAGGAACTAATTTTCTTGGGGAAAAATAACCCCAAGTTATTTTGGAAGGAACTTCAAACGAGAAAGAAACAAACTGAAAATAATATCATATAWTATCAATGGTTTGAGTATGCAAAGCATCTTTATGAGCAAGATCCTAAGGTTGACCCCCCTCCCTTGGTCAACACTACTACTAAGCGCTTCACCGTGCAAGAGATTGAGGTGGGTATCCAAAAGTTGGGGGTTGGAAAAGAAAAAGATTTAGTCGAACTCCAAGCAAAATATCTAAAATGGGGTCCAAAAACTCTTGCACCTCACATTATGAAAATTTTCAACAACATCATTCAGCAGGGATTCCCTACAGATTGGACAACGAGTCTAGCAATACAACTTTTCAAGAGTGGGGATGTCAACAATCCCTCTAACTATAGGACTATAATGATAAACCCCTTGTTTGCAAAGTTATTCAGAAGTATTCTAGAAAATAGAATCAGCAAGTGGACGGAAGAAAGAGATAAGTGCACCAAAGGGCAAGCAGGTTTCAGACCTAAACATTCAACGATTGATCACTATATAACTCTAAGGCACATCATTGAAAAAGTGTGGGAGAAAAAAGAGGAAGTCTTTTGTTGCTTTGTCGATTTAAAAAAATCTTTTGACATGATCCCTAAAGATAAGATTGGCATAAAATGGAGGAACTTGGGGTTCCTATGCATTTTAGAGCAGCTGCCCATAGGCTATATGAGGAGGTTAAAGTTAAAATCAGAACTTCAGCTGGTATCTCTGAATGTTTTAGGAGTGATATAGGGGTCAAGCAAGGGTGCCCATTGTCCCCTACCTTTTTTGGTTTATATATAGACAAACTTGAAGTGTGGTTAAACTTACAGGAGGGTGATGGTGCTATTTTGGGTGAGTTTGTGATAAGGCTTCTCTTGTATGCAGATGACCTTATTCTGATTGCTAAATCTTCTCTCGAGTTGCAAGAACACTTAATTTTCCTTGAGCACTTTTGTAGTATAGTGGGGATGCAAGTCAATACTAGCAAGACGAAAGTGGTAGTTTTCTCTAGCAAAAGAAAACAAAAGCATAATCAACATAAGTTCTACTTTGAAGGCAACACTCTTGATGAAGTGGCAGATTACAAATACCTCAGAATTGACTTCAACAAAAATCTAAGTTGGGAAGGTTGCAGAAAGAAAAGAACTTTGGGAGGTTGGAAAGCGTTATATGCTTTCCAAAATAGGTGCAGAGAGGCATATCTATGGGATTGGAAGACTATACAAACTCTCTTTGGGATTTTAGTGATCTCGGTGGTTCTCTGTGGTTGTGAAGTGTGGGCTAGCAATACATATGACTTACAGTGGAAGCAAATTGAGAAGATTAAAAAACGCTTGATTACAAACAAGTTTAAAATTAAAAGTTCGGTTCCTTATGATATCATGCTGAGTGAAATGAGGGATGCTCCTATTGAAGCAATTGCTATGGTGCGTCTCATAAGATATCTAAAAAAAATTGAGCAAATGGAAGACAGTCAGTGGCCTAAGGTCGTCTTCAATGACATATTGTGCAAAAGAAAGAAGACGTGGATGCGGAAAAATATTAAATGGCTTAGTAAATGAGATATTCACTTGAACAGGTGCCCTACAAACAATAAAGAGATAAAGTCTTTTGTTATTGATAGGTTCCACAAGCGACCCTGGGATAAAGGGATAGGGAGAAAGAAAAAGTATTATATTGAAGAGTTTAACCCCACTTACCATCATCATCAAAAAGCGTACATAGGGGCCAATATATCTTGGAGAGCCAAAATGTTTATTTCCCAATTAAGAACCAATTCCCATAAACTTCGTTGTGAAACTGGGCATTAGAAAAGACCAAAGGAAGCTTGGGAAGAAATGGTGTGTATGTTCTGCACCTCCGAAAAAGTGGAAACAAAAAAAACATTTCATTTTAGAGTGTGAAGCTTTCAAAGACAACAAGAACAATTATGTAAGTATCTTGACAATTAGCTCTTGGAACAATTTATTCAGCGAGGGGACAATGGAGAAATTGGGATAGCTCATCATCAAGCTGAACAAGAAAATGGCCGAAATGCAGACATCAGTGTTTGAGGCGGTCTGTCCCATAGACTATTGTTAGCCTTATGAACGTTAAAATTTCTTTCTTTCTTTCTATATTGTTTCATATATATATATATATATATATATATATATATATATATATATATCCCTCCATTCATAAAATAAATTACTTCGTATGTTTGTCCTTAAGCCTTACAAGGACAAAACATGGTGGTTTCAAGCTATATGGAAATTGAAAATCCCAACCAAATTGATTTGTTTCATGTGGATGTGTCTCAATGACTGCATTCTCACTGGTGTAAATTTTCAAAAAAGAGGAGGTATTGGGCCCACGACCTGAAATATTTGTTTAAAGAATGAAGAAACAACTACACATCTTTTTGTGGAATGCCCAATATCCCAAAAAATCTGGAATGAAATAACAAAATTCCTGAAGATTGAAAGCAATTGGAATTTTACTTATGTGGAGGAGAATCTGAAAAATTGGTTCTTACAACTTCCAAAACTCAGACACGTCCCTTTTCTGGTCTTCTGGGGCGTCTGGAATTTCGAAACAAAATTCTATTTGAAAATTGGAATAGAATGGATCAAATGATAGTCATAAGCATTATCTTATCATTTAAAGAATACACAATGAAGGAGAATAAAGATAAATTGAATTTCATCTTAAATCCAATCTACTTTGGTGATGATCCAATTGGTTTTTTTGATGGTGCAGCTGTAGGAAACACTTGTGGTATTGGATTATATTTAAAAATCTCCTTAGAACACATAGTCAGGGCAGGTTTTGCTGGAGGCACTGGAAATAGCATGAAAACGGAGCTCTTGGGCCTTTGGGGGCTACTACTACTTGCTTCTTATTTCTCTATAAAAAATATGATGGTTGCAGGGGATTCTAAGGTCACTATAGATTGGATAAACTCCAAATCCAATTTGAATCTTATTTTTCTCAACAACTGGAAAGACAAGATCATAAGTTTAAAATATGGATTTGATTCTATCAAATTTATGCATGTCCATAGATAGTTTAACCAAGTTGCAGACACTTTATCAAAAATGGCTCTTAAAGACACACCGGGCTGGGTTTTTTATGAAGATTTTTTTGAAGAAGTTGTTGTAAACACAGAAAATTTCTACATTTTCTAGTGTATAACTTCAAATACAAATGATGAATCCCACTATATATCAATAGTAGGATGGCTTTTCTGGACAGTATAGAAGGAAAGGAAATGAACATTTTCTCTTTGATTCAGATAGAATAATAATGAAACTGTTTTTTTCACGTGAAAAATAATAATAATACAAATACAAATACAACACCAATTTCAATTCCTGAAAAGCAGCGATTAAAGCCACACAATCAATAAGTAACTAGAATTCTTCACCAAAACAGATCAATTTTACGATCATTTTCACCATTCATTAATCCCCTAAATCTTGGTCAGCTTACAAGCAAACAAACATTGGAATATATTGTGGGCCTGCTCAAGGAAGTTGAGGATTGGGCCCTGTTGGGACCAAGGATCCATCCCGAGCAGTGGGATTAATCAACTCTCCAACGTTGCTCCGGATTCTCTCTGAGATGGAGATGGTCTCCTTGGAATTTAAAACACTCTCAGGCATTGAAATAGTCAATTTGTAACAACTTGGCAGTTAGCAAAGTGGAATAAACCCTAAATCCATGCCATTAAACAGCTTGTTGAAGATGGATAGTACAATCTTTCCATGGAATAAAAAAAGTTCAAATGATAGTCGAAACAATCCATTATACCCTATCAACCGACTCACATTAAATCTCGGTTGAAATGGCATGCATGGGAGTAGCACAATAAAGGGTGAGTATGAACAGGGTAACCTCCGGGCAAGTGGAAAGGAGAATCGGTGGTTCAGACCATACTTCAATGAAGAATACAAACGAAGGAAAATAGTCGTTGGATTTCTTTCTCAACTAAGATTTGAAGTAAAAATGAAGGAAGAACAAGAACATTAACATGCAATTAAATTAAGTCCATGGGTTTTGAACCCACCCCCACCACCAAGCCCAAGCGCCTTGAAGAATGGTCCAACACCAATGCACCATACATGAGACTTATTAATATAAGTCAATGATATATTATTAATATAAGT
>ML793827.1:301427-327498 GCA_009831015.1 Picea engelmannii
GGGGAGCCAAACATTAGAGAGAGTTTGGTTGGTGCAAAGACTGCTTTGTTCTAAATTTTTGACAACTTTTTCCATTTTGTCTGCCTCCGTGTTTTGCTTTCGCAAAATATGACTGAATCTTAGACGAACGAATTTTTTCTTAAATGAATTGATTGCCACATATATTCTTTGGTTAGGTTCTTTTGTCGATCTAGGCATCCCTCTCAGATCCTTTATAACGATTTCAGAATCCCCCAAAATTGTTAGAGC
This sequence comes from Picea engelmannii, assembly GCA_009831015.1. Classification (NCBI taxonomy): domain Eukaryota; kingdom Viridiplantae; phylum Streptophyta; class Pinopsida; order Pinales; family Pinaceae; genus Picea; species Picea engelmannii. The sequence continues at coordinate 301,677 of ML793827.1, forward strand.
TTGAATGCACAGGTCCTGGGCTAGTTTGAGTCCCATATATGCGGCAAGGAGCTCTGCTTTGTTGTTTGACGCCCTTCCCAGTCCCCAGGCATAATCGATCATTTTTTTTCCCTCGGAATCAAATATGACTCCCCCCACACCTGCCACCCCGGATCCTTGCAAGTGTTAGTAATGTAGACAATTCATTAATTCAACGATGATTTTTTTTTTCTTGTTGTTGATGTCGAAGAGGACAAATGTGTAGGAAACCCTCCCGGGATAGTAGACCAATGATGCTCTTCGGGCTTTGAGTTTGACAAGCGAAGATGGGGTGAATGATTAGAGCGTACGCAAGGCAGGTCCCAATAGTCCCCGATCCTCAACTTCCTGGAGCAGGCCCACAATATATTCCAATGTTTGTTTCCGTGTAATATGACCAAGATTTAGGGGATTAATCAATGGAGAAAATGATCGTAAAATTGATCTGTTTTGGTGCAGAATTCTAGTTATTTATTGATTATGTGTCTTTCATCTCTGCTTTTCGAGAATTGAAATTGGTGTTGTTTTGGAGTGGAGTAAGCTAAACATTTGACCTTTTGGCTATCCAGCCAGTCGACCATTTGGCGTTCCTCCATTTCTTAGGCGGGCCTGTCTCCGAACTCTGTTAGTCCTTGTGTTTTTGTTTCCTCTTGTCCATTTCTTCGTCGCCCTTCATCTACGTTAGATGCAATGAGTAGTTGATGTCGTTTAATGCACCACCACCCCCTCAATTATGTTTTTCCCCTACATATCCGAGGGAACGGGGATATCGACGGATAGTGAGTAGGGTATCCGAGGGAACAAGGATAGCGACGGAAATAGGGATAGCAAGTGAGGGAACAATAAGGGCACATTACGAGAACAACGAGGAAGTTGCAGTTGTGATGGGAACAATGAGGGAACAACTAAGACAAGAACAATGCGATAGTTGGCATTTAGCTGCGAGAGGTTTAGGTGGGCTCCGGACAATTTTCATTCCTTTGTCCCCAATAGACAAACATTTATTGTCGTGTTCCTCATTTTTGTGTTTTTTCTTTTCCATTATGGCAATGGCAATACATTCGACACACATAAAAAATGGGTAAGAGGAACATGTGTCTGGTGAAACAAACCATTTAGGTCAAGTGAAAATTGTCTCTTCAAGCAAAGCAGGGAAGTGGGTTTGGTTCAATGCCAAACATGTTTGGGGTATTTTAAAACGTAGAGTTTCTCGTTTAAAATGGGAATAGACAAGGAAAAAATTGGCCCTCCGTAAAAAACTTTCAAACAAGCCTCTTTTGCAAGGGTGTAGCAACAACATGACTAAAGACATCAGTGATTATGCCTTGTAAAGTCCCACATCCACACCTCTCACCTGGTCGCCTGACCTGTATGTGCAAGAGTTACTAAATGCCAAGAGGAGATTGGAGGTTTTGGAAGTCAAAGAGCATGAGAGAAACCTTAAAATCCAGTTATTGACAGTAGAAAATCGAGGCTTAGCAGAAAACAATAAAGTTTTAAAAGGTCAAGTGACATTGTTGCAAGAATCCCTTCTAATAGAAAAGGCTAAATGGCAAGGCATGAAGGATGTCGGGCAAATCAGGGAAGATTCTGTTGTGGAAATTAGAGAGGGGATGAACTCTAAAACATCCAAAGATGAAGGGAAAACAATTGAACAAGCAGACACCTAGGGAATGAACACAAGGGATGAAGAGAAACGAGATTTTACAAAAAATTCCAAAACTTGAGCACAAGTTATTAGTAATTCTGCTAGTATGGAAAAAGAAACAAACAACCAGGGGGACTGTTAATGATTTCAACTATGTGAGACATTCAACAGCTTACAAACCTGAGAGATGTTGATGATTGCAACTATGTGAGATATTCTCCATCTTACAAATCTGAGAGAAAGCCCATCAGAGGGGTGTGTGGTTCTTATCTAAGACAAAGCTGGAATGTAGAGATGGTCTCCTCCTTACAGAGAGTTGAGAAGAACTCCATATGATTCTCCTATGTAACGTAGTGATAAAGGAGATCTGTTGAGTTGGGCGTGCATGTGGTTGAGCACAAGGTGAACGTGTGAAATCTCAAATTGTTGGGTGCATCGTCATGAGAATAGAAATGAAGATGATGTATTAGCCTCCTCTGAGCAGAAGAGTTGATGAGAAACTCCAGAGGACTCTCCTGTGTAATGTAGTGGGAAAGAAGATCTATTGAGTGGACGTGCCTATGGACGAGCACAGGTGAACATGATCCTAGTGGTTGAGCACTAGTGAAGAAGTGGTTCTTTTGTGTAATGTAGTGAGCCAGAGATATGGACATCTCTATGGATGTGCCCCTAGTGGATGAGCACTAGTGGGTGTACAAGATCCATTTCTATATTGTTCAAGAGTTAGACCGGCCTGTAACCCTAATTGTAATGTAAAGAGTATAGGCCGACCCCACCTTAATGTAATTGTTAATTAATGTAAAAGATAATTAATCTGGCTAATATTAATTATATTATGAGATAGAGAGGTCGGCCCTGTTGTTCCAATAGACACTTTTGTTGACAGGTCAAGTCTAATATAAGTAAAGGTAAATTCCCCATTGAGGAATCATATCTTTTGTGTGAGTTTGGAAATTTCAGCAAGTACACCTTCTTGGGAAAAGTGCACACCTCTCTTGGGTGCTAGTCTTCTAGGGTTTGAGAACCCTCTTGTGTGCTAGGTCTTATTGGTGGTGAAGGTCTTTTTCTTGAAGAATATAGGAAAGGATTTGGCTGAGTTTTATTCCCTTGTTGAGAAGGGTTTCCCAGGATACTTCTTGTGTTCTTGTGCATGGTGTTTCTTCTTGTGATCTTGGTTGTTGCAACATTATTGTTTATGGTTAAGACAAATGCAAAAATGGAATGAACTACGTGCTTAACCTAGCTTATTGAAAAATCAACATGGACGACATGCAAGATAGAGAAATAAAAAAAAGACAAGTAAGAGCAACAAGCATAATTATCAAAGGTGTGAGAGAGTATGGAAAAAATGAATGTACTCTCGATCTTGCAAGTGAATTTTTGAAGGACGAGTTGCTTTGGCAAGGTCGAATTTGCCAAGCATGGAGGGTCGGTAAACCTAGTGGAGAGAGAGTTAGGCCCATAAAATTCATCATGTTAAGCATACATGACAAGCAAATTCTCTTAGGTAAGAAGAAACTCCTGAGGAGCTCTTGCTTTTTTCTAGACGAAGATTTAACTATTAGACACCAAGAGAAAAGAAGAGAAGAGATGTCAAAGGTTAGGGCAGCAATGGATAAGGGGAAAAGGGCATAGTTGTTCAAAGGCCAAGTTTTTATTGCCTTTTTCGGTCCTCATTCTATAACATGACAACAAAGTGGTAGCCAAGAAGCAACAACAAATTCATTAGTAGGAAACTATGCAACAAGGCCAATATGATAAAATAGGGGTGAATACTCAACTTTGACTCCGGTAGGCCAAAACAAATAGCAATCAGATTATACCCAGGTTTTCTTAAGACTAGTTTGTTGGAACTGCAGAAGTTATCCTTGGAAGCGAGGACCTGGGTTAGGACCTATCGTGGAAGATAGAGACATAATTTGTTTATTGGAAACACATGAGCATGAAGGGTGCAAGACATCTTTGTTTGAAGGGTATGCAGAGATGGCAGTATGGAACGAGGCAACTGAGAATGGTAAAGGACACATGGGTATCATGGGCTTAGTAAGAAAAAAAAGGTCATCTCTTTCAATTAGAAAGAGAAGACTCAAATAAACAATTCATTTGGTTTAAAATATCAAAAAATGGTAACACTATCATAATTGCAACATGTTGTTTTTCCCCACAAGTTTCAAAAACTTACAAAATTAGGGGGCTTGACCACAAAGACCCCTTTGCATCCTTAAAAAACAATATTGCAACGTACTCTCAACTAAGTGAAGTCCTTATAGTGGGGGATTTCAATGCTAGGACATCAAGTGAACAAGCTAGTATTCTTCGTTGTAAGGAAGATTGCAATCCCATTTGGCTTACAGAAGAAATAAATCATCAGTGGACAAGAGTTTCAAAGAACAACAAAAGCTGCAACCTTTTTGGGGAGAAACTTCTTACTCTATGTGGGGCATTTGACTTAGTCATTTGTAATGGGTTGGCTAGATGGGCGAATTATGGTAATTTCACCTGCAAGACCTACAATGGAGCAAGTGTAGTAGACTATGCAATTTGCTTGCATGGCTTGTGTGAGAAAATGGAAGAAGTTTTAATTGGCGAACAACTGTGGGAGTTGACATCTGATCATAGACCGATCTATTTAAGTTTCACTTGGGTTGAACAACAACGTGGGACAAAATATCAGTGCATTCAACAACCTCCTTCAAAGGGCAGAATTGTTTTGACTCAAAAAAATTGTAACACCTTCAAAATAGTGCTAGAGAGGATGTTTAACAAGGAGAAAATTCCATCCCATGGCCTGCATAGTTTTGAGCTAAAAAAGTTAGTTCAAAGCGCACTTATAGAATGAAAAAGAGCAAAAAATAGGAAATCTGAAACAAATTGTTTTCCAGTTAATGCTTGGTTTGATGAGGAATGAAAAACAACAAAGAAAACTTTGAAAGAGTCAAGCCGGAAATAAATAAACATAAAATCCTACAAGCAAATTGTAAGAAAGAAAAAAGTTGATTTCATGATCTCAAGGAGGGAGGAACTAATCTTCTTGGGGAAAAATAACCCGAAGTTATTTTGGGAGGAAATTCAAACGAGAAAGAAACAAATTGAAAATAATATCACAGCTTATCAATGGTTCGAGTATGAAAAGCAACTTTATGAGCAAGATCCTAAGGTTGACCGACCCCCCTCCCTTGGTCAACACTACCACTAATCTCTTCACCATGCAAGAGATTGAGGTGGGTATCAAAAATTTGGGTGTTGGAAAAGTAAAAGATTTAGTCGAACTCCAAGCAGAATATCTAAAATGGGGTTCAAAAACTCTTGCACCTCACATTATGAAAATTTTCAACAACATCATTCAACATGGATTCCCTACAAATTGGGCAACGAGCCTAGCAATATCTCTTTTCAAGAGTAGGGATGTCAACAATCCCTCCAACTGTAGGACCATAATGATAAACCCCTTGTTTGCAAAGTTATTCGGAAGTATGCTATACAATAGAATCAACAAGTGGGAAGAAGAAGGAGATAAGTGCACCAAAGGGAAAGCAGGTTTCAGACCTAAACACTCAATGATTGATCATGGTATAACTCTAAGGCACATCATTGAAAAAGTGTGGGAGAAAAAAGAGGAAGTATTTTGTTTCTTTTTCGATTTCAAAAAAGCTTTTGACACGGTCCCTAGAGATAAGCTTTGGCATAGAATGGGGGGACTTGGGGTTCCTATACATCTTAGAGCAGTTGTCCATAGGCTATATGAGGAGTTTAAAGTCAAAATCAGAATGTTAACTGGTATCTCCGAAAGTTTTAGGAGTGATATCGGTGTCAAGCAAGGGTTCACATTGTCCCCTACCCTTTTTGGTTAATACATAGACAAACTTGAAGAATGGTTAAACTTTCAGGAAGGTGATGGTGCTCTTTTGGGCGAGTTTGTGATAAGGCTTCTTTTGTATGCAAATGACCTTATTTTGATTGCTAAATATTCTCTTGGGGTTGCAAGAACACTTAATTTCCCTTGAACACTTTTGTAGTACAGTGGGGATGCAAGTCAATACTAACAAGACAAAAGTGGTAGTTTTCTCTAGCAAAAGAAAACATAATCAACATAAGTTCTACTTTGAAGGAAACACTCTTGAAGAAGTGGCAGATTACAAATACCTCAGAATTGACTTCAACAAAAATCTAAGTTGGGAAGGTTGCAGAAAGAAAAGAACTTTGGTTGGTTGGAAAACGTTCTATGCTTTCCAAAATAGGTGCAGAGAGGCAGAGCTATGGGATTGGAAGACTATGCAAACTCTCTTTGGGATTTTAGTGATCCCGGTGGTTCTCTATGGTTGTGAAGTGTGGGCCAGCAGTACATTTGACTTACAGTGGAAGCAAATTGAGAAGATTAAAAAACACTTGATTACAAACAAGTTTAAAATTAAAAGTCCAGTTCCTTATGATATCATGTTGAGTGAAATGGGGGTTTCTCCTATTGAAGTAATTGCTATGGTGCAATTCATAAGATATCTAAAACAATTGAGAAAATGGAAGATGGTCGGTGGCCTAAGGCCGTCTTCAGTTATAGGTTTTGATGGAAAAGTGTTGATCTTTGTAAACTATGATTCCGGTGTAAACAAACTTTGTATTTGAAAATAATGAAATAAAGGTTTTTGTTTATTCTTTGTTCTTTCATTTATTTTTATTATCTAAATTTGATTTTCTTGATGCATTTTTTATTTTATATATTAGGGTATGTATATTTTTTTATTTGCATTTTGGTGTTTGGTCGTGAACTATATATATTGTTTTTTTTTTTTTTCAAGTTATAATTTAAAAGTAATATAAATTTGAATTTTTAACTCGTACTTTTTAAAATTTTGGAGTTATTTAACAATTTTTTTATTATCTTTTAATTTAAAATTTAAAACCAAAAGCATAAAATTCATATGTTTTTAAACAAAAATTATAATAAGTATTACTTTGATTGCTTGTTTTTTTTTGGTTTGTTTATTTTGTAAAGTTTGGGTGAAACCGACATAGAGAATCTAGCTAGTAGTAACTTACACAAAACTTGCAAAAAGAGAGAGATAAGAGATGGAGAAAGAATAAATAATTGTATCAACCGAATGTAAGCATGAATAATATGCATACTCTACATGGGTGAACTAATGCACCATAATAGTGAACACCCACCAACAAACTCTAGAGTGAATTGCCACCTAGTCCTAGTTAATCAACCATGCAGACGTCAGTTAACTAGTCAATCACACAAGTGGAGTGGAGAGAAAACTCATCCATGCACATGTGTAGCACTCTCCTAGCCTCATGCATGTGATATGAACCCTCTTGGTGAGGACACTGAGGTGAGCATGCAATTGTTGGTGATTAAATCGAGGTTGCCATGCATGACTCTACTCCACTAGTCTAACTAAAGTGTAATTGAGTCAAGACTGAAGAGAAGGTGACACCCAATTTTAGTGGGAGTGTTCCATTTTAGTGGGGAATATTCTCAGGGGATAATATTCCCATCTATGAGTGGCACCCTCATCATAGACTAGTAAAATTAAGAAAATAAATACTAGGTTGGTGTATCTCCAACACTACCCCCCTAAACACTACTAGGGAGTAAATGAAGAATGGGTCCCGACAAGAAGCCATGTTAGGTACCCATTTTACAATGAATCTAATCAATGAGCAATGAAAAAAAGAAAAAGAAAAAAGGAAAGAGGGAAAACCTCACAAGAACCCCCCCCTAAAGTATAACGTTGAAAAAGAAAGAAAGATAGTTGTTAGGCAGTTGTGTCCTTCACTCCAAGATGGTCACACAAAAAGTGGAATTTATACTTAGTGAAAGTCTTGGTGAAGATGTCAGCAGTCTGTTCATAGCAAGGATAGTACTCCAAGTCAATGATCCCCTCATGAACCACTCTCTGATGTAATGCATATGGATCTTGATGTGTTTTGTCCTCTGTCGATGCAATGGATATTTACAGAACTTCAGTGTGCTCTGGTTGTCACACTAGATGATAGCCAGGCGATGGAAATGGATACCAAGCTCAGTGAGGAAGTTTTGTAGCCAAAGTGCCTGAATGGCGATGTTGATCACTTCTTTATACTCGACCTTTGTTGATGATAAAGAAATCATTGATTGCTTTTTACTCGACCAACGCATGGGGTCGGATCCCAAACTAAGCATGTACTAAAAAATGGACTTGTGATCTATGTTATTGCCAACCCAATCTGAATCTGTAAATCCCATGAGATCCAATGTACAACTTGATGCATACTGAATCCCATAACTATTGGTACCCTAAAAATATATGAGGATATGCTTGGCAACTTTCTAGTGAATCTCATGCAACTCCTGCATATACCTGGAAATTATGCCCACTACATACAAGAGATTTGGATAGGAGTGAGTGAGGTAAAGAAGACTCCTCGCTAGTTGTATGTACTTGGTGTTTTCCACCAACAATGTATCACTTCCATCCTCGAGCCTTACCCCGGACAAGAATGGCGTGGCTACAAAATTGCAGTCAATCATGTGGAATCTAACCAAGAGATCCATATCATAATTATTATGAGACAAATTGATGCCCGAAGCATCCTGGTTGATCTCAAGACTAAGGAAAAAGTGAAGTGGACCCATGTCGGTCATAGAGAACCTATCATGCAAAACATCTTTGACCGCAACAATTACTAAGGTCGAACTACCTATGATCGAGAGGTCATCTACATATAGAACTAAGATCAATAGATATTTAGAAGTCCTCAACATATAAACATTGGGATCTAATTTACATCTAGTGAAAGAGAGAGATAGAAAAAAATAATCCATTTTAGCATACCATGCTCTAGGAGCCTGCTTGAGGCCACAGAGTCACTTTTTCAGTTGGCATACTAGAGATGAGTTTTGTGTGCATCCTTGATGCTACTCCATGTAGGTCTCTTCTGAGTGATCCCATGAAGAAAGGTATTCTTCACAACCATCTAGTTAACTTCCAACCCCTTTGTTGTTGAAATGGAGAGGGACAACCAGATGGATTTCACTTTACTACTGGAGAAAAGGTCTCATCATAATCAATCCCATGGACTTGTTGAAATCATTTGGAAACCAATCTTACCTTGTACCTTCTCACCTGTTTGTATGTTTTGTCTTGGTCATATAGGCCCATTTACATCTAAAAATATTTCAATCTAATGGAAGTGGAACCAAGTCCCAAGTTTGGTTCTCAATGAGGGAGTTATACTTAGTCATATCTACTTCCCAAAAGGAATTCCCTTCAACCTCTGCATAGGTATGAGGGTACGAATCTAGAACCATGCAACGATGCATATTTATTCATGTTGTCTTCATCATTGATGGAGATTTTGAGTACATCAACATAGCTTTTAGATTTTCATTCATTTACTTTCTTCGGTGACTCTGTAGCTTTTGAATCTTCCTTGGTGGTCATATGACTCTTACATATCCAAGGTCAGTTTTAATGAGTGGTGACCTTTGAAATTTGATGATATCATCTAATATTTCATTTCTCTTTTCAAACTTCAAACTTCTATTCAACTGAGCAGATGACTTCTCCAATTCCGTTCTTAAGGAAACAATTTCAACGTCCAACTTCTCGCAATTTTCTTCCTTTTCATTTAGCTGGATTCTCACCACTTCTTCTATCTGTTTTTCCTCTTCTAGTTAAATATTTAGGGTGATAATAATCTTCTCTATTTCTTCAAGGCTTTGTGGCATTTTTTCTTTTTTATCATGATCCTCCTCTTCATATTTTTGCAGTTGCTCCTTTTGTTTCAAGTTTTTCTTCTTAAGCTTCTTTATTTTTCTTAAGGCACACATGAGTTCTTCTTCATGATCCACTTCCACATCAGTTTTGAAATCTTTTTCCTCTTCTAAATCCATCATTTCTTTCCCTTTTTATTCCTTTTCCAAAGTATCAATCTTTATTTCCATTTCCATGAAGAGAGTTTCCTCTCTATCTATTAGAATAATGTTGATGCGCTCATTTAACCATAGACAATGTTACACCATTTCCACCCAACCATAGGCACAAATCCACCCCTAAGCACCTTAACCTTTGACAGAAAGAATGATTCCAGGAAGCCACACCAAAACCAACAGATAACCAAGAGAGCACACTTTCTCCAAGGGAAGTGCACAAGAGAAAGTACTAGAAATATTGAACAATATAAAATCATACAATTGCAGTTGTTGTTGCTCCTCCTCCAAACTTTCACATTGTTTCTGGTTTCTTGAGTGAGATTGAATGGAAAAATGAGCCAAGACGTCCTCTATTAATATTAATCTGTCCAATGACTTTTCTGTCTTGGCCGACCTGACTTTCTGGTAATTATATTTATGTTTATATTTTTCATGTGAGGCTGACTTGTCTTCCTGGGGGATAATGCCTTAATATTATATATTATGTTGAGCCAACATATGTTCTAGGATTTTCACACATTTATTTAGGGTTTCTCTTGCTTTTGGAATATTCTATTCTAATCAAAGGTTACATATGGAGTTTAATACGTCTTGCAACTTCCATAATATCAACACTCCCTCTTAGCTAGGGAGGTATTAATGGTCTCAAACACATCCATCCATCTTCACATGGAATGGGAAAGACTCACATAGTCTTGTATACCATTCTACAGGTAGCATCATCATATATCAAGTCACGAGTATCATCATCACTATCAACATCATCTGGTAGAAATCTGGCATCAAAACATATCGTCATACTTGTTCTTTGTATTCTTATGTCATAGACAATATCACAATATCCATGAGCCTCATTTAGCTATATGGATGATCCATCTCCACCACCATTTTTCTAGCACCTTGGGTCATTCTTGTCCCATGACCAGAATCGTGACCTCATCAGAGCCACATTCACCTCATAGTTGATCCTCTTATAGGATCACTCTATGAATGCATTTATCTCGATGCTATCATACATGTGTTTCTAACACCTCGGGTCGTTCTTGTCCCATGAAAAGAATAATGACCACGTCGGAGCCACAAACACCTCATGGTGATCCTCTCATAGGATCACTCCGTGAATGCATTCATATCGATGTTATCATACATGTGGAATTGCACCTCAAGCACCTCGATTCTTCAGTCTGTTGAAGACTATGTCGGGGCACATCTACTCTAGATGCAGATGTTCCCTATCTCCCCTGGTCTGCTGCTTAGTTACTATGGATATAGGGGCTACTTACCTACTTGTGAGTTAACTGTTCAGTTGCGCGTGAGAGTTTCAAGGCATGATGCAATTCACACATAAGAGATCTAGTAACAACTCGTATCTTAAGTCCGTCGAAGATTACATCTGAGCCTATTACCACATGATTTGTCTAATCAATCTTGGAATATCAGCATGATGTTGCAATCATCAAAACTACCCCAAGGAAACATTTTCATTCCTTCCAAGCTTGTCCCAGATATAGGCTTAGTGAAAATGTCAGTTATTTGCTCATCTGTGGATATGTGATGGAGTCTCACTGCTCCTTCCTGCACCACGTCTCTGATAAAGTCCTACAAGATCCTTCGAAAATCCACCCTGCTTCATATATTGCGTCAATGGATATGGTATATGTCTGGGTGTTATAGATATATTCTTCCATACTTGTCTGGGAATCATGCTTGATCCCAAGTTGAAGTAGCACCCCAGGTGCTAGATCTGTCTTCTGCACTTCCAATCCAAAAACTATATATCTCGGAAACCATACTTCATCATCGAAGATCAATCATATATATTTGTACAAGATAGGTACCTTCATGTTGTGTTGTAACCCAATAATACAATCATGGCTCAACCATATATTGGCACAAGGTGCTTTCTGCAAAGAAAATGTTTATCTTGTCACACAACTTCCTTAGATGTGTCGTCATAGGTGTGGTCATGGAATTCATTCCCTTATGTTAAACCTCTTCAGTCTCCTCACTGAAGATATCATCTGGTGTCAGCCACGCTTCCAATCCTGTCAAGATCATTCATCTCAAACTATGAAATCAACTCCCTCTATTTGAGAGAATCCTCAGACCACGCTTATGTATGTTGCATGCCCCTTTGCATTCTGCAAAGTGTCACAAAAGTATGTTGGCTTCTTCTTGATCATTGACTCCCTATGAGTTTGACTCCCTCCCAGATTTATCTCTTATGACCTGCCTGAAACAAGAACAAAAAAAATCTCCATGGTATTGTAGAAATTTTAATACAAATTATGTATTTCTTGGATTCTCCTGATCTAACAATTATATGCCACTGTTAAATACATAGTCACTTATACTAATATTCTTGTGGAATTTAAAAACACGGTCGTCAATTGCAATATCAAGAAGAAAGATCAATCACACATAACACAGATGTTTTACCAGGAAAGCATAAAGCTAAAAACCCCACTATCATATATTATGTATATATCATGGATCATGAAACAATCTCATTCAAAACTATTATACAAGAGCTCTCAGTACAATATACAATCGTCTCACACTATCATACAAAAATTGACAAATTCATGTGCCAATTTACTGCTTCCAGACAACCTGCCTCCTCTATGCAATCCTTGCAATGAAATGAATCCCTCTTGCCTAGGCTGCACAATCCTCATGGGCACATCCACTGTGTGTGTGGTTGCATGAGTGCACTCACTAATGTCACAACTGATATTCAAACTGTCCCTTTCACTTGTTATCTCAACTGGGTCTCCACTGGATCTGACATGCATGTAGTTAACAGTGGTAAATCTTCAATTTCATTTGAGATCACTGATTGTGAATTAATTAATAATTAATTCACTGATCTCTCACTAGTGTAAGTTTAGTTACAACTAGTACAACTAAGATTAACTCACTTAACCGAGTTAAACTACTTCACAACTCACATAACTACACATATAACTCTGTTACAACTTCGAATCACTTAGTTACAACTAATTCGACTTCCATGTCCCACCAGTCAACCTTTGAAATCGAATTTTCTATAGTTAGGATAATAGCTAACTAGGATCTTCTTGTTGAATCTCAACACTCCCTCTAAACAAGAAAGGGATTATCCTTCACCTCGATCCTGTCTCTATGGTATTCGAATTTTCTCTTGGTGAGTGCCTTCATCAGAATGTATGCATCCTGATCTTATGTAGGAATGTACTGAAGCAACATGATCTTCCGCTGCACACAATCTATGATAAGATGATACCGGATATCTATATGCTTAGAACTATCATGAAACACATGATTAATCGAGAGTTTAATGCAACTTTGATTATCACAATGAATCACTGTCGGATCTAAATGAGAACCAAACAAACCAACCAAGATATTTCTCATCCAAATAGCCTCACATGCAACTTGACTCGCTGCCATGTATTCCACTTCCACTGAACTGAGTGCCATAGATCTCTGATTCTTGTTGTACCAAGAAACAACTATAGATCTGATACTAAATATCCCCCCTAATGTTCTCTTTCTGTCCACTGGGTTGCCCGCCTAATCTGCATCCGTGAAGCCATGCAAATTCACCTCATCCTTCTATCTGTACCATAATCCATACTCAAATGTGCCCCTCAGGTATCTTAGAACATGCTTACCCGCCTTCCAAAAGAGCTTGGTAGGATTAACCATCGCTTGACTCAGTTGGTTAACCGCATAGCAAATGTTTGGTCTCGTGTTCACTAGATACATTAGTGAACCCACTAACTGTCGATAGACAATAGCATCCACTACCTCTCCAAAAGTAGCATCCTCTTTCCTCTAGTTTCCTGGAAGAGGAGTATCCATGGGTTTGCATCCCTCCATGTGAAACTTACCCAGTATCTCCCTTGCATACTTGCCTTGAGACACCAAAAGTTCACCATCTCGCGGACATATTTCCAATCCAAGGAAATAATGAAGAAGGTCCATATCCTTCATCTCGAACTCCTTTGCAAGGTACTCCTTGCATGAGTGTATCAGTTGCTCATCACCAGTCAGTATTAAATCATCAACATAAAGAACAATGATTAAAATCTTACCCTCCACCACAATTTGGTATAGGTTTTCATCTGCTTCACTTTTGGTGAAGCCCAGTCCAATGAAATAGTTGTCTATCCGAGTGTACCAAGCACAGGGTGCTTGCTTCAGCCCATACATTGCTCTCTTGAGTCTGCACACATGCAACTCCCTATCAAAGGTCTCAAAACCTTATGGTTTCTCAATTTACACTTCTTCCTCAATGATCCCATTGAGAAACACAATTTTTACATCCATTTGATGAATGCGCCATCCCATCTGCGCTGAGAGTGAAAATATGGATCTTATGGAAGAGTACCTTGCGACAGGTGCAAATGTCTCATCATAATCTATCCCCTCGATCTGTGAGAATCCCTGGGCCACAAATCTGGCCTTGTATTTCTCCACACTCCCATCAACAACTTGCTTTACCTTGTAGATCCATCTCGAACCTACCATTGATTTGTCAACCGGACTTGGGACAATTTCCCATGCACTGTTTTTGACAATGGAGTCGTACTCCTCCACCATTGCATCAACCCAAGTGGGATCCTACACTGCTTCCTGAAAGGAAGATGGTTGAGTCACAATAAATTTTCTCATGAGAGCCATGTATCCAGTAAATTGATCAAGAGATTGTTTCTGTCTGCACTGTGAAGTAGGGGCTCCTACATTCTGTGCACCATATAGTCTCAATCTATCAGCTTTTGTGGTGTGATTTTTTCCATTTCTGATGGATGGCTCTGCATGAGTGGCTTCCTCCACTCCAAGAACCTCCTGATGTGGTTGATCCACATCTTGAGACTCATCTTTGGGAACCAACAGTTCCTCCTCTGCATGCAATTCTAGCTCCCTCTCAAGTGACAACCGCATGGATTTCCCCTCATCGAATTTTATATCCCGTCACATAACAATCATCTTACTGTTAGGAAAATACACATGATAATTATGGGGTGTTTCCGTGTACCCCACAAATATCCCAACTTCAGCAGTCGACTCCATCTTCTTCCTGACGTTCTTGGTCACATGCACATAAATAGATGAGATAAAAATATTAAAATGAGAAACATCAGGTTTCTTACCAGTGAAAGCTTCTTCAGGTGTACTCATGCCAAGTACTCTATGAGGACAACAATTTTGTACATAAACCACAGTGTTGCATGCTTCCTCCCACAAATGCATTGGTAGGCCCTGATCATGCAACATCGCTCGTGTTGCACCCACGATCGTTATGTTCTTCCTCTCCGTGACCCCATTTTGTTGTGGGTTATGAGGTGCTATGAGTTCTCTTAGAATTCCTTATTTGCTACAAAAGTCTTTGAATTCGTTAGAGATGTATTCTCCACCATTATCGCTCCTTAGAGCCTTCACTTGCTTCCCCGAGTCTTTCTCCACCAATGCTTTAAACTCACAGAACTTTGAGAATGTTTGATCCTTCTTCTGCATGAAGAAGATCCAGCATTTACGATAAAAGTCATCAACAAAAATAACATAATACTTATGTTTTGTTGTTGAAGCAACCGAGAATGGTCCACATACGACTGTGTGAATTCTCTCCAGGATCACTGAAGCACGGTTCTCCTTTTCATGAAAGGTGGACTTTACGTACTTCCCCATGGTACAACCCTTTCACTGATCTAACTAAGCAAGTTTTCTCGTTGGAAGTCCAGTAGATATTTGCTGCATTATTTTGAAGGCTCCATGATGAAGATGGCCCAATATCCTGTGCCATAATTCGCCCTCATCCCGACTCACCACTTTTTCTGCCTTGCCCATCATGGCAGTGCAACCATCTACCTCCATATTGTAGAGATTCTTAACTCGAATCCTTATCTTCTTGACTTGACCCATTGTTTTATGTCGCAGGAAGGCTTTTCCATCGCTGAAAACAACATCATATCCTTTGTCCTCCAACATTGCGACAGAGACCAAGCTTTTCTTCAAACCCGGAACATGCATAACATCTTTCAATTAAAATGGTTTACCTGAATCCCTCTAAAAGGTAATGGTACCAATGTCAGTCACACTGTATCGTCCATCATCTCCCATATCTATGTGCATTTTGAGATCTCTCTCCTCCAAGTCACTGAAAATATCCTTATCTCTCGTCATGTGGAAGGAAGCGCCACTATCCAAATACCACACCGATCCAAATGCACTTCATGCCATGCATGCAATCAAGGAGAGGTCAAGTTCAAATCATGAGGCAAGGGCCTCACCAGCTTCATCTCCAGCAGCCTTCTTGTTCTTCTTCTTCCATGGATAATTAGTAGTGAGATGCCCATGTTCGTGACAGTGAAAACACTTCACTTTGGACAAATCCAGCTTCTTTCCTTTAGACTCAGATTTTGAATGGAATTTATTCCCCTTCCCTTTCCTTGCCTTGGCAGCCAAAGCACAATCCTCTTCATCATCATGCTTTGATGAAGATCCATCTCTGGTGTTCCGCCTGAACTCCTCCTGCACCAAATTCGACCATAGTCGTTCCCAATCTGGCAAATTTCCCCTTCCATTGACAGAGTCTTGATAACTGTGCCAATTTTTGGGAAGTCCTAGGAGAGCCAAGATCACCAAATCATCATCAACGTCTGTTATTCCCACACTCCCCAGCTCATCCCGACATTGGACAAACTTCGTGAGATATTTTGGAATGGAGTCACCCTTCTCCATCTTGATCTTCCCGAGTTTATCTTTGAGCGCCAATTTCCTATGGTCATTGATGTTTTGGAATAGATCCGTCAAATTATTCCACATTGCATATGGTGTGGCTTTCCCATGGAGTTTTGAGACAATTTGGTCTCGTACTCCCTCCAATAGGATCCTTCTCACCTTTTCCACATTCTTTTTCCATGCATCAAGATTTGCAGCGTCTGCAACATCTGTCTTAGAAACATCTTTGTCTCATCTTTGTCTGCAACATCTGTCAGAGTACCTTGCGACAGGTGCAAAGGTCTCATCATAATCTATCCCCTCGATATGTGAGAATCCCCGAGCCACAAATCTGGCCTTATATTTCTCCACACTCCCATCAACAACTTGCTTTACCTTGTAGATCCATCTCAAACCTACCACTGATTTTTCGACCGGACTTGGGACAATTTCCCATGCACTGTTTGTGACAATGGAGTCATACTCCTCCACCATTGCATCAACCCAAGTGGGATCCTACACTGCTTCCTTAAAGGAAGATGGTTCAGTCACAATAAATTTTCTCATGAGAGCCATGTATCCAGTAAATCGATCAAGAGACTGTCTCTGTCTGCGTTGTGAAGTAGGGGCTCCTACATTCTGTGCACCATATAGTCTCAATCTATCAGCTTTTGTGGTGCACTTTCTGCCATTTTTGATGGATGGCTCTGCATGAGTGGCTTCCTTCACTCCAATAACCTCCTCATGTGGTTGATCCACACCTTGAGACTCATCTTTGGGAACCAACAATTCCTCCTCTGCATGCAATTCTAGCTCCCTCTCAAGCGACAACCGCGTGGATTTCCCCTCATCGAATTTTATATCTCGTCGCATAACAGTCATCTTACGGTTAGGAAAATACACGCAATAATTATGCAGTGTTTCTGTGTACCCCGCAAATATCCCAACTTCAACAGTCAGCTCCAGCTTCTTCCTGGCGTTCTTGGTCACATGCACATAAACAAATGAACCAAAAATATTAAAATGAGAAACATCAGGTTTCTTACCAGTGAAAGCTTCTTCAAGTGTACTCATGCCAAGTACTCTATGAGGACAACAGTTTTTCACATAAACCGAAATGTTGCATGCTTCCACCCACAAATGCATTGGTAGGCCCTGATCATGCAACATCGCTCGTGTTGCACCCACGATCATTTTGTTCTTCCTCTTCGTGACCCCATGTTGTTGTGGGTTATGAGGCGCTATGAGTTCTCTTCGAATTCCTTCTTTGCTGCAGAATTATTTGAATTCATTAGAGATGTATTCTCCACCATTATCGCTCCTCAAAGCCTTCACTTTCTTCCCCGACTCTTTCTCCACCAATGATTTAAACTCACAGAACTTTGAGAATGTTTGATCCTTCTTCTGCATGAAGAAGATCCAACGTTTACGAGAAAAGTCATCAACAAAAATAACATACTACTTGTGTTTTATGGTTGAAGCAACCGAGAATGGTCTACATACGTCTATGTGAATTCTCTCCAGGATCACTGAAGCACGGTTCTCCTTTTCATGAAAGGTGGACTTTACATACTTCCCCATGGTACAACCCTTGCACTGATCTAATTGAGCAAGTGTTCCCGTTGGAAGTCCAGTAAATATTTACTGCATGATTTTCAAGGCTCCATGATGAAGATGGCCCAATCGCCTGTGCCATAATTCGCCCTCATCCCGGCTCACCACTTTTTATGCCTTTCCCATCATGGCAACGCAACCATCTACCTCCATCTTGTAGAGATTCTTAACTCGAATCCCTATCTTCTTGACTTGACATGTTGTTTTATGTCGCAGGAAGGCTTTTCCATCGCTGAAAACAACATCATAGCCTTTGTCCTCCAACATTGCGACAGAGACCAAGTTTTTCTTCAAACTTGGAACATGCATAACATCTTTCAATTGAAATGGTTTACCTGACTCCCTATGAAAGGTAATGGTACCAATGTCGGTTGCATTGTATCGTCCATCATCGCCCATATCTATATGTATTTTGAGATCTCTCTCCTCCAAGTCATTGAAAATATCCTTATCTCCCGTCATGTGGAAGAAAGTGAAATTATCCAAATACCACACCAATCCCAATGCACTTGATGCCATGCATGCGATCAAGGAAAGGTAAAGTTCAAATTGTGAGGCAAGGGCCTCACCAGCTGCATCTCCAACAACCTTCTTGTTCTTCTTCTTCTGCGGACAATTAGTAGCGAGATGCCCATGTTCGTGATAGTGAAAACACTTCACTTTGGAAAAATCTAGCTTCTTGCCTTTAGACTCAGATTTTGAATAGAATTTATTCCCCTTCCCTTTCGTTGCCTTGGAAGCCAAAGCACAATCCTCTTCATCATCATGCTTTGATGAAGATCCATCTCTGGTGTTCCGCCTGAACTCCTCCTGCACCAAATCCGACCATAGTCGTTCCCAATCTGGCAAATTTCCCCTTCCATTGACAAAGTCTTGATAATTGTGCCAATTTTTGGGAAGTCCTAGGAGAGACAAGATCACCAAATCATCATCAACGACTGTTATTCCCACACTCCCCATCTCATCCCGACATTGGACAAACTTCGTGAGATATTTTGGAATGGAGTCACCCTTCTCCATCTTGATCTTCCTGAGTTTATCTTTAAGCGCCAATTTCCTATGGTCGTTAATGTTTTGGAATAGATCCGTCAAATTCTTCCACATTGCATATGGTGTGGCTTTCCCATGGAGTTTTGAGACAATGTGGTCTCGTACCCCCTCCAACAAGATCCTTCTCACCTTTGCCACATTCTTTTTCCATTCATCAAGATTTGCAGCGTCTGCAACATCTGTCTTAGGAACATCTTTGTCAATGAATTCCTTCAAGCCATTGTCTTTGAGTACTGCCTCCATCCTGTCCTTCCAAGAAATGTAGTTCGAGATGCCCTCGAGTGCATACTCTAACCTCAAGCCATTTAAATCCATTTCGATCTTGAATCAGTTGTAGCACCAAGAAAGTCTTTCTACAAAATCAAATTCTATCCAATCACAAACTCAGCTTCTGCAATTTCCTGTGCTTTGATACCATGTAGAAATTTTAATACAAATTATGTATTTCCTGGATTCTCCTAATCTAACAATTATATGCCACTGTTAAATACAAAATCGCTTCTACTAATATTCTTGCGGAATTTAAAAACATGATCGCCAATTGCAATATCAAGAAGAAAGATCGATCACACATAACACATATGTTTTACTGGGAAAGCATAAATCTAAAAACCCCACTATCATATATTATGTATATATCATGGATCATGAAACAATCACATACAAAATTGTAATCCAATATCTCTCAGTACAATATACAATCGTCTCACACTGTCATACAAAAATTGACAAATTCATGTGCCAATTTACTGCTTCCAGACAACCTACCTCCTCTGCGTAATACCTGCTAATGGAAGTCCCTGCAATGAAATGAATCCCTCTTTCCTAGAATGTGCAATCCTCATGGGCACATCCACTATGTGTGTGGTTGCATGAGTGCACTCACTAATTTCACAACTAATAGTCAAATTGTTCCTTTCACATGTTATCTCAACTGGGTCTCCACTGGATCTGACATGCATGTAGTTAACAGTGGTAAATATTCAGTTGCATGTGAGATCACTGATTGTGAATTAATTAATAATTAATTCACTGATCTCTCACTAGTGTAATTTTAGTTACAACTAGTACAACTGAGCTTAACTCACTTAATTGAGTTAAACTACTTCACAACTCACATAACTACACATATAACTCTGTTACAAATTCGAATCACTTAGTTACAACTAATTCGATTTCCATGTCCCACCAGTCAACCTTTGAACTCAAATTTCCTATAGCTAATTGATTTGCCACTTCAGTTAACTATTTCCAAATGCTCATTGAGAATAGACTAATATTTATTATCCAACTATTATTAAGGGATAATAATAGTCGACATACATCTATAAATAGAATCCACTCACCATCTATAAAAAGACATCATCTATAAATAGAATTTGCTCATCATCTAAAAATAGACTTCCACCTAAAAATAGCCTGAGGCTCCATCCTAGTGTAGGTGCATAATTTTCACTAGGATCTTCTTGTTGAATCTCAACAGGTATCCTCCATGGAAGATATCTTGCCTGGAGTCTAGGACAGTAACCAAGAACATCTCCTAAAGGAGATCAACTTCATTTCGTAAACAATAATTATTTACATAAGAACAATAATATCTCCTAGAGAGGAGATCAAAAAGTGTATCTCTAGTATTAAGGATTTATTATGATGATCATAACTTCAATAGATCAATATGCAACATATTATCATAATAATGCCATAACAACTAGAGACATATCATTTTTTTAAATAATCAAACCTAGAGTCTTCACTGCTAGGAATGGTGTGTGTATTCCTCTTAATGTATTGAATTCACTACTTGGACAAGGTCTCTTGTACATCCCCTACAATCACACTCATTCTTTGTTGGATGATATAACTTGAAAATAATAGACAAGTGCATACCTTTGAAATTTACAGTATCGTTCAACTTGTATTCTAATCTAAAACTTGACACCATCTTGACAAGAAGAGGTTAGAAACTGAATCAAAAGGTTCAATGATTAAAACAAGCTAGAAACCCTAAAACTTCAACTTTGACCACAAAAATCAAATTTGACCAAAATTCAACCTTTGACTTTGACTTTGACCCAAAAACTCAAACTTGACATTTTTGTTGGTTGAGGGCACTAGAGGGTGCACTACGCTAGGGCACACTAGAATACCCAAAAATTAGGTCCAATGCTTCACTGAAAGTGCCCAAGAATTTAAGTTTAGGGTTTGTTGCCGCTGCAAAATCAGAAACCCTAGTTGTTGCTGCAATTGGTGCTACAACGAGCTTAACAAGGAAATCTCGACCTAAATTCCAACAATTAGACTGTTCTGAAGGTAGTGTAGGCCCATAACCTGTTAGAATAATGTTGATGTTCTCATTTAACCATAGACAATGCTACACCATTATCACCCAACCATAGGCACAAAACCACCCCCAGCACCTTAATCTTTGGCAGAAAGAATGATTCCAAGAAGCCACAACATAACCAACATATAACTAAGTGATGCACTTTATCCAAGGGTAGTGCATAGGAGAAAGTACTAGAAAGACTGAAAAAGATAAAATCGTACAATTGCAACTGTTGTTGCTCCTCCTCCAAACTTGTGTATTATTTATGGTTTCCTGAGTGAGAGTGAGTGAACAAATGAGCAAGATGTCCTCTATTTATATTAATATGTCCAGCGATGTTTTTGGCTGGGCTGACCTGACTTTGTGGTAATTATATTTGTTGTTTATCTTTTTCCTGTGAGGTCGACTTATCTTCCTAGAGGATAATACCTTAATATTATATATTATGCTAAGTCGACATGTATTCTAGGGTTTTCACACATCTGTTTAGGGTTTCTCTATCTTTTAGAATATTCTATTCTAGTCAAAGGTTACATATGGAGGTTAATACCTCCCTCATCTACCATGATATCAACACTATCACTATCGGATATACTTTCATCGCTATCTTCAGAAGAGTCACTGAAGATAGCAATGATTCTCCCTTTCTTTATGTTATGGTCTTATTCATCATTTCTACTTCCATCCTTTTCATATAGACACTTAGCAACAAAATGTCATACTTTTCCACAATTAAAGAATTTAAAGGGTATATTTCGTTTGTATTTTCCAAATTCCTTTTTGAGTTTTCTCTCAAAATGTGTTTCCTCTGCATCTGAATCATAGCTGGAACAATCACTTGAATTGTGTTCTTTGTTCTTTGTCTTCTTTGAGGCTTTGAAGGCTACTTCTCTTTTTCATGGATTTTCTTTCTCTATCCTCATTTTATATGTTGTGAGGATCCGATGCACTTCATCCATTGTCAATGAATCAATATCCTTCATTTATTCAATGGAGGAAACTTTGACATCAAATCTTAAGGGGAGTGACCTTAACACCTTTTGTACAATCATCAGTTCTTCAAATTTTTCACCAAGTCATCTAATGGTGTTGAAAATTTCATCCACATGAAAGAGATAGGCTGCAAAAGTTTCTTCATCTTTCATTTTCAGACTCTCGAACTGTCTTCTATGAGTTTGTAGCTTTGCTTTCATAATCTTGTCATCACCTTCATATATGTTTTGAAGTTTTTCCCAAATGTCCTTTGCTGATTCACAATGCATTACCTTGAGAAACTGTGATTCTAAAAGACTGCACAAGATGGCATTCATGTATTTTGCATTATTTTCACTAGACTTCTTTCCATCCTGATCTATTGGTGGAGATGTTGGAAATTTATAACCAATCACAACAGATTTATAAATATCAAAACTAAGAGCCATTAAATAGGTTTGCATCCTTATGCTCCAGAAGGAATAGTTTGTTATGTCGAACAACATAGCTCTGTTTGTGGAGAAACCTTCTTGACTAGCCATGTGTGCTCTCGATATCTACCTTCCAGTGGTTAGAATGTTTCTAAAGGAACTCACTCTGATATTTGTTAAGATGGCCTTATTGTGCCTTGAAAATTAAAATGAAAAAAAAAGGTAAAGTGATAGGTCGGCCTAGACCTAATTTTAGGTTGGCCAGACTACTATTTATAAAGGAGGCCAACGCCTCATTTTAACACACACACTAGCTATGCAACTAAGAAGAGACATGTGCAAGTCTCAAAGGGAGATTTTACTGCAACTATAAGGTGATGTTGTGGAAGATCTTGGTTTATCTCTTAGGTATATCTTGGTTATGTGGTGTGCTATTCTTCCCTAGTCAAGGGTTTGAGGAGGATCTTCTGCTTTGTTAGTTCTCTCTTGGAGAGAGGCATTGTTCTTGGTTGGTGAATCTATATTGAGCAAGTTTGTTGGGTTTTCCCCTAGAGGGTTTTCCTAGGGTAAATTTCGTGTATGTTGTGGATGTTACTCTTTCAGTGATACTTTATATGTAGTTATTGTGCTAATGGTTAAAAGTAAAAGAAAATTAATCTAATTAATTTCTTAAGACGAAAATTCAACATGGTATCAGAGCGGGCATGAAAGAAGAATTTTTCACAACACAGAAGAAATCACTGAAGAAGCTAAGAGCATAGGAAGACTCTTCTAACCCTAGCACACCTTTTCCCTGGAACAATTTTCAGTTTTGGAAAAGTTTCACAAATTAGGGTTGTTGCATACTAGGGTTTCTGCATAAACCCTAAAAGGTGACGTCATCCACCTTGCTAGAGGACATTGGGAAAAGTAATACCATATAGGATCTCTCCCTAGGAGGGTGCATCTAGTTCCTGGATCTGAATTCTGAAATTTGAAGTTTGAGAAATTAGGGTTTCCTCATAAAACCCTAGGTTTGCAGTACCAGTTGCAGTTGCAAAATCAGTTGTAGTTGCAATATCATTTGCAGATGTATTTTCAATACCAATTGTAGTTGCAGTATCATTTGCAGTTGCAGTTTTAGTTCATTCGTGCTAGTTCCTTCATGCAATTTGCTTCACTAGTTACAGTGCCAGTTGCAACACTAGTTGCAGTGCCAACACCATTTGTAGTGAAAGTTTTTGTGAAGTTTTGGGACTGGTATTTTATTGTTCTAGTGAGCCTTACCCTAGAAAATCTCCAACTACCTTTTATATTACAAGTTGGAGAACCTTTGAATTTTTAAAGGTTCTTCATTGCTTGTCGTTGCTACCGGATGGTGCCACTACCTACCGATGTTGTCATAGGTATGTACTTATATATGTCTAAATTGTATCATTAGCTTAAGGGTATTTGTAGGAGAGGGGATATTATGTCCAAACAACAATCATATATCCATAAGGATCTCAGATCCATCACATTCAGAGGAACAATGCACTCCAGGTTTGATTATTTTGATATGCCTCTAGTTGTTATGGCATTATTGTGATTTTATGAACATTTAGGTCGCATTTTGATCTATTAAATTTATGATTATCATACTAATATCTGGTCAAATTCAAAGTTGGAAACTAAATTTAGTCAAATTATTAGATTGATTAAGGTTGAGATTATAGAGTATATTTTGTAACTCATATTTTTGTCAAGAAAGCATATTATCTTAGTGCAAAGGACAGGTTGAAGAAAATACTTGTCATCTTGATTTAAGGAGACTCAGAAGAAAAGAAACAAGACTCATTCTTGACAAGACTCCAAGTTCTAGGTTTGATTGATTAAATTGATAAGATTCAAATTTGCACATATCAAGTTTGATATCTACCACATTACAAGTAAACACTATAGTTGTGATAACAATCTTTGAAAAGTTTTATTATTAATACTTGGTAGCATGTGAGCACTATTAAGATAAATGCTTATTTACTAGATATAACTAACATTTCCTCTAGGAGAAACTTCTTTTTTTGTTTCCAGGTTACCATAGAGGAATGATTGATCAAAACACAAGAGTGTTGCTCTCATTTCTTATTATTGTATTTCTTATTTTTGGCTCTTGTTCCAGGAAGGTCACAAGTGATAGATTTGAACGAGCTACTCAGAATGTCGTTCTTTCTATTTTTATTATTATTATTATAAAGAGTATTATTCTTGCCTAGTGTTTCTCCCTTATTGTTCTTGTTCTGGGCAGGTCACGGGTGATAACCTTGAGGGAAGATATAGTAACGGTTGCAGGAGACAACATATTAGATGGTCTCTAGTTTGAGACATGGAACAAACTATCCAAATAAGAAGTTGTAGACATGGATGTATACATCCATGTATCGAAGAAGAAAAAGAGTCAGTATAGACAGAAGGGCCTACCTACAATCATTGCAGTAACCCAGAAGAGACCATCATGATCTCATGACACTTTGTAGGATGCAAATCCATATAGCATTGATGAGCCATATCATGAGGATCAAATGGATCCACCAATGGTGAGGTAGGTGGCCCCACTAAGTATCGGCTCAGAAGGAGCTAGAGTTTAGAGGGATTCATCCCTCATGATCCAGTAAGGAGGAGCAACATCCCTAAGACCATTCATAAAGATGTACAAATTTTTATTTGTGTTCAAAGGATTATCCTAGAAAGAGGGAGAATACTATGACGACACACTTGATCCAAGTAATAATAATAAGTATATATAGAACAACCATGATCCATTAAAAGAGGTCGATGTAGTATGAGATTCAAAGGGAGAAAATGAATTTGTGACCGTGATGGAGTAGAGGAGTTACTCTCAGATTTCAAAAGATACAATGAGAATGGAGTAGTCATTCTTAGTTTTGAAAAAATCAGTTGGAAGTGCAGAGTCCCAGTTCCAGAAGGAACAATTGTTGTAGAGAGAGTAGAGGATAGTGCTTTGCGAAAATCACATAGATCCAGAACATGATTGAGCAGACTGAGTTGCAACTGAGAAAGTGTACCAGTTTGGTACAATTTGATGTGAAAATTTAGTGCGTTGATATATTTGACAAACATGAGGACATATATATATATATATATATATATATATATATATATAT
>ML793827.1:327555-364414 GCA_009831015.1 Picea engelmannii
TGTGTGTGTGTGTGTGTTTTGCGGTGAATACATTGAGTCGTTACATGATTGAGACTAGATATGTTCACCCGATTATGGAAAAACATGTGATAAGTTACCTAAAAGGTACAATTGATTATGGACTCAGATATATCTCATATTGTGAGATAAGACAAAAAGGGCTACACAGATTCAAATTGGGTAGGTAATGTCTTAGACCAGAAAAGTACATCTAGATGTTGCTTTAGTTTGGGATCAGATTTGATCTCATGGCTCAGTAGGAAGAATAATTGTATGGAACTCAGTTCCGCAAAGGCAGAGTATGTGGCAGCATGTTCATCTTTTGGCAAAGTAGTGTAGCTTCGGAAGTTGATTGAAAAATTGTTTGATCTCGAGTTGGAGGAAACCTATATCTCTTATGACAACCATAGCTACATAAAGTTGTCAGTGAACCCAATGTGTCATGCCAAGTCCAAGCATATAAATATGAAGTACCATTATCCGAGAGATGATATAGAAGGGAGAAGTAAAGCTCCAATATATTCCTACCAACAAGCAGGTATCATACATGTTGGCTATGCCTCTGTCGAGAGTAAAGTTCAAATACTTCAGAGAAAATCTCGGTGTGATCTAGAAGAATTTTCCCTCATGAGAGGGAGTGATTTGGTCCCCGGTAACGAGAATTTATTTGTTCCCTAGTAGCAGGAAGTGATGTGTTCCCCAGTAGAGGGAAGTGATGAGATTCCCAGTAGTGGGTGCTACCCCAGCACAGGTTGGTACTCCAATGAAAACTGGTATGCTACCCTAGTGAAGGTTGGTACTCCAACGCATGTTGATATGCTACCCCAACGCAGGTTGGTACTCCAATGCAGGATGGTATTCTACCCTAGCGTAGGTTGGTACTCCAACGCAGGCTGGTATGCTACCCCAACGCATGTTGATACTCCAGCGCAAGCTGGTATGCTACCCCAACGCAGACTGGTATGTTACCCCAGCGCAGGTCGGTACTCCAACGCAAGTTGGTATGCTACCCCAACGTAGGTTGGTACTCCAACATAGGATGGTATGCTACCCCAGTGCAGGTTGGTACTCCAACGCAAGATGATATGCTACCCCAACACAGGTTG
This sequence comes from Picea engelmannii, assembly GCA_009831015.1. Classification (NCBI taxonomy): domain Eukaryota; kingdom Viridiplantae; phylum Streptophyta; class Pinopsida; order Pinales; family Pinaceae; genus Picea; species Picea engelmannii. The sequence goes on from ML793827.1 coordinate 328,662, forward strand.
GTACTCCAACATAGACTAGTATGCTATCCAGTGCAAGTTGGTACTCCAACACAGGCTGGTATGCTACCCCAGCGTAGGTTGGTACTCCAATGCAGGTTGGTATGCTACCTCAGCGTAGGTTGGTATGCTACTCCAATGCATGTTGGTATATTACCCCAGCGCAAGTTGGTATGCTAATCCAACGAAGGCTGGTATGATACTCCAGTGAAAGTGCAGAACTTCCTATGACATATAGATCTATGATTGACAAAAAGACAATGGCCAGGTGTACAGAAGCAGTGATGATGATCACGACAAGAAGAATACATTCATTGCTAAGAGGGAGTGTTAAAGTTTCAGTAGATTCAGAAGATATCCTTATTGTATTTTACCAAGACAAAACCCTAAATAATATTATTATATTATATTTGTTAATATGGCCCTATTGTGCCTTGACAATTAAAATGAAAAACAAAAGGGTAAAGTGACAGGTCGACCCAAACCTAATTTTAGGTTGGACAAACTATTATTTATAAAGGAGGCCAATGCCTCATTTGAATACACACTAGCTCTACAGCTAAGAAGAGACATGTGCAAGTCTCATAGGGAGATGTTACTACAGCTAGAAGGTGACGTTGTGGAAGATCTTAGTTTATCTCTTAGGTATATCTTGGTTATGTGGTGCGCTACTCTTCCCTAGTCAAGGTTTTGAGGGGGATATTCTGATTTGTTAGTTCTCTCTTAGAGAGAGGCATTATTATTGGTTGGTGAATCTATATAGAGGAATTTTGCTGGGTTTTTCCCTTAGAGGGTTTTCCCAGGGTAAATCTTGTGTATGTTGTGGATGTTATTCTTTCAGTGATATTTTATATGCAGTTATTATGCTAATGGTTAAAAGTAAAATAAAAATAATATAATTAACTACTTAAGACAAAAATTCAACAAAAAAAGTGTAAAAATGTTCACCTAAGCTACTTTTGTATGTCTCCTCGGATCCTTGAAAATTTCACAGTCTGAAAAGTCCAAGAAAATAAGTTATAGCGGAAATACCAAATTGACTTGTTTGAAACTGATTTCAGGACTATTTATAAACCCTAAATTCCATAGGGCATATCTCATAAATTATAGTGAAAAAAGTCTAAAATGTTTACCTGAGGTACTCCTGTATGTCTCCTCGGATCTCTGAAAAATTCACAGTTTGTAGAGTCCCAGAAAAGAAGTTATAGCGAAAAATCCAAATTGACCTGTTTGAAATTGATTTTGGGACTATTCAAAAACCCTAACTTCCATATGGAATATCTCAGAAAGTATAGTGAACCAAAAACTAAAATTTTAACCACATGTACCTATAGATCTCACCTTCGTATCCTCAAAATTTCACGATCTGAAACGTCCCAGAAATAAATTATAGCAAAAATGTCAAACCAACATGTTTAAAACTGATTTCAGGAGCATTCATAAACCCTAACTTCCACAAAGAATATTTCATAAATAATAGCAAACCAACATGAAATTTTAACCATATGTACCTAGATATCTCACCTCCTTCTCCTCAAAATTTCAAGGTTTGAAATGTCCCAAGAAATAAGTTATAACGAAAATTCCAAACTGACTTGTTTGACACTGATTTCAGGGGCAATAAAAAACCCTAACCTCCACAGGGAATATCTCAAAAATTACAGTGAACCAACATCTGAAATTTTAACCACATGTACCCAAAGATATCGCCTTTGTCTCCTCTAAATTTCATGGTTTGAAAGAACTCAACAAACAAGTTATAATGAAAATGTTGATGTTTTGGTAGTTGCGGGAGGTATTAACCTCCACGTGTAACCTATGGCTCAGAATAGAATATTTCATAAGAAATTGAACCGTTAAACGGATGTGTGGAAACCCTAGAAGACAAGTTATCCTAGCAGAATAAATAATATTACAATGTTATCTTCCAAAAATATAAGTCAACTCCATAGGAAAAAGATAAACAAAAAATATAATTACCAGAAAGTCAGGTCGTCCCATCCAGAAAAGTCATTGGATAGATTAATATTAATAGAGGACGTTTTAGCTCATTTGTACACCCAACCAGTGTGCAAGTCTTGTGGAGTGTTGTAGTTGCAGTTGCAACTGCAATTGCAAGGAGGAATGAGGGCGCATGGTCATCTCTTGGTCTTGGTCTCTCTCTTGGTGATATTCTTGGTGATATTCTTGCTAAGTATGGCACAAGTTTGAGAGAGAGAGAGTAGTGAAACTAGAGTTGCTACAATTGTGTATGGTACTTGTTCTGTGGATATGTAGACTCTCTCTCTCTCTCTTGTGTGCTACCCTTGGAGAAGGAGCACTCTACTTGTATTGAGTTTTTGTTGCAGTTAGAAACTAGGGTTTATTTGTTGGTTCTAGAGTAGGCTTGTCGAAATTATTCTAAGTAAAGGTTAGTTTGCTCGGGGGTAGAATATGTGAATGCCTATGGTTGGGTGAAAATGATGTGACATTGTCTATGGTTAAACGAGCATACCAAAATTGCAACAATTGTCTATGGTTAAACGAGCATACCAAAATTTCAACATGGTTTCAGAGCTGGTTTACTTCGTAACAGTCTAACCGCTGGAAGGAAGATCCTCAGTTTCCCCCATTGCCAAGCTCGTCGAGCACTTACTGAACTCACTAATAAGTTTGCCAAAGTAGGGAGCATCTCTTCCTCGGATAAGATCTGCAAATTTCTGAAGTTGAGATATTAGGGTATCTTCATAAAAACCCTAGGTTTGCAGTGCCGGTTCCTCGATGCCAGTTGCAACACTATTTTCAGTGTTAGTTGCAGCACCAGTTGCAATGGCAGTTGCAACACCAGTTGCAGTACCAGTTGCAACACCAGTTGTAGTTCCAGCACTAGTTGTAGTACTAGTTGCAGTAAAGTTTATGTGAAACATTGGGCCTAATCTTTGGTTATTATAGTGCACCTCACCGTGGCGCATCTCCAGTTATATTTAGATTTATAGTTGGATCATTTTGAAGTTTTAGGGTTCGTCACTTCTTGTCGTTGTTGTTGGATGGTGCCACTGTTTGTCATTGTCTATCGTTGCTGCCAAAGTATGTACTTAGATATGTTTAAATCGTATCACTATTTTGAGTGTGATTGCAGGAGAAGGGATCTCTATTCCAAACAACAATCGTAGATCCAAAGGGCTCTCAGATCCATCACATTCATAGGAACAACGCACTCCGGGTTTGATTTTTTTCATATGCCTTTAGGTGTTATGGCATTATTGTGACCTTATGAACATCTAGTTGTATTTTGATCTATTGAAGTTATGATTATCATATTAACCTTTGTTCAAAGTTAAAGTTAGAAACTAACTTTAGTCAAAGTATTAGATTGATTAAGGTTGAGACTTTAGAGTTTATTTGCACTATATTCTCTAACTCAAATTTCTGTCTAGAAAGCATATTGTATTAAGTACAGGGGACAAGTTGAAGAGACTACTTGTCATCTTGAGTGAAGGATACTCGGAATAAAATCAACAACAATCATCCTTGAAGATAAGACTCCAGGTTCCATGTTTGATTAAATTAATAAGTTTCCAATTTGCACATATCAAGTTCGATAATTTCTACATTACTAGTTGTGACAACAATCCTTGAAAGGTTCAATTACTTCTAAATACAATGAATACTTGGCAGCATGTGGGTACTATTGATATAAATTCCTGCAAGATGAACTAACATCTCCTCTAAGAGATATTTCTTATTATTTTATTTTTATTTTGGTTCTTGTTCTAGGCAGGTCACAAGCAATAGCTCTGAGAAGGAGATATTGTGATTATTGTTCTCGTTCTTGTTTTTATTATTATAAGAGTAACATTCTTGTCTATTGTTTTTCCCTTTGTTTTCCTTGTTCCAGGCATGTCATAGGCGATAAATCTGATTGAATCTATAGTGATGGTTGCAAGAGACAACATATTAGATGGTATCTAGTTTGAGACATGGAGCAGACTATACAGATAAGAAGTTGTATACACGAGGGATGATTTTAGGGGCTAAATTTCGCTCATGGGATAATTTTCCATGGTTTTTCCAAAAACGAGATTCACTATTTTAAAAATGATTCGCCCAAATTCTATAGGATAAAATTATTTTACCTTAAAAATCGCCAAAATTTTATAAAAACTATATAAAATACTCAGAAATTTGAATATTTTTACAAAATATCACCAAACATTTATAGTTGACATATGAAGGATTAATAAGATTCACCAAAGTTTCTACGTTTTAAAATAAATTTCCATCCTTAAAACCATCCCTGACGACCGTATACATCCATCTACCAAAGAAGAAGAAGACGAAGAAGGGTACTTTTGTGAGATACATAGTATCTCATATGGAGATTGATTTTAAGGATCAGAAGGCTCCAAAGATGATCGAACAAATCCATCTAGTGCAGTTGATCACTCTTCAGATCATCAAGAAGAGTTAGTAGATCCAGAAGGGCCTACCTAGAATCATTGCAGTAACCAAGAAGAGACCAACGTGGTCCCATGAAACATTTCAGGATACAAGATCGATGAGCCATATCATGAGGATCAGATGGCTCCAAAGAGTATACACACTCGGAGGGTATCAAGCTTCAGAGGGATAATGGAGACTCATAGACTTTTTATATTCATATGGAAGAGAGAGACATCTTCCAAAACTAGATTCAGAGGCTTCGAGGAGATATGAGATTTTATGAGAAGATTCCCTTGCTTCATTAGAATTTTCTACAATGACCGAGGAGGAAGCTAGTCAGAAGGACTGGGATACATATATTTTCCTTGGTTCTGATATCAGAAGGGAAGTAAGTGGTGACTTCCAAGTTGATCTACAAGATCAATCATGTTGCAAATAAATAGCCTAGAGATGTACAAAGCCTTATTTATGTCCAGAGGATTTTCCCAGCAAGAGGGAGAAGACTATGACGAGACACTTTCTACAGTACATTGCTACCGATGAACATGTAGCAGATATGTTGACCAAGCCTCTGTCAGGTACAATCTTGGAGTGGTCCAAATATCTTTTTCTCCAGTAGTGAGAAGTGATGTGTTCCCCAATAGAGGGAAGTGATGAGATCCCCAGTAGAGGGTGTTACCCCAGCGCAGGTTGGTACTCCAACGCAGGTTGGTATGCTACCCCAATGTATGTTGGTACTCCAACGCAGGCTAGTATGCTACCCCAACGCAGGTTGGTACTCCAACGCAGCCTAGTATGCTACCCCAACGCAGGTTGGTACTCCAACACAGGATGGTATGCTACCCCAAAGCAGGTTGGTACTCCAACATAGGCTTCTATGCTACCCCAATGAAAGTTGGTATGTTAATCCAACACAGGATGTTATATTACCCCACCGCAGGTTGGTATGCTACTCCAACGAAGGCTAGTAAGAGTGCATAACTTTCTATGACATATGGATTTATGATTGACAACAGGAAAATGACCGAGGTGTGAAGAAGTGCAGAAACAATGATGATTATCATTCCAAGACGAATACCTTCCTCATTAAGAGGGAGTGTTAAATTTTTGAGTGATATTCTGTGTGAGTTGACGAGTTACTAGTTTTCTATGAACTAGATGTTGACGTGTAGTGTTGGAAATGATTCCCAGTTAGAGTGTCGATCAGTAGCATCAGAGGTTACTAGTTGGAGGGCCAACTAGTAGTGTTGGAGGTGTTTTCCAGTTAGATGGATAATGTGCGACTATGATGGTGATACTCGTTACATGATCTGTTTGATCATATGATAGCTTTTGTGGCTATGGTGATGCTACCTGTAGACTTGTATGCAAGACCATGTGAGTCTTTCCCATTCCATGTGAGATGGATGGATTTGTTTAAGACCACTACATGAAGAACATCTTAGTTAATACCTCCCTAGATAAGAGGGTGTGTTGATGTTTTGGTAGTTGCAGGAGGTATTAACCTCTACGTGTAACCTATGACTTAGAATAGAATATTCCAAAAGCAAGTGAACCATTAAACAAGATGTGTGGAAAACCTAGAAGAAAAGTTGGCCTAGCATAATAAATAATATTAGAATATTATCTTCCAGAAATACAAGTCGGATCCACAAGAAAAAGATAAACATAAAATATAATTACCAGAAAGTCAGGTCGGCCCAGCCAAAAAAGTCACTGGATAGAGTAATATAAATAGAGGATGTTTTAGCTCATTATTACACATATCCAGTGCACAAGTCTTGTGGAGAGCTGCAGTTGCAGCTGCAACTGCAGCTGCAAGGAGGAACAAGGGAGAATGGTCACCTCTTGGTCTCGATCTCTCTCTTGGTGATTTTCTTGGTGATATTCTTGGTGATTCTCTTGGTGATATTCTTGGTGATTTTCTTGGTGTTATTCTTGGTGATATTCTTGGTTATTTTCTTGCTGATATTCTTGGTGATATTCTTGCTAAGTATGGCATAATTTTGAGAGAGAGGGAGAGTAGTGTAGTTGCAGCTGTTGCAATTGTGTATGGTACTTGTTCTGTGGATATGGAGACTCTCTCTCTCTTGTGTGCTACCCTTGGATAAGGAGTTCTCTACTTGTCTTGAGTTGTTGCTGCAATTAGCAACTAGGGTTTATCTGTTGGTTCTAGAGTAGGATTGCCGAAATTATTCTAAGTAAAGGTTAGTGTTATTGGGGGTGGAATACATGAATGCTTATGGTTGGGTGACAATGATATGACAGTGTCTATGGTTAAACGAGAATACCAAAATTTCAATAGAAAATGCCAAAATGACCTGAAACCGATTTCACAACTCTCCCCATTTAGAATGATATTCAATCTTTGCTCACCACTTCTTCAAATGTTATTACATTTTTCACCCATCCATTTTCTCTCAATACTTTCTCTTTTTATACACGACGCCCATCAATTAAATAATTAATTCTCCTTTTTTTATTTCACTTTTCAAAATACCATGGGAAACTACATGGAAAAATAACATGGGCTTCCAAATCCATGGGTTTGAAACCACCATTTCACTTTTTAATTTTTCATGTGCACCCCTATTTTTTAATACACTTGTAAACCTATACATATAAATCAATCTTAGAAATGTTGTGTGTAATTGTAAAGTCGTAATATTCTAAATTTAGCTAAATTACAATTCCAACAATGATTTCATGGAGGGAACATAGTATGAGGTGTATAGTAAACATGGGTATCAAGCACCTTAGTACATATATGGAATTTGGCTACTAATCCTTGAGTTTTCATCATCCATTTTTCACCATATTTTTTACCCTCTAGACCACCACCTCCCCCAACTCCTTAGGTGAGGCTTTGAATGTAAAGGGTGTCTCAAGAAACTTAATGATCTTATTAATTTGAATCAAGAACATCCATAACCCTCAAGCTAAGTAGAAATGGGGTGTTGACTTTGTATATAATTTCAATATCATAAAGTTTTGTTCCACTAAATGTTGTCCCTTGAGAAAACACAAAACATATCCAACACTTCATGGTGTTATACCAAGAGGATGTATCCTCCAAAATAGTGAAAAAGGAATCATTTTTTGTTTGTTTGACTGACAACTTTCACATTCAACCCTTATACTCTTCATGATTTCCCCAACAACTTGAGGATACAGTAAGTTTATATGCCCATTGGATTTTATTTTAGCATTTACCATATTGGCATCCACTCTGACAACATCTTCATTATGCCTATAGGGATCTTGTCTATCTTCCATATTCCTCTTCAAAGAACTTAATGTCCGATTCTATCCTCTGTTTTCTTTGATACACTATTGTATTTGTAGAAGTGTTAATGAAACAAGTTATTAGGAAACCTTTTATCATATATGAAAATTTTGGAGGTTCTTAATGAATTCTCCAAATTTTCTATATTGACAATTATTTTTGTCAAATCTAGTCTATGTGATCTTTTCTTCTCATTTTCTAGAAGAACTAGAAGTACTTTCCATAGGTAATATTTAGATGTATTCCACAATAGAATAGATTTACATTGACTATACTCTTTCCCCATTATGATTTTAGAGAAGTTACATCCTTCAAAAGTTCATGACTACTCTATTTTTTTCACCTATGTTGATGCAACCAAGGTCAAAGACCATATTTTAGCACTAATAAAAGAAAATGGGAAATAACTTGAAAACATTTATATTATGTGTTTATAGTGTTTCTACCACTGAACACTCAACGACCTTCAACTTGGTAATTTTTGAGGAAACAAGTCATATGACAAGTTCCATGTCTCATTTTATTTTCTCCCAAGACTAAATTTCAGTTCCATTCCCAACCATTTCAACTTCTATCACCAAAATAATTGGGAATTTATAGTAATTTTTCACAATTTTATATGTTTTTTCCAAATTTTACAGTAAATTTTCATAATTTTCTCTCCAGCCTCCCTACAAAAAAGAATTATAAAGATTCAATGTTTTTGGTATTGGATCAATGCTAGAAAATTTCCATCATGGAACATGTAAGAATAATAACAGTTACCCTAAGACTTCCAAAATATTGTAAATCATGTGTGGATTTATTTATGGCTTCCAACACCCATCATGTCTGATCATCACCCTAGGTTTGCCAGTGAATTTTGGTAAGATTTGTGGGAAAAATTGGACACATATTTGGACATAAGGGATGAGAATATTCCTTAAATCCAACACGTATACAATATAGATCTTAAAATTCTATCAGGCACAATCCATTCCAAACATGTCATAAGTTCCAACTAGTCACACCCCTGAAAAATGATTCTTGAGACCCCTGTGAAAGGGACAAAATTGAACAAAGGAAAAATATTTCTACAACATTTCAACAAGTGCATCGACAAATTCAATAAATCTTGAGGTAATAACAACACAATTACAATAGGTTCCATGATACATCACATCCTCATCACTTTTAGAATAGTGATAAGATATGGATGGAGATTCAAAAGGAATAAGCAGACCCACTACAAACTCAAATATCTTAGATATTTTTTTATACCATACTTTAAGTGACAAGATAAAACACTTTTGTAATAGACCTTCCTCCATTCTTCAATATGCATTTAATGTTCAACATTAAGTTACTAAATCTTTGCATACCATCTCTACTTGAACCACCTACAGTAACACATCCAACAAACTTGGATCATGAAAATTGACCTCTCCAGCAAAGGATGCCATCATTGATCAAGCTTCGATGTGATTGTGACAAGGAACTCACAAATTTTTGAGTTATTTAGGATGAACATTATGCAAATCAATCTACACATTGCAACAACTTGGGGAGAAGTTTCTAGAATTGAAGAGTAACACAATCAAGAGCAGGTATGATTTTAAGGATGAAAATTTATTTTGAAATGTAGAAACCTTGGCGAATCTTACTAATCTTTCATATGCCAACTATAAATGTTTGGCATATTTTGGTAAAATTATTCAAATTTATAAGGATTTTATATAGTTTGTATAAAATTTTGATGATTTTTAAGGTAGAATAATTTTCTCCTATAGAATTTGGGCGAATTATTTTTGGAATAGCGAATCGTTTTTTGGGAAAAACCTTGGAAAATTAGCCCATGAGAGAAATTTAGCCCCTAAAATCATCTTTGATGAAGAGCATTGTTTTTTAAGGGGAAATTGAGATCATTGTATACATGGATAAGAATGCACAAACCACCTCACCACCATAGTAAGATTCAAAGAAATACCATTATACCTATACAATATTTGGCACAAATAATACCACACTCACCTAGATGTATCCTACACACCAAGTTCAAACTCTACATGCACACCATTTAGAATTTCACACGTACCTACAACCTAGGATGTCAATCATTGGCCAAGATAATTATGAAAGACCAATCATTCTTGTAATTGTCTTGGTACATTTGTAAGAATATTTGTGTGTGGTCTAGAGACAAAAAATGAGATGACTAATATTGTATTAATGTATAGATTCATGTTCAAACCCCCGAGTGGGTGTAGATGACACCAAGTGTGGTTCCTAAGAATTTTTCACAACATAGAAACACCCCTCATACAATGGTAGCTTAGTTAAGGATAAGTGTAAGTTACTATAGGCAACATTTCCATAATAATAATAATAATTGTACCATGCATCTTGTTATCTCTCTTAGATATTTTGTTTCAATAGGCACTTAACAAATATGATCATTCCTCATAACTCTCATAACAACTTTGTCATATGATACTTATCAATTACTTCATCCTTGTTGGTTGTATTATCATGTATTTCCCTAATTCTTGATAAGTAGTGGAGGGGCTTTAGCACAACAACCTATTTTTCAACTTGAAGGAACATTAGGCATAATATGAATCACCTTGTGTTAACAAAATCCCAAAAAGAATATTCCAAATTTGTACAAATGTTTAGGATAAATAGATTATCAACTCACTCTTATAGCCTCTGAGAGACAAATAATAAAAATATATATTCTATAACAATAAAATAATTAGGTGTAGTCTTGTAAGGCAATGAATACACATTTTTCAATCTGTGATTCTTCTTATTATGATGGACTTGAGTATATAAAATGTACGAGGATATTGAAAGAATGAATGAACATATGTCTTAGTTATTACATTTTATAAAAAATAAGATAAGGTAATTAAAAAATACAATATATAGTCTTTAAGCCTCCCTTATTTTCTATAAACATTTTATTTTCTTGTAACTTATGTTACATATGTGTAAACCTTTGAAATATATTTGTCTTTCATTCAATTAGTATCTCTTAAAAGAGTAACTTTAGCTGTGCAAACACATTTTGCTTGTGTTTGTTAGTTGAACAAGTGGCACTACAGAGTAACGAGTGCTTGCCTTTTAGGTATTATGAATACTTGTTCTATTGGCATTACATCAAATTATCTAGGCACATTTACATTTGTAGGTGGTTTTGGGGAGGAAAATCTTGCATTGGGAAGTATTGGTTGAGGAAATACAATCCATCGAATGTCCTCGGCCTAAGTTTTTTCTATCATGGGATAAGGAACATTTTAAGCACTAGAGTAAGAAATTGTGTTCGAACCAATTTGAAATTCCTCAAGGCCTATCATGTGAACTGATGGACCTTGAACTTTCTCCATATGCAATGGACTTCAAAGAGGACTCACCAATTGAGTCCTCTAAATCAAATATATAAATAAACACTTGAATGGATAGCTTCAATTAGGGTGGACCAAGAAAGGTCCTAGGTTTATTGCCACTATTTTGATGGATAGTTGTAAGGCAGTTGTCTTGGATATAGCCTTGCGACTTCGATAGAATAAGATAGAAATGAAAGTAAAAATGTTACTTAATCGCCCACAAATGAAATTTCTGAAGTTATAACATGTATTTCTTATGGTGGATCTTCACTACTCTCCTATAAGCACAAGCATATCGCACTTCCAAGAAAATTCTTTCATTTCCCAATCTATGCTATCAATCCCAACAAATACATGTGTTTCCTACCTATGCACACCTTTGATAGGGATATACCAATCTTTACAATTTCTCACTGAGTAGATTGACTAACCAACTTAACAAAGGTGGGGTGGTTAACTAATGCTACTAACCAACTAACTTGTGCTTGTCTTGGTTTAGAATAATAACCCAACTAAACATTGGTGGTGCATTGATGAGATTCTTGGGAAGCTATAGGTAGTACAATCAATCATGCAATCTAGGTGAAGACTAATTGATATGGGTGTTCTTGGATTTTCTTATGCTAGTGTTAGGCCCTAAATTAACAAAAATAATGTTGCACTCCTTAGTTCAATACTTTAAATGTCAACCCAGGGTCCATACAAACTTGAGAGGTATTGTGCACTTTGTATGCATAAACGACACTTGCATCTATCTACAGGGAGAGACTATTTCATCTGAGGACCACTTTAATTTCTTAATTAAGGGAGAGAAAAATATTCCAACTACTTAACAATCACAAAGACAAAACCTCATATTCAAGTTCAAGGAAAGTTGTAAATTACTACAAAGTAGAATTCAGAGGACCAAACAACTTAATGACCAGTCCCCACTTATCTTGCCAGAGGAAAGTTGAGGTACAAGTTTGAAAGAAGAAAAATGTGAAGCTACAAATCCAAGTGAGTTGATATGAATTGTTGGTTAAAAAAAAAGGCAATTATGCTAAAAATTCAAGTTGCAATTATCTACATGAGTTGGTGTGGTGGAAAAATCCGCCCTAAGGATAGGTGGAACCCCCCTCAACCAGGTTTCCTACTATTGAGATAGTTCTAACAAATATACCCTAACATTACAAACTCCATCTATTCTATTTCTTTAATTGCAGAGAGAGAGAGAGAGAAGAAAAAGGGGAATAGTACCTTTTCTCGTAGCCCTTCCTCATTTTTTAAAATCTTGAGCTCCAAATCCACACCTCGAACACGGAGATGAACCTGCAAAAAGGATAGACAAAATCCCTACTAATACTACCTAGTATCAAATAATACAAGTAGACACATGCAATAAAGAACGAATAAGATAGATGTATGGAAATAGGTTAAGTTCTATATTAAAATTTGAAGCAAGAAGTTTACAACCTGATGGTGCAGTTGTTCCTTCAAGCCTCCTCTTCAAACCCTTGGATTCACTCCTTAGAAATTTTCTCTCAAGAACAAATTTTTCACTCTCTTTATATTCTCCTCCTAAGTTTCTCTCAAGATCAACAATTTGATGCTCAGTCTTGTCCCACCTTTCACTGTGAATGGCCCTGGTTATATAGGACTAGGGAGGCTTAACCAATAGGGTAATTAGGGAGTATGGTTGAGGATTATGGGCTTGAGGTTTATATTTTATTTATCCTCATGGTTATGGACCTCTCCCAACATAGGGTAGAAGGTGGTTGAACCATATCTCAAGTGAAACAACCCAAACAAACCAAATCCTTCTCGAAATAAGTCCCCTAGATATGTGGAAACCTCTCTAACTGCAAGGATTCTCCCCCGGAGAGGGGGACAGGGATTCCTAAATTCTCCCCTATAACTGAGAAACGAGGGAGGATTCCCCCTACACATGGGAAAAGGGGCATCCCTGGTAAAAAAAAAAGGCCAAAAAGACAAGGTAAAAAGTGGTTTTTCGGCCTCCAAATAATGGTTTTTCTCCTCCAACTTGACAAGGGATCATGACATGTCATTTTACATGGTGTTAAAGTTGTAATACTTAGAAAAGTATGACATTTAGGCCATGACAATTAGTAAATTACTCCATTGCAGTTGCGACACTTACAGGGTTAGTTGTCACAATTGTGACACTTAGCAAAGTGAGATGGGACACTTGTGACACTTAACAAAGTGAGATGTGACACTTGGATAGGTGTGAAAAAATGGTGTATAACAGATTCCCCCCAAAGTGTGATGTCATAAGAGAAAATGATGGTTGAAACACTTTACAAAATTTTTGTATCAAGGGACTGAAGAAGGACAACTTGTCAGAAGATGGATGCAACCATCAATCAATATACATATATCATCCCAAGGTAGGCATACCCATGCTCAGACAAAATGGACTCAATGCATGGTGACCGACCAATACAGTGTGGATCCATGAGGGTATTGACTAAGTATATGGCCACCAAACATACAATGTGGATCCATATCTCCATGATGCGTTCAAGTTGTATCCACGAGATTGTACACAGTGGATCTACAATATGACAAAACAACATATCCACGAACCAATACAATGCAGATCTATGTAACAATGTATAAAACTTCTCTCCATTGCAACCTGGGTTAGACACATAACACTAGTGGTAGGTGCCTGAAAAGTTCCCAGGATATTCATCCTGATCCAGAACTAGTACAATTATATCCATGGGAATACATGTGCTAATGTTGAACATGGTAGAAACCACTTGATTACCAGTCATTAATGTATATTGTTAACAAGTGCGAGAGAAATCACCAATAATGGCAATGATTCCCAAGGTACCAGAATACATTCTAGAGAATGTGAATAAATGAGTTGAAGTCAAACATTTGAGGAATAATTTGATCAGAGGTCAATAATGTAAACCTACTGCTAAATGTGAGGAAACTTTCCATTGAGGTATGCAGGTTCCAAGGTACTTACTGGTTTCTAAGTCTAATTCTTGGATAATGATTTGGAGTCGACTGGAATAGACCCATCAAAGGAGGGCCATGATGTATCCCTTGTCATCGACACAAAACTAATATAGTATAGTAATGAATGGTGATAGATCAAAGGAGTGCAGACTGACACAAGGACAAAAATGGATGATACTACAGAATGGTTGTAAGGTTGAGATTTCCCTTGAACATTGTGTGGCATGACAAATGACTTGGCAACATAACCAAAACAACATTGACTCAAGGCTTGGATCCAAACATAATGTGATTATCTTGGAACAAAACATAGTGTGACCATAAGGAATTTTCAATTGGAACAAAAAAGCATGATGACACTCTTCGAATGGGTTGAAGGAGTATAATGACTCATGGAATTCGTATGACTAGGTAAGAGACAAGTGGATTACCCAACTATAAGAAGATGCAAATAGGTGACATTTTCAAGGGTGACTAAACAACTTCCATAATGGTTCAAAAACTTAACCCACTTCCCAAATTTCCCCCCCACCCAAATAGGCGAGTACCTATTTGTTTTTTAGTGAGCTCAAGGAGGATAACAAATGCTCATTTAAATCATCTTCGACGAGTCCCATCTTCACATGTTTAGTGAACCTAAAGAAGGAAGGGTTTGGTCCCAGATGGGTCCTTCACAATATGATTTATGAGTCCAGGGAAGGTAAACTCTATGGTCTTTTCATATTTAGAAAGTCTGAAAATGTTTAGAAAGAAGACTCCAAATGGAATTTTTCGTAAGTTTAGTCTCCCAGGCCCATAAAAATAAAACAATACCTAGGATAACTCTTCTAACTGAATAAGGATAGAGTATTCATTTTTCATATGTATTCTAATGAGTCCAAAAAAGGGGTAAACTATCGCTCGAAAGACACCCTTTCAAATATTTTTAACGAGCATGAAAGAAGAGAAGCTCGCTCGACAATATTTTTTGTTTAGGGATTTTTTCGTATATTTTTTACGAGTCCGAAAAAGTGATAAAAGTATACTCAGTAACCTATTCTCATGTATTTATGAGAATGAGAAGAACAAATACTAAGATCGAGATTCATTTAATTTTTACACAAGCTTGAAACAAAGAAACATTATGATTGGGAAGGTTTCATTTGTTCGCAATCTTGAAACTAGAAAATAAACTATTCTCGGAACCGATTTCACTGTTTAACAAGCTTAAAACCAAAAACTAACTATGCTCGGAACTTCCCAAAATAACTTCCAAAGGTTTTGAGGGATACCCATGGATGGTTGGTACTTTTCCCCCAGCTTGAGAAGCTAGCAGCTTAACTTTAGCATGATGCCTAAAGGATGGAGACATGCTCCCCAAGATTAATCTAGTCCTCCAACTCTTCTTTTGCACTCACTTAGGCTTCTGGCTACTAATAGGAATATGTTCACCAAAGAGGAAGGAATAAAGAGGATCAAGTGACATAGGTTGAGGAAAGGAAGGTTCATTTATGAGATCTAGTGAAAGAATCGACTCAATCAGAGGAGGGGGAACCTGATTCATTTTTTAACGAGCTTGACATAGAAAGATGAATTATGCTCATGTTTGGTTTCATCTTTTAATGAGCTTGAAATCAGAAAATAAACCATGATCATGACTCTATTTTTCATTTTTTAACGATCTTGCCACAAACAAGAAAAATATGCTCGTAGGGATCGATTTCATTTTTTAATGATCTTGAAATCAAAAATAAACTATGCTCATGACCTATGGGTTTGATCCCCATATCCTTGTTTCATTTTTAATGAGCTTGAAACAAGAACAAGAACTATGCTCATCACTCTCTTGATCATGGCTTCCAATAGGACAATGCTCTGGAAGGAATACATGTCAAGGGACACACCTCGATCGTGGTTTCCAAGAGGTCTTCGTTGGATGGAAGAACAATGCTCTAGAATGAATACATGTCAAGGTATTCAATGGGGGTAGGGATATTAGGCTCCAATGTCCCAATTAAAGAGGTCACCATGTCAACTATTGGATCTAAGTCGGAAGAAGTAAATCATTCAATGAGTGGCTCACCCTCATCAACAATTGAACATATGGGACGTGTTGCCACATAATTAACATGTGGTGGGGTGGATATTGCTTGCATAAAAGGACCATTTAGGGAAGTCAAATGATCGACAATCATATGAGGGCCAACGAATGAAAGATGGTTAATATCCATAAGGTATCCATCGTGAGGGAATTCCATCACTCGAAAGAGAGTGGACACGATAGATTTCATGGCATAGACATAGTCTCTCCCGAGGATAAAATTAAAATCCAAGGGACCTTCGAATACCATCACATCAATGTGGGAAATTTTCCCTCCAAAGGTAACAATTAACTAAGGAAGGATCCCTAAAGGTTCACTAGCTCTTCTTTTAAAAGTCAACAAATTATGAGTAATGGGCACAAGCTAAGGAGAACCTAGAGCTTGCCAAGTAGTTGAGGATAGAACTCTAATAGAAGCACCTTCATCTATAAAAGTTTGATAAATGTCCCTACCATAGACCTGCACAATGACTTTAAAAGGCATGTAGGAAGGGAGACTAGGTCCTATCAGTCTATTCTAATCAAAGGAAATGATCTCAATACTTGGAAGGGGTTAAGTGGGAATGGGTGAAATTCTCCCTTTTCCAAAGAAATCTGAAGAGATGAGAAAAACCTTAGCAGTATCGACTTCACTCTTTAAAGGAAGAGTGAGATTGACTGATGATGGAATCGGGTCGACCACTTGAATTTCACTCTTTAAAGGAAGAGTGGGATCGATCGAAGGTGCAGTTGAATCAACCACTTGAACTTCACTCTTTAAGGGAAGAGTGGGATCGATCGATGATGGGATCAAATCGACCACTTAGCGAATTTCACTCTCTAAGGGGAGAGCTGGATGGACCGATGATGGACTTAGAATGACCAGTTCAACTTCACTCTTCAAGGGAAGAGTGGGATCAACCGATGATAGGATTAGATCGACCTCTTTATCAATCAATGGCGAGTTCGGAGAAAACTTATGATAACTGGTTGGAATTTGTTGTTGGACAAAAATAATCTCTTCCAACAATTTTGAGGCTTCATCTATACAAGGGAAAATGTGAGTTTGATGACTCCCTTCACATAACCTACAAGGAAATTTGACTCTCCTTTTATTTTCCCCAATGTTATTATCACTACTTGATGTTTTGTTAACAACATTATGACCAAAGGTTAATGACACAGGTTGATGAGGACCCGCAGACCACACTTATAAGACCCTGGTTAAACCAGGGAAATCTCGAACAAGAGGATCACCCTTACATAGCCCGCAAGGGAACTTGGGCTTGCAAGTTGTGGTGGTATACTTCTCAATGATCTCAATACTCCCAACAATAGTTGGATGATTGCTTCCAACATGTCTTGGAGTGGTTAGAAGTTTGGCCCCTTGCTGATTTTTCTTCTTCTTAATATTTTTTTTCTTCTTCTTCTTCTTATCCACCTGGTTACTAACATCAAGTATTTTACCAGGAAAGGAAGAGGAAAAGGAAGAAGACGTAACAGGAAAAAAAGGAAAAGGGTCAATAGGAGGTTGACATTCTTTGGATGGAGGGTTTGCATTTGAAACATTAGGCGCATTCGACACACTAGGCACATTTGGAAAAATTGGAGTGGAAAATAACCACACATGTAACCCAATAGTGAGTCCCGGTAAACACAAAGTCGCAATATAGGGAGGTCTAATGTTTCCAAAAGAAGGAAAATCAAAAGGTTCCCTGGGAAAAGGGGTCCCTTAGTTGGTAGATCCTGGAACCGATACCATAGACACAGACTCAACCCTAAGGTCGACTAAGAAAACAAATAGTACACGCTAAAAATATATAGGAAGCAAAATGGCAAAAAAACCTTCCCACAATGAAACCACTAGTTGGTGATGAAATTCAATGTCACGTGATCAATATAGGAAGGGGTTGAGATAGAGCAGGCAGAGAAGTTACGTTGGTGACCTTCTTAACAGACTTACACCATGGTGCAATTTCCCTAATGACGCAAGCGTGTGTTACCCTCCAAGAAGCTTGAGTGAGTTTGACCAACGTTTGTTCCAGGTACAACAAAGACTTTCCCATTTTTCATCACCTTGTGTATGAGCCCTAAATATTACGATCGCTAAGGTTACCACTTACAACAATGAAATCTCGGGGAAACAATCGACAATCGGATATACACGCAAGGAAAGGGTCGTTTAAGACCCGAAATCCCCTTAAGAGGTGCCTCACACAGAAGTGTGATCCTCTCAAGTGATCCCTAAGTGTCTTTCGACACCGTTTGTAATATGTGCATTCCACTCCACCAAGACCAACGAAGCAGGTTTAGTTACTCTGTTGGCCCCAATGTGACCTCATGATTGACCCTTGTGTGAGAAGGGCTTCACAAGACAATGATGTGGTAAATGGATTTCTCTCCCTAACTCAAGATTTTATGTTTGTTTGCATAGATTTGGAAAGTTATCCTCACCACCTATTCCAAATCTCTACACTTAATCTAATGTAGGTTTGCAGATCCCTAGAAAGAAAAATTTCTAGATAGATTTTAATTAGCGCTAATTTTATGGCTATTGTTTACTCAGGGGTATGGAAGTGAAACTAATGATATTTGGACTCGACTCTTAAAACCATGCAAAATATTCAATTTCGATGAACGCTAACTATGGAAAGGAGAAGAGTATTTTTTTCATTCCCAAATGCATAAACCCAATGCAATCTATCAAATGCAAACTACAAATATAAACCACCCAAAACTTTGAATGCAATTTTTTTTTTTTTTTGTATTCTAGTATGCAATGAAATCAAATCAAATGCAAGCTCTTAATGCTTCTTTGCTTTCAATCAAAATGAAAGGATCCAATGCAGATACCAAGATACGTGAAGCAAAAAGAGATTCAAACAAAACATGCACTCACAATGAGATCAAGTCAAATGTAGGAATGGTTCCAACACTTGTTCGATCAAGAAGTCAAAATGTGAAAGAAAGGGAAATCACCTTTTTAAAACCTCAAATGAAAAAAAACAAAACAAAGGTTAATGGCCAATGTGAAGTTGAAAAAGAGTCCAAGAATGCTCTTGCCAAAGAGTTTGTCAAAAAAGACAAAACTAGAAACTCAACAAAGCAATTTGTGAAAATCTCCAAATCAAAGAAGATAAGAGATGATCAAATGAAAATAGGAAACAAAAAGACGTAAAAAGAACGATAAACACAATCATTTCAATCAAATAAAGACCTTACCAATCATATAATACCTTAAGGGAAAAATCAGAGCGAAAAAACCCAAAAAACATAGCCAAGAAAGGCCTAAAGATGCCCCTGGAAGGAGAAGGATGCCCCCCCCCCACAGTGATGACAGAGTATCCCAGGGGTATGGACGCCTCCCTATAAACTAGAAAGGAGCATCTAGGACACTCTGTAAAGGTTGAATAGGGAGCGTCCCTAAGGCAGAGACACTGTGATAGGGCCTATAGGTTAAAAAGTTGAAAAAACTTCTCAGAATTCAAGAAATGGACTAGCTAGGCTCAGATAAGAGTGTCAAGAAGAACAAAAAGTGTTAGGGACCTAACCCCTCATGTAGGTAGAATAATATATTTCCACGTAATAAAGGTCAATATTAATAAGGCCTAGCAATAAGGAAGAATAAGTTCAATGTAAGAAGACCTAATAGAAGCTTCCGCTTCTAGAAGGATCTTCCTCAAGATGGTTCTTTTGATAGACATATTTAGTATAAATAGAAATCGAGGCTATGAGAACTTTTGTCTTGGATATTATTGTAATAGAGCTCTACTCTGCTGGAGGTTTCCCCCTCGAAGAGGCAAGTGAACATTTCTCTCGGTAATCAAAGTGTTATTTATGGTGTTATTTTGTTATCATTCTAGTATTATCGTGGTGTTGTTCTGGTTATATTGTTGTTCATATGCCATTTCTAGATATTTATTTATGTTCTGCATACTTTTTATATCTGGAATATTACAAGTGGTATCAGAACACCTTCCTCGGCAGAAAATTGTGGGTTAATTTTTTTCAGGGTAGAGACATATTACGACGTCTTTAAGCTACAGAGATCTATCATTACGCACATAAACCCGCGGTCGGGGATTCATACACACAGGAAATACAAGTGGTACTTAAGTGCATATCTATTGGCCACCCTTGTAGCCCCTGTTGGTACCCCTTCGAGTGGTAGCACATCAGAAAACACCTACATACGGATCGACCTAGATCTCCTGAAGCCCTCCATAGATAAACAGATCGACCGCCTGACTGCTATAGTGCCATCGAGAACAACACTCGGGAAGATACTCTCTAGTACCTGGGTAGTTGGGTAGTACAACTAAGGGTACGATCTAGCCTCCTTAGTTGGTTCCCTAAGATATTGGGTTGAGTACTATTGTTGGACCCCACACGTATATCAGAGAGATATGGCACAGGGAAAACCCTTGTCTATAGAACCCTTGAATACCTAACCCTTGGTATGGAAACGAAAACAGAACAGACAAGATCTATTGTGGCGTAACTGTGTCTCCTGCATTCGAGTTACGAAATTACTACACATTTCTTCCTGTTAAGAATTTGGACATTTCATCACTACGGTATTCTTTAGATCCGAGTATAACTTTGCAGGAGTAAAAAAAAAAGTGTGGATCCTGTTGGCACCATTAATTGATACCTATTCCATTGGTTTTCTCTCTTCGCCCTGATCGCAACCATACCTATCATTTTTCAGCAAAAACAATTTTGTGGAACCAACCCCCTTCCAAAACCCTTATTTGGGCTTTACCCCATTGGATTCAACTCGTCACCTTGATCATTGTGAAACACTTCACCCATAACCCATTTTATGTGTGGTCCCACCCGCCCCTTTTCGTATTCCCTCGTCATCATGGCCCATACCCATAGCCAAGACTTGGAAGCTTGCTTCAATACCTTGCACTCTAATTTCACAGAAACCCAACAAGAAGTGTGACAAATCAATGCCAATATTCTCTCCATCAATCAAAAAATTCAATTCGCCATCGCAGCTTCAGTCACTGCCTCAATCGAGGAATTCAAACAAGAGCTCAAACAAGACATTACTACCCAGCTTGAATCTAGCACTACGATGATCTGCGCCAAGCTACATATCCCTGCAGATATTCCCTTATCTGACCCACCTTTGCATACCGAAGGTGAAACTACGTCTCATTCCCAGAATTTTCAGCCCCATCACTTTCAGCGTGACCTACGCCTTCCGTGTGTGGATGTGACCAAATTTGATGGATCAGATCCCATTGGTTGGGTAACTCAAATGGAACATTATTTCTCTTTGTATGGAATTATAGATGAGTTGGCAAAACTTTGGTATGGTGTTCTCCATCTAGATCAAGAATGTTGGCAATGGTGGCAATGGATAAAAAAATACCCGCCAATGGTATGTGGCTTCGACACACTTTGTGGCAGAGCTTTATGAATGCTTTGACACTGACACAAACCATTTAGGTTGTTTAACAAAGTTGAAACAATCTGGCTCGGTGGAAGACTTTATAGCTTCTTTTGAGCGACTAGATTTTTGTATAGAGGGCATGTCTGCTTCTTTTTTCCAAGAATGTTTTATCAATGGCCTCAAGGATGAGATTCGTTCTCATGTCCTCATGGCTCGGCCTCAGATTTGGGTGGACACTACTAAAAGAGATAAAGAAGCACAACAGATTGTCTCTTCTCAAAACCGCAAACCCCGCTTTCTACCTTGCACTAAACTAGTAACTCCCATTTCTCTTTCTACTCCACTAAAGATCCAGAAATTGACCATGGACGAAATGGTTGAACGCCAACTCAAAGGCCTTTGTTATAATTGTGATGACAAATATTTTCTGGGACACAAGTGTAAGGAACAAAATATTTTTATGGCCATCTCAGAGGATGTTTCAGAAGAGGAGGTTGAGGATCCCCTTGTTTTTGTGTCACCTGAACCCACTGACATAACCCCTCCCTCATACCCTCCTGAAGTAGAACCGAACATTTTCCTAAATGCTCTCACTGGCTTCTCTACTCCCTAAACCCTCAAGATAATTTGTTACATCAAGCATAGGAAGGTCATCATTCTTGTTGATAGTGGAAGAACCCATAATTTTATTCATCGCCGCATTTCCCAAGAAACTAATTGTTATATCCATGCAGTCAATAATTTTCAAATCATGATTGCCAATGGTGGGTCCATGAAACGTGGAGGTCGTTGTGAAAATGTGCTTCTCCAAATTGGTGACTACCATCTGAAATATCATATGTTTTCTATCGACATGGACGGTTGTGACATTGTGTTGGGTGCAGAATGGCTAAGGACTTTGGGTCCCATTCTCATGTATTTTAAGGAATTAACCATGCAATTCGACCAAGAGGGACAAAAATATAAGTTCCAAGGCATCACCGTCGGTTCCCCTAAGATCATTAGTTCCCATCGCATGGAAATGATGCTCAAAAAAGGTCATTCTAGCATTATTTCCCAACTCCATGCCATACAAGCCACTGAGACACCCTTTGTGCCGCAGGACCTCTAATCTGTCCTCTCTAAAAATCAAGTGGTCTTTTCCATTCCCCAGGGACTCCCTCCTTCCCATGGTTTTCATGATCATTCCATTCCCCTTGTCCCAGGAAGCCTTCCTCCCAATATCCATCCCTATCGTCACCCCTTTTCCCAAAAAAATGAAATTGAGAAAATGGCTCAAGAACTGCTCAACATAGGTGTTATCTTCCCTAGTACGAGCCCCTACTCTTCTCTTGTGGTCATGGTCCTTAAGAAAGAAGGTCTTTGGCGCATGTGTCCTAACTTTCGCGCCCTCAACAAACTCACCATTAAAGACAAATTTCCCATTCATGTCATTGATGACCTCTTGGATGAATTGAGTGGCACCCAGTTCTTTACTAAACTTGATCTTCATTCGGGCTACCCCCATATCCGTATGAAAGAGGAAGACATTCCTAAGAATTCCTTTAGAACTCATGAAAGCCACTATGAGTTTTTGTTCATGCCCTTTGGCTTGTGTAATGCTCCCTCCACTTTCCAAAGCCTCATGAATCATGTCTTTCATCCTTTTCTCTGTCATGTTGTGTTATTTTTCTTTGATGATATCCTCATCTACAACAAAACCTGGACAGAACATCTTGCTCATGTGGAACGAGTTCTCCATCTACTCTCTCAACACCAAATTTTCCTCAAACAATCTAAATTTTCTTTTGGCGCCTCAGAAGTAGAGTACTTGTGTCATCTTGTTGGCAAGGACGACGTCAAGGTGGATCCTAAAAAAATTGAAGCTATGCAAGATTTTCCTAACCCAAAGACTCTCAAAATCTTGCGGGTATTTATGGGTTTAATAGGTTATTAAGTTTGTTAAGAATTATGGAAATATTGCGGCACCTCTCATTTCACTCCTTAAAAAGAATTCTTTCACTTAGACTCCAACAGTTGCTAAGGATTTTCAAACCTGTAAGATGGCCATGTGCACCACTCAAGTCCTGTCCCTTCCTGATTTCACAAAGACCTTTGTCTTGGAATGTGATGCTTCCGGGAAAGGAATTGGCACTGTCCTTATGCAAGAGGGTCGACCTTTGGCCTTTACCAGCAAACAATTGTCGGAGAGAAATTTGGGCAAATCAATCTATGAAAAGGAAATGATGGCTATTCTGCATACCGTGGATCTTTGGTGACCTTATCTATTGGGGAAACACTTCCAAATTAAGACAGATCATCAAAGCCTCAAGTATTTTATGTAACAATGTCTTTCCTCCCCCAAGCAACAAAAATGGGTGACTAAGATCTTTGGATATGATTATGAGATCATTTACAAAAAATGAAAAGACAATGTGGTTGTTGATGCACTTTCCAGAAAATATGAAGATGAAGGGTCTCTTTTTTCTCTCTCTTTCATTGTACTAGATTGGCTCCAAGTTGTTCGCCAAGAATGGCTACGCGATCCCAAAAGTTTGCATCTGATACAAAATTTGTAGTCCAATTCTCCAGTTTCCCCAAGGTACTATTGGCTCAATGATGAGCTTCGTACAAAGGCCATTTGTATTTAAGTAAACAGTCAAAACTTAAATCTGCGCTTCATGCTACACCCACAGCTGGGCACTCCGGGTTTACCAAAACATATGACCGGGTCAAACATTTTTTTTTATAGGAGGGTATGAAACATGACATTCGTAATTTTGTGGCTGAATGTGATGTGTATCAACACAACAAGGGTGAAACTGTAAAATCTCCTGGCACACTACAACCGCTTTTGATTCCACCTACTATTTGGCAGGATATCTCTATGGATTTTATTGTAGGCTTACCTAAATCGGGCAATAAATCAGTCATCATGGTGGTAGTTGATCATCTTTCCAAGTATGCTCATTTATGTGCTCTTCAACACCCATTTATATCATCTATTGTGGCTCAAATTTTCATGGATCAGGGCTTCAAGCTTCATGTCATGCCACATTCTATTGTTTCTGATCGCGACCCAACTTTCACCAGCAATTTTTGGAAAGAATTGTTCAAGCTACAAGGCACCCAATTGCATCTCAGCAAATCTTATCATCCCCAGACTGATGGTCAAACTGAAGTTGTCAACAAATGTTTAGAAACATATTTAAGGTGTTTTGCATCGGAAAGGTAGAATCGGTGGGCTCAATGGTTACCAATAGCTTAATGGTGGTACAACACTTTGTACCATACAACTACGCGCATTTTTGAAGCAGTATATGGACAAAATCCACCTGCAGTCCTCTCATATTTTCCAGGTGTCTCGAAGGTCCAAGCAGTTTACCAAATGATTACATTTCGAGAGGCTATTCTTCGTACCCTCAAAGAGAATTTGGTCATGGCCCAAAATCGCCTGAAACAACAAGTAGATCAAGGTCACTCTGAACGTCAATTTGCAAAAGGGGATCAATAGTTTCTTCAACTGTGACCTTACAAGAAAAATTCCCTCAAGGCTGACCATTGTCAGAAACGAGCACCCAAATTTTATGGTACTTACATTGTTCTCAAGCGTGTGGGACAGGTGGATTATTAGTTAGCTTTTCCTAGTCATTCTAAGCTCCATCTTGTTTTTCATGTTTCCTACTTAAAGAAGGTGATTGGAACTAAGTGTCAAACTCAAACCAACCTTCCTGAGTTGGACGAAGAAGGCTCCATTTGGATACAACCACAAGCAGTTTTAGACTAGCGTGAGCGTCGACTGCCTCAATGAACCATCAAGGAAGTGTTATTCCAGTGGAAAGATACAACTCCAGCAGATGCCACTTGGTAACCAGCTACCATCCTGCAACAATTTCCCCATCTGAAGCCTTGAGGACATTGTTTTTTTTAAGGGGGAGGACATGTTAGGGACCTAACCCCTCATGTAGGTAGAATAATATATTTCCATGTAATAAAGGTCAATATTAATAAGGCCTATCAATAAGGAAGAATAAGTCCAATGTAAGAAGACCTAATAGAAGCTTCCACTTCTAGAAGGATCTTCCTCTAGATGGTTCTTTTGATAGACATATTTAGTATAAATAGGAGTTGAGGGTATGAGAACTTTTGTCTTGGATATTATTGTAATAGAGCTCTGCTCTGCTGGAGTTTTCTCGCTCGAAGAGGCAAGTGAACATTGCTCTCGGTAATCAAAGTGTTATTTCTGGTGTTATTTTGTTATCATTCTGGTATTATCGTGGTATTTTTCTAGTTATATTGTTGTTCATATGCCATTTCTAGCTATGTATTTTTGTTCTGCATACTTTTTATATATGGAATATTACAAAAATATTACAAAAGAGAAAATCAAAACATAAAAAGGAGTGAATTTAGAGGCTATAAACCAAGAATAACTAATTGTTCTTCCCTAGTGGAGTCACCTAAAACCGCGGTGTAAAAATCCCTCCCCCCACAGATAGGTGGAACCCCCCTCAATCAAGTTTCCTATGATTGAGATACTAATAACAAATAGACACTAACATTCCAAACTCCATCTATTATATTTCTTTAATTGCAGAGAAAGAGAGAGAGAAGAAAAATGGGAATAGTACCTTTTCTTGTAGCCCGTCCTCATTGTTCTAAAGCTTGAGCTGCAAATCCACACCTCGAACATGAATATGAACCTGCAAAAAGGTTAGACAAACTCCCTACTACTACTACCTAGTATCATATAATACAAGTAAACACATGTAAGAAAGAATGAATAAGATAGATGTATGGAAATAGACTAAGTTTTTATTAAAATTTGAAGCAAGAAGTCTACAACCTAATGGTGCAGTCTTTACTTCAAGCCCCCTCTTCAAACCCTTGGATACACTCCTTAAATATTTTCCCTCAAGATATTCTCCTCCTAAGTTTCTCTCAAGATCAACAATTTGATGCTCAGTCGGGTCCCACCTTTCACCATGAATGGCCCTGGTTATATAAAACTAGGGAAGCTTAACCAACAGGGTAATTAGGGAGTATGGTTGAGTATTAGGTGCTTGAGGTTAATATTTCCTTTATCCTCATGGTTATGGACCTCTCCTAACATAGGGTGGAAGGTGGTCGAACCATATCTCAAGTGAAACAACCCAAACAAACCAAATCCTTCTCGAAATAACTCCCCTAGATATGTGGAAACCTCTCTAGCCACAAAGACGCTCCCTTAGAGTGGGATATAGGGCGTCCTGGATGCTCCCCTATAGTTGAGAAAGGAGGGAGGATGCTCCTTATTCATGGGTACGAGGCGTCCCTGGTCAAAAAATGCCAAAATGACAAGGTAAAAAGTGGGTTTTCGGCCTCAAAATGATGGTTTTTCTCCTCCAACTTGACTAGGGATCATGACATGTCATTTTACATGGTGTCAAAGTTGTAATACTTAGAAAAGTATGAAATTTAGGCCATGACACGTAGTAAAGTACTCCATTGCAGTCGCAACACTTACAGGGTGAGATGTCGCAATTGTGACACTTAGAAAAGTGAGATGTGACACTTGCAACACTTAACAAAGTGAGATGCAAAACTTGGCTAGGTGTGACAAAATGGTGTATAATAATTGGAGGAAAGAAAATCAAACTCTGCTTATAATATATTCTATTGCATAAGCTAAATTGAAGAATAGGAGAGCAAGTTAATCCCTTATGAAATGAAAATGAAGTGGCTCATGGTCCAATACACTCCTTTTAACGCCTACAAAGTATTACAACTTAAGTGAAGCAAAGTTGGAAACAATGCTACAGGAAATTGTGTGCTAGTACAAGAAATTATAAAGGCATGAAGAAATTGCTATAGGAATTCAAAAATTACTACATGAAATGCATAATTCCATAGTAGTCATGTGTTGCACGTATATATTGAATGAGGCTAAATATAAGTGTTCATAACATAAAAATAAGAAAACACAACATGAAATATTGCTTACATGGTTGGTATTACTTCTACAAGAAACATATTGCTAGTAAAATCGCCATGCAATGCCTATTGTATAAAAAAAGGAAACTGAAAGTGATAGCGGTAAAGTAAATAAATGAGTGAAAGTTCCTTAGAGTAACCCTAGGTAGGCCCTACCCAAGGTTCCCACAAGGAACCTAGAAGCAACTAATAACAATCAACTAGAATATGAAACCTTGTCATTATCATATCATCTAAAAAATAGAGTTACAAATTAAAAGATTTAAGGTATTTGAGTACTCTTACAATAGCTTGCAAATGACTAACAAAATTAAACAATTAACTCAAGGCTGACCCTTGACCTCTTATTATAATAGGAGATGGTATTATCTCAGCCCTTCAATCACTCCTTGATTGAAGGGCTATGCTCCCCATATCCTAAAATCAAGTTCCTTGGTTCTAGGAATCAATTCCCTTGGAAGATTCAAATCCCTAGATAAATAGTTTGGATGAGTGAGCTAGATAGGGTGTCTTACAGGCTTGTCACCTTCTGGAAGAAGGTGAGGGAACAAGATCATTATTTTTCCTCAAAGAGCGTCAGAGAAGAAATCCTCATATGGATTGACCTGCTAGAGTTAGTCTTGCAAATGCAATTTCATCGTGAAATCAAGCATAAATAATCAAGCACAACTCATCTCTTGATTGAAGGGCTATGCTCCCCATATCCTAAAATCAAGATC
Source organism: Picea engelmannii (assembly GCA_009831015.1). Lineage (NCBI taxonomy): Eukaryota > Viridiplantae > Streptophyta > Pinopsida > Pinales > Pinaceae > Picea > Picea engelmannii. The sequence goes on from ML793827.1 coordinate 356,851, forward strand.
CTTGGTTCTAGGAATCAATTCCCTTGAAATATTTCATTCCATGGATCAATGGTTTGGATGAGTGAGCTAGATAGGGTGTCTTACATGCTTGTCACCTTTTGGAAGAAGGTGAGGGAACAAGATCCCTCTTTTTCCTCAAAGCGCGCCAGAGAAGAAATCCTCATATGGATTGACCTGCTAGAGTTAGTCTTGCAAATGCACTTCCATCATGAAATCAAGCACAACTCATATATTTAACCAATCTCAATTCATTCACCATTTCATTGTAAAAAATTATACTTTAATATTGATTTGGTCAAAGAGGGAGTTTGTTAAGTACAATATTTTAGAAAGAGTACTCATGGATGGGAATCATGGTCTACATTGTAGAGGCCTATCATCAACCCCCAAGCATAAGGTTTTGCACACTTGTGCAACACAAAATATTTTGAAATCCCCCTTGAACTATTGCTTTTTCTCCTTGTATATTTTCCTGATATCCCATCCTATATATCTGGTAATGCCCCCTTGCTCATAATGCCAAGTATGCTTTTCAAAAATTTCCCAGTTTTCCCTTTCTTTTTTTCTATCCAAATCTGCTCATGGTGAAGGATGTAAGAGAAGAGGGGGTTGATTTTTAGTCCAATCCATTTTACCTTCAATTCCCTAAGGGATTCTTTGTAGAGTCAGGTTATGAAAAAGGAATCTTGTAAAGTGTTAGGTGAATGGGGTTCTCTTATTCAAATACCATGGAGGAGTGAGTGTCACCTCCTTTAGAAGGCTTAAGTTGCCTCCTCTCCTAAGAGTCTTAGGGTATATTCTAGGTGAGCAATGGCCTTTTCCTATTTTTCCTCCAAAATAGGTGCCACATCCATATCTGAGGTGAGAGCCTCATGGACTGTTATAATTTCCCTTGGTTTAGGAGCTTCATCCTTGATCCAAATAAGGCTATGTATCTCCTCTTCTTTATTTTTATTTAGCTTAACTGCTCTTAGTTATTCATGTCAAATCCAAGATGAGAATGTCACAAGATGAACATCCCATACATATGGATTTGGGCTCCATTTGTATGGATATGAGAGGGGAAGGTTGTGTAAGTAGAACTCACAGATCATAGCCCTCACCTTTTAATCACATACTTGCCACACATCTACAAATTCTTTCAATGTATCCACATTAAATCCAACATGTTCTACTAGGCTTTCCAACTAGAACTGATACCATTGTTCTTTAAGAAAGAGTGTATAAACCTTGGATGCTCACCTACAACTCAACAAATCTCGTGTCATCTGGGCCATCTTGGCTATGGATACCTTCATTATATTTACTCTATCAATTGGATAGCCAAATTTTCCTTGGTATTTTCTACTTCCCCTTTCTCTTCTTAGCATTTACTATGTTCTTCTAGTTAAGGGCGTCGGCCCTAACTACTTCCAAATCCCTTAAGGTGGACTGAAATGTGGTCTATGTGAGTGCTATCATCTTTTCCTCCTTTGGTTCCCTTGATGGTATCCCTGTAGGACTGAGAGATTCTTCCACACTTACTATGGAGGAGGAGATGGGAGTGATTAATTTAGGAGTGGTTTGAGATCTAATCCTAGTCCTCCTATAGAAATACCCTATGTAAGTTGTGATAAACAACATTTCCATAATAATAATAATAATAATTGCACCATACATCTTGTTATCTCTCTTAGATATTTTCTTTCAATACTTAACAAATAGGATTATGCCTCATAACTCTCCTAAAAACTTTGTCATAAGAGACTTCTCAATTCTTAGTAAGTGGTGGAGGGGCTTTAACACAGCAACCTTTTTTTCAACTTGAAAGAACATTAGGCATAATATGAATCACCTTATGTTAATAAAACCCCCAAAAAAATATTCCAAGTGTGTGCAAAATATTTATGATAAATAGATTAGCAACTCACTCTTATAGTCATTAAGAGACAAATAATCTTATAGTCACTGAAAGACAAATAATAGCAAAATATCTTCTATAACAATTAAAAAAAAGTTGTAATTGTAATAATGTAAACCAATGAAACACATTTTTCAATCTATGATTCTACTTATTATGATGGACTTGAGTATATAAAATGTAAGAGGATCTTGGAAGAATGAATTAAAATCTCTCTTAGTTATTACATTTTATGAAGAATAAGATAAGTTTATTAAAAAGACAATATCTAATACTTAAGCCTCCTCCTTTCCTATAAACATTTTCTTTTCTTGTAACTTATGTTACAATTGTGTAAGCCTTTGTCTTTCATGCAAGTAGTATCTCTTAAAAGAGTAACTTCAATTGTGCAAATACATTTTGGTTGTGTTTGTTAGTTGAACAAGTGGGACTGCATAGGAGAGAGTGCTTGACTTTTAAGGATTATGACTACTTGTTATGTTGGCAATACATCAAATTAGCTGGCCACATTTACATTTGCAAGTGGTTTTGGGGAGACAAAAGTTGCATGGGAAGTATTGGCTGGGGAAATCCAACCAGTGTCCTCGGTTTGCTACACAGTGGGAGAAGGAACATTGTAAGCACTAGACTAAGCAAATGCATTTCAACAGGCCATGTTTACAATGAATTTGCTTACATTATAAACTTATATATTCAAAAATGTCAAATACTTATGATGGCTTATCAATTTCCTGTAGAGTTTCTTTTTGTTTTTCATTTTCTTTAGAGTCTTTTTTGGTTTTTTTTATAAAGATGTAGATGCACTCGGAACACTTTCGTATTAATGGAGGTATTGTAAAAACTCAATTTTTAAACAGTGCTGAGAACACTTGAGATATATATATTTTTCTTTCATTTCAAATAAAAAAAATATTCCAGAAAAAAAAAATTATATACAACAAAATTAATATAAAATTAATAAATGAAGTGGCTGTAAAAACCTGAAAACGTACCTTATTAAAAACCCACTCCTCATTTTGCTTCGCCTTCAGATTGTCAATCAACGAATCTCTGAACCTTTTCCGTGGCAATCTTCATTATGCTTTGTACAAACCTTCATTATGCTTTAAAAAATGTAGTTTTGGATCAGCAGAGGAGCCATATATATATAAGTGGGCTTTCCTTCTAAGAAATCATAAGTTCAAATCTAGAGGAAGTAGAGTATGTATACTTTTATAGATTTTATTAGTCAAATCTCTGGACTAAGGGGTCTCATACACCAATTTGGTGTCTAGCTTGACCATAACTTTAAAAATAGATTATTATTATTATTATTATTATTATTATTATTATTATTATACGTTATGCTTTAAAAAATGTAGATTTGGAAGTCGTGTGTGTATTTGGAAGTTTTATTTTGTATTTACCTTTTTATCATATTAAATTATAATTAATTTAGATTCAAATTGTTTCAACATTTTACAAGTCTTAAGATGTTTAAAGGGATTTGGTTTGGACATTTAATAAAACTAAATTGTCTCATTAGACGTCCAGGCTTGTCTGAATTTCCTACAATTCTAGTGACAACATTACATTTATGGGTAGATGGTTCTTCCATCCAATAATGAGGCTGGTCCCCGTCTAGGCTCAGCTTAGACAGAAAAAAGAAAAAAGAAAATTATCATTATAAAAGTGTAAAAGGATTTGGTCTAACATTTAATATAATTACCCCGGATGGGGTGACACACCGAGTTTTTCAGCCACCTGGAAGGGCACAGGGCCTGGCCTTAAATGCGGTAGGTCGACCCCCATCCCCTCAGCATTAACGATGGGAGTTGGCCTCAACCGTTGTTCTCAAGACAAGGAACCTCTCCCTCGTGGGAATAGTTTGGTCCTACAAGCATTCAAGGTGATAGAGTTAATGGAGGAGGACGTCCCGTCGCTCCTCATGCTTTTGAACGGGTTGAGACATGGATGCACTTAGTTCGTCTTCGTCCTGCACCCTCGCTACAATTGCGAGCTCTGGTGCATCACTCAGACCACCCTTTGCGTCTTTGCAATTAGTTCTTTCACTCAGATGCCTCGAGAAAGAGGGAAACCATGTCGTGGTTCTGCCTAGTATACCCATGCCACTCGACGTCAATGAATGGAGCGAGCGCTCTCATTGGCTCGCACCCATCTACTTCACAGAGCAAATGAGGCCAGACTCCCTCCCATGGCATATGTGGAGGAGATTATCCCGGAGGAGCCCGTTCAGGCTCCTCTAGAGCATCTCTTATTCATTGTGCCCGATAATTGGTAGCACACAAGCCATTTTCTGGAAAGACACTTCGGCAGCCTCTGAGAAGCACCCACGGAGTGGCACAGGAGTGGAAAATTGTGATGACTTCCCCATATGCTACATAGAGGAAGAGATATCGGAAGACATGGTCTCTCAGGAGGCCACAACCGAGGCAGGACACCCCTTGGACACAGGGATGGGAGGAGACAAGGATGAAGGAGCAGGCGGAGAACAACAAGGGGATGCAATCCCAAGTGAGGATGAGGCAAACAGGCTGGAAGGCACGATGGGGGAGGGGGGCAAGATCATGTCGCCACCTCCCATTTCGTCCATGCATGAGCAGTGGCATGTCCCGCCACCTTTCCTCCACTTGGAGCACCTAGAACTCGTGTTCGATTTGAGGGGACAGATGGAGGACCATGTCCACCATGTCCTCCTCATGAGCTAGCGATTGGACATGTTGTATGACGCGTATTCCAACGCCCCAGCAAAACATAAATGCCCAACCTGTGCACAGTCGTTCATGATGCCAACCAGAGGAGGAGAACAAGAAGACGAGGCTGACAAGGCCACCGGGTAATCACCATGGTTATGCTTATGTTTTGTTTAAATTTACTGCTTAGAGCCATGATTAGGCTTCTGTTTGGTTTATTTTTACTGCTCAGAGCCATGCTTAGGCTTCTAGGGGCTCACTGTAACACCATGGACACCATTTAGACTATGGAACGCCATCTGCCCTGGTATCCTACGGGAAGGACAGATGGCAGACCAACTTTTTTTATTGGAACAACATTGACTGCCAGATGTACTGGTTTCCAGTAAAACAATGACACAAATGACAACCTCAACACAGTTGTATTTCTTTTTACCACTTAATATAGCAAGAACCACCTCTTTTTTACTTAAAAAAAAACATTTAATATAATTAAATTAAAATAAATTTTAATTAAAGAAGATTAAATATTCTTATCTTTTCATTTTCTATCATTTAACTAAATAACTTTTACTAATAAAAGTGTCAAAGGGATTTGGTCTCACATTTAATATAATTAAATTGAAATTGAAAAAATTATTTTTTTTCAACTTTCTATCATTTAACTAAATAATCTTTACTAAAAATTAAATATATAATTTTAGCTTATAAAATAGTCCTCTTAATATAACTATATGAATTAATTGTTTTTTAAATATTAATATATAAAAATATATGATGTTGTCTAACAATTCTAAGTAATGTAGAAATGGATTTAGCATGCTGAAAAACCCCTCAAGCATTATGATCGAACATATTTAAGTACTCAAATCTGTATGATTACCATTTTTTCATGGGGAGACCAAGCATTTTCGGAAGCATTACCATCAGGATTACACTTCCTTGATATATATAACAACCATTCCTCCCAACCACCCAAGCTACATTATATATATGTTGTTTTAATTTAAAAACCCCTAGTACTAACTCCAAGGAGAACAAGAGATTTGAACGTGACATTCTCTGATGGGGATAACTTCACCTCTAGCTCAGAACCACTTGAGCTAACCCTTGTGGCTAGATTATTAATAGTGATTATAATGATGATGGTTAACATCAACTCACACTAGATATGGTTTATCAAATCTTTAAAAAGGTAAAGGATTACTTGGATTTCTTTAAAATTTTATTTTTGTTCTAAAAAAATATTAAGAAAAACATTCTAAGATCACCATAATTTTAATGAGTTAAAAATTTACGAAAGTCGATATTGTGACAAATATTTTGAAATTATACTCTAATTTAAATATAAACAAGATATTTTAAGATAGTGTTTTTTCATCTTGAACTCTCTTAATATCACAAAAATGATAATTCTTTCTACCAAAACAACAATCTTACAAACTTTAAACTAACCCAAATCCAAATAATATATATATTGAAACTTGTAAATATCTCCTCATTAATCCAAATTGACTTACTAATTTATTGTTTACAAATCTAACATAAAGCAAAATATAATAATTTAGTGTTTACACATCTAACATAAAACAAAAATGATAATATTGATAATCTAATTAAATCATCATATTGATGATTTAATTTTTTAATAACAAAGGACAATTAATCTAATTGAGTCAATAATGTATAGCTTAAAAATATTTTCATTAAATAGGGAAAAATTGGGGGAAAAAAGGGGCGTGTGTCTATTTTCATAACCAATATAACACGCAAAACACTTTATCTATTCTATAATTCAATCAATACTTTGTTTTCTAAATGAAAACCCACTATCGAAAGGACATGTGTTAAAACTTATGCAATTGGTCCATTAATCCTAGTTGATTCAATGATGTGCGCCTAGATGTTAATCTATAAAATTTAAATTGACTCTTTATTTTGCAAGATTTTATAAATTTCAATTATTTTTAAAAATTAACAAAATAATGGTTATTGTTTTATTATTATTATTATTAATAATTATTATTTGATTTGTTTTTTTTTTCTTTTATCGTTGTATTGTTTGTTTTTCTTTGTACTTAATTATTATTCAATGTTCATGGATAATAGTTTTTTATTCAATGTTAATGGATAATAGTTATTTTTTAAGGGAATCATGAATGTTTTTTTCTTCTACTTTACTTATTCATAGAACTCTATCATGGACATTAGTTCACATTTCGATTCTTTCCGCAATTAGACTTTTCCATGAATACTTTCTACAATTAGACTTTTCCATTAATTTGGAAAAGAACAAAGTAAACTAATGTACTTATCTTCTTCAAAAAAATTAATATCGATAGACAACAATTGACTTATCACAATATTAAAGGACTTTAGATATTTTGTCATGGAATCTCTATCGTTCATCTTTAGGAGGAACAACTTCTTTCGAAGGAAAAGTTTGTTTACCAGGGACTCAGACTGATACAAAGTCCCTAACTTATCCCATAACACCTTGGTTGTAGCTTTTCCCAAGACATTCAGTAACACTTGTTATCACTCCAAGAAACCCTTTGTGGTTGCAGACCAAAGGTGCTTGGTAACTTAAGAAATAAATGTTTTTTGTATTTTGTAAATGTGGATCAATGGGACAACTCAATTCAGCTTATAGCATTCAAACATGAAAATGATAAACAAATAGACAGTGCTCTCAAAGATTGATTAATCAACAGATAATCTTTAAAATGGGTGAAGAACAGATTGTAACTAAACCAGTACAATGTAGGGTCTAAGAGACAATCAAGAAACCTATTATCAGGCTATGAGCTAAACAATGGGATAACAGTCATTCAAAGCTTGACAACACAGATAATAGTGCAGAAAGAAGGATGGAAAGCTGACATCAAAATTGAAAGGAACCTGTGATCTGTATTAACATCAAAAGTCTGAGTACAATAGCAAATTACTCTATCCAAAATCGAACCCTTTA